>JAJJWW010001870.1:0-350339 GCA_023531295.1 Papaver armeniacum | reverse complement strand
GGGTATGGCAGGGATGCTCTGTTTTTTGGGTCGGTCAATATAAGGGTCATTATCCGAAACCAACCGTTATCCTTGAAGATGATGCTTCTTATGATTGTTGGATATGTCTCGCTTTTTTTGGTCTTTCGGGTTCACAAAATGATATTAATGTTTTGCACAGGTCGCCTCTGTTCGAAGATCTAAAGTATGGAATTTCTCCCCAAGTCTGTTTACAATCAATGGCCATCAGTACACTCATGCATGGGTATTATCTTAACGGACGGTATCTATCAAAAATGGTCAACCTTGGTTCAGTATTACCGTTAGCCCCCTTCCGGTGCATTGGGATTCATACCGGCATTTTAGCGAATGCCAAACGGCGTTGAGGAAAGATGTGGAACACGCGTTTGGAAGTTTGAAGAGGACGTTTGCTATCATTTGTTGGCCATATCGTGGTTTAAGTACTCGTGAAATACACAAGACTATGCTCACTTGCATAATTCTCCATTCAGGAAACCCATCGTGATAAGGAGTGGACTAACTATGAAGATGAAGATCTGAGGCCTGAGATTAAACCACAAATAGGATTTCGTGCAAGAAATTATGTAAAAATGACTAAACATTCAGATTCAGAATTTATATGATGTAGGACATCTACCTGTTTTCAATGTATCAACTGTTTCAGTTGACCCAATTGATCTGTATCAACAATGACAGTTGATCCCTTTACGCTGTATCAACTGTCACAGTTGATTCATAACATCTACTTTGGTTTACTTGTTTATCAAGTCTAAAACTTCTTCTTTTAGAGTTTCCTTATTTCTTCTTTTAGAGTTTTACTATTTTTAGGTTCTTGTCATGCGTATATAAACATGCTTATTACGTTTTTGTATAGACACATTATTATTATCAAGATTAATTAAAACAACTCTTTCTAGAGCAATCCATCTTTAAACCCTATTATTCTTCTGTTTTCTCATCCTTTCTTCCCTTCTCAACACCAGCAATCTCTGAATTGTTTTCTTCTTATATGTTCTACACTAGTTGGTATCATTCGACAGTAGATTAGATTTTCATCTCTTTTAAGATCCTGTTTTTTGCTTCCGCAAACCCTTTTATCAATAATAATAATTAAAAAAAATCCTCTATGGCTGACAATGTCACGCAAGAAGCTTTTGACGCTGCTATTACCAAGCTTACAACTCTTATTACTACAAGTAGTGCTGGTATAGCTACAATTAATACAAATATTTCTACGATTTCAGATAACCTAACAAAGCGAGAAAACTTGCTTTAATCAGTTTGAAAGTTCTAAAAAGAAGTTTAAAAATATTCATCTGATTTTAGACAAACTTGTAACCACTCTTAAGATTGAGGATGAAGACACTTTAAAGCTGCTGGCTGAAGCTAAGAAACCATCATTATCAAAAAAGAACCCGTTTGTTCATAATGATGATATTCCTTGTGAAATTATGCAACAGATAAAAAGAAACCTACAACATGAAGGGTTTATTAGTAATACCCCCAAAAAAGTTCTATTCCTCGTATTCATGATAATGAGGATGACTATATTCAGGAAGAACGCCAAGAACGAATTTGGATCGACGAAAAAAGGCTTAAATCTTCACAAAATCCTTATAGTTCTTTACATGAATACAAGTTGAAAGCTGATATTCCAAGTTTTAATGGTAGTTTCAAAATTGAAAAACTTTTGGATTGGTTTTATGAGGTTGAGGCTTTCTTTCAGTTCATGGAGATTCCAGATGATTCTAAAGTTAGACTTGTTGCATATAAGTTTAAAGGAGGTACTGCTACTTGGTGGGAAAAACTATGCGAGGACAGAGTTCTTTCTTCAAGACCTCCTATTTGTACTTGGGATAAAATGCGCAAGTTATTGCGAGCTAAATTCCTTCCTCAAGATTACAAACAACAATTGTTTGTTAAACTTCAAAACTGTAGATAAGGAGCACGACTAGTCGAAGAATATGTAGCAAAATTCTATAATCTTATTGCTCGTAACCAGCTGAATGAGTCGGAAGAACAATTGGTAGCAAGATTTATTGAAGGTTTGAATATTCTAATTCAACAGGGAATGGTTCAATCAGTTTTCACAATGGTTGAAGCTATACAACAAGCTATTAAGGTGGAAAGGCGTGTCCTTAGTACTTCCAAACAAGCAACTCCTCGACAAGCTCGTTATCAGCATTACTATAAACCTGCCAAACCATATAATTCATATTATGGTTATCAAGTTGAACAAGGATCAACACTTATTGTTGACCCAACCGATTCACTTATAATTCAACTTATCCCCAACACCAACAGCCTGTGAGTTTTTCTTTTTCTCAACCAACTCCAACAACTTCACCTATTTTACCATCCCCTGTTGCACCTCAATCCATTCAACAACAATAACAACAAGCTAAACCAAGAAGTGCCAGATTCTCTAATAGAATGCAACAACAGTTTCCACCTCCAAATAAAGCTCCTAACATTTATTCAAAATTTCATGGAGATAAATGCAACAAATGTAACCAACTTGGTCATTCTTCAGCTGACTGTCGGCGCTTTAATGGTTTCATTGGAGATATAATCAAGTACATACTTAATTAAAAGATATTGAAGTTTTTGATGAGGATGAAAGTGAAGAAGTTGAAAATATTGAATTACATGAGACTTATGGTGAACACATTGTTGGAATGATTCGACCACTCATGCTTACTGAACCAAGTGCTTTATTGGTGGTAAAGTCTGTGACATGATCATTGACAGTGGCAGTGTAGACAATTACATTGCATCTGTTGTTGTTGAGAAAATGGGATTACCAACTACACCCCATCCTACTCCTTATTCTGTAGGTTGGGTGAATAGTTCCTCTACACAGCGAATTACTCATCAGTGTGTTATTAAGTTTTCTTTTGTTGGATATGAAGAATCTGTGCTATGTGATGTTATCGATATGACTGCAACACATCTCCTACTTGGAAGACCATGGCAGTATGACGTTAGAGAAGCTCATAACTGTTTTGAGAATACTTATACTTTTTACAAAGATGGTAAAAAAGTGACTCTGTTTTCTTCCAAGTCTTCTTCAGTGATTAAAGAACATAGTGATTGCAAGACTACTGCTTTGGTGGCTACTATCTCTCGCTCTTTAAATTTATCTCACACTTTGAGTTCTCATGAAGACACCAAACCTATGGTAACAATTCCTACTCAGGTACAACCTTTATTATCTAAATATAATGCATTATTTCTTGAAGAATTACCTGTGAGTTTACCACCTTTTCGTGATGTTCAGCATTGCATTGACCTTATACATGGAGCTTCTTTACCTAATCAAGCTCATTATAGGTTAAGTCCAACTGAACATGAAATATTACAGGGTCAAGTCAATGATTTATTGACTAAGGGATTAATTTGACCTAGTAATAGCCCTTGTGCTTGTCCTTCTTTTCTGGTGCCTAAAAAGGATAATGGATGGAGAATGTGTATAGATTTCAGAGCCTTGAATCGTATAACCATTCCTTATAGGTTTCTCATTCCTCGTCTTGAGGATATGATTGATCTTTTAGCATGGTTTATTATTTTCACTAAACTTGACCTTCGCAGTGGTTATCATCAAATTAGAATAAGAGAAGGAGATGAATGGAAGACTGCGTTCAAAACAAGAGAGGGTTTATATAAATGGCTTGTTATGCCTTTTGGCCTGTCAAATGCTCCTAGCACCTTTATGAGATCATGAATCAGGTTTTACAACCATTTCTGAGTAAGTTTGTCATTATATACTTTGATGGCATATTGATTTTTAGTAGAAATGCAAAGGAACATCTCAGTCATCTTTCTCAGGTATTCAAGGCATTATTTGATCATTCTTTGTTCGTGAATTTGAAGAAATGAACATTTATGTCCTCTAAGGTTACTTTTTTGGGGTATGTAATATCATCAAAGGGTATTCATGTGGATTCTTCTAAAGTTCAAGCTATTATGGATTGGCATGTTCCTACTTCTATCAAAGAAGTAAGAAGTTTTCATGGATTAGCTTCTTTTTATAGGCGCTTTGTAAAAAATTTCAGCATCATTGCTGCACTTCTTACTGATTGTTTGAAGAAAGACAAATTCATCTGGAGTGAGGAAACTAATAAAAGTTTCAATGCTCTTAAAGAAAAACTGTGTTCAGCTCCTATTCTTGTCATGCCTGACTTTTCCAAGCCTTTTCAAGTTGACTGTGATGCTTCTATTATTGGAATTGGAGCAGTTTCATCTTAAGAAGGACATCCAGTTGCTTATCATAGTGAAAAAAATTCTGAGACACAAAAAAAAATGGTCTACATATGAACTGGAATTACTTGTACTTTTACAAGCTCTTAAACAGTGGCATACTTATTTGGTTCATCGAGAGTTTGTCATTAATACTGATAATCATGCTTTGAAGTATCTCCAAACTTTAGCAAAGATTAATCGTATGCATGATAAGTGGTTATCCAAAATTAACAAGTACACTTTTTCTATCAAACATAAAAGTCGAAAGCTTAATGAGGTTGCAGATGCTTTAAGTAGAAGGCGACATCTTTTAACAACCATTCGTAATGAGAGTTTTGCTTTTGATTATATCAAAGAGATTTATGCTAAGGATGATGATTTTAAAACACTTTGGGAACAATGCAGTTCTTTGGTTCATGGAGTTGATGACTTTCTCATTCAAGATGGATTCTTATTTAAAGGTAATCGTATTTGCATTCCTAATGGCTCTTTACGTCTTCATTTAATACGTGAACTGCATGGAAGTGGTCTTGGTGATCATTTTGGCAGAGATAAAACTATTACTCTTGTAGAAGAACGTTATTATTGGCCTTCACTTAAACGTGATGTACAAAAATATGTTATGAGATGCATGGTTTGCCAACAAGCTAAGGGTATTGTTCAAAACACCGGCCTTTATACTCTTTACCTATACCAAAAGCTCCATGGGTGGACATTAGCATGGACTTCATTCTAGGTTTACCTCGAACAACTAGAGGTAATGATTCAGTGATGGTTTTTGTGGACAGATACTCCAAGATGGCTCATTTTATAGCCTGTAAAAAGTTTACTGATGCTTCAAATGTTGCATCTTTATTTTTCAGAGAGATAGTTCGATTACATGGCATTCCTAAGTCTATTACTTCTGATAGAGATACAAAATTTCTGAGCTATTTCTGGAAGACATTGTGGATGCGTTTGGGAACTAATTTACAGTTCAGCACTACTTCACATCCTCAAACAGATAGACAGACTAAAGTTGTCAATCGTTCTTTGGGCAATTTGATTCGAGCCAAATGCATTGATAACAACAAACAATGGGATATTTTGCTGCCTCACATGGAGTTTGCATTCAACACTTCAGTAAACAGATCTACAGGTAAAACTCCATTTGAAATTGTTTATTCAAAGGTTCCTAATCATGTATTAGACTTGGTTGTCCTTCCTAAGTTACATAAATCTAATGTCAAAGCTGATAATCTGTTGGAGCAAGCTTATCAACTACATCATGAGGTCAAAACAAAACTTGAGGAGTCTAATGCTAAATACAAGGATGCTGCAGATAAGCATAAAAGATTCAAAACTTTTCAAGAGGGAGAACTAGTAATGATTCATTTGCACAAGGAAAGATTTCCAATTCGTACCTTTAACAAGACTAAGATGAAGAAGTACGGCCCTTTTAAAATCATGAAGAAAATCAGTGACAATGCATATGTCATTGATCTGCCCAATGAATTGAACATTTCTAATGTGTTTAATGTTCAAGTGATTTTAACCTTTCATGGTGATAATGACCTATTATTTGTTTCATGCAACTCAGAGACGAGTTTTTCTCAAGAAGGGGGGGCTGATGTAGGACATCTACATGTTTTCAATGTATCAACTGTTCCAGTTGACCCAATTGGTCTGTATCAACAATGACAGTTGATCCCTTTACGATGTATCAACTGTCACAGTTGATTCATAGCATCTACTTTGGTTTACTTGTTTATCAAGTCTAAAACTTTTTCTTTTAGAGTTTCCTTATTTCTTCTTTTAGAGTTTTACTATTTTTAGGTTCTTGTCATGCCTATATAAACAGGCTTATTACGTTCTTGTAAAGACACATTATTATTATCAAGATTAATTAAAACAACTCTTTCTAGAGCAATCTATCTTTCTCATCTTTAAACCCTATTATTCTTCTGTTTTCTCATCATTTTCTTCCCTTCTCAACACCAGCAATCTCTGAATTGCTTTCTTCTGATACGTTATACACTATTATATGGCAGTCTAAGAGAAGATCTGAGAGTCAATCTTTGGGCAGAGTATGGAAGAGCGGATGGGCGTAATTATTAAGTTATGTATTTTAGTTGGGCTATTTTGCGTTTCCTCCCCTGCCAAGATCGTTTTAGTGTTTCCTCCCCAAATAGATTGAAATTAGTGTTTCCTCCCATCGTTACCTTTTCCATCAAATTTTTAGTTAGCTCATCATTTTCTTCCTTTTACATGTAAAAAATCCTTGTGTCCATTTACAATTTTAGCACTCTTATCATCATTTACATATTCAATATGTTTTTCTACAAATTCTTAAGGGGTGTTAGTAGTGGGATTTTCCACTACTACATTTTGGCTCTAGAAGGAGGGGGGGAAACGAGTAAAGGATTTATCCTACCTCCTACTTTATTGGTTTAAGAAGAAATTTCAGTGAAGGTTAGCTACTATACATATTTCTGGATCTACAAAATTCAGGGGAAAAAATGGAAGTTTCGTTGGAAGATCTTCATATTCAGGAGAAGAAGGCAGATGTGAAAGAAATTAAGGAAGAGCGAAGAGAAGATAAGAGGCAGACGCTGCGGTTTTTATCATAAGTGAATATTAGCACAGATGGTTCGGTTCGGAGATAGCAAAGAATAGGTCACGCGTTCGAATTCGCACACATACATATTTTTCATTTTCTTCTCATTTCCAAAGGCGTATAAAAGATAAGTATCAAACATAATGTTTTCCTTCGCACAGATGAAGTCAATACAGATGGTCTGAAGGTTAGACTGTGAGCTGCACACCGCGAGTTCGAATCCCGCCTCTCACATGCTTTTTATCGCATATATGTTTGCTCCAAGAACGAATAAAAGAATAAGAGAAAAATGTTATACATTTATTTCGCATATAAGTGCTTGAACAGTTGGTCAAGAGAACAATATGTGTGTTCGTGGTCGTGTGGTCGATTCCCACCTCATGCATGGGTTCGCACACTTGGTCTTTGATTACTTCGCACGGTCTTTGTTAATTCGCATGAAAGGGTTAGCACGGTCTTTGATCATTTCGCATGAGAGGGTTAGCAAGGTTCGCACAGTTGGTCTTTGATTAGTTCGCACGGTCTTTGATTATTTCGCATGAGAGGGTTAGTACAGTTGGTATGGTGCGAGAAAATGCAAGAAGCAGGTCAAGGGTTCAAGTCTCACTTCTCACACTTCTTTTTGCTGTGCGATAATTATTCACTTCTTTGACAACAACAGCAACTTGCATTAAAGCTAAGTACCACTTCCTTAAACATTTTACTTTACTTAGAACAAATTAAAAGTTTTTGATTCGGTTTACAAAAAGCGATACATTCTCACAATTACAAAGATTCGAGAAAAATCTCGCAT
The DNA here is from genome assembly GCA_023531295.1 of Papaver armeniacum. Lineage (NCBI taxonomy): Eukaryota > Viridiplantae > Streptophyta > Magnoliopsida > Ranunculales > Papaveraceae > Papaver > Papaver armeniacum. Next base: position 342,708 of record JAJJWW010001870.1, on the reverse strand, counting down.
ATATCAATTTTAAAATTTCTCTTGAATATATGTTTTTCTTCAAATGATGTGGTATTTAACATGGAGAGTAGTAGGGGCTAAATAAGACCTCACAACAGGCTAATAAGACCTTTAGAAAGGCTGCATAAGACCTCATTAGGATCATTTCCATGGAAGATATTTATCAAATGATACGAAACAAGTCAATACAAAGGAAATCAAAACAAACAAAAACGATTTGAATTTGAACATAAATGAAATTTTTTGATAAAAGAAATGTTGAATACTAATCTAAATTCTTATTTGCATTACAACACAACATGAGGTAGAGAACATGGAGTAATAATTTCGCATTCAAGGATGGATATTTCTTATTCGCGTTCAAGGATGGACACTTCTATACTTCTTCCACGATACTTCATACTTCGCATACTTCAAGGATGATACTCATTATTTCGCACATACTTCACACAAAAAAGCTTCGGAACTTCACAAAAGAATAGAGGCAAGTATGTACTTTTCAAGTAAAGTATTCTTTCGCTCGTTCCTCCAACAACTACAACAAGGTGGATTTTTCCTTAAAGATCGCTCTTCAATCAATATTCAAGAAAAAAGAGGCAAAATGTAGGGGTTAAATATAGCATAAGTAGATATCATGCGCAGCGGTACTATTATAAGGGGGCGAACGTACTCGCATGTAGCATATTCCTGATGACGAAGCTGATGACATCATAAGGTCACGAATAAAGTGTGGAATCTGTACGAAGTTAAAGAATACGTGCGAGAAGACTCAATATACGGGTGCGAAGACATCGCACGCGCAGATCCGAAAATAGGGGCTTTATTAGCTGTCCTCCATTATGTAAACACATATATAAAGAGAAAGGCAAGAGAGAGAAAGAGAGGATACACATTTTTGTAAAATGGAAGAAACACACATTTTTGTAGAGAGACACTTTATTTTATTTATCATCTTCTTCCCCAAAAAAACTAGATCAAGAGCTCAACCAAATACCCATTAATGGGGATTCTAAATGTAATACTAATGTAACCTCAACAATCATAGTGAAGAATCATGGATGTAGATCACATTGATCGAACCATGTAAAAAATTCTTGTGTCCATTTACAATTTTAGCACTCTTAACATCATTTAAATATTCAATATGTTAGATTCCTACAAATTATTAAGGAGTGTTGGTAGTGGGATTTTCCACTACTACATAATAAGTAAGGAGGTTTTGAAGGAGAAATATAGAGAAAGATAAGAGAGGCACAAAGAGAAGGATTTTCCAATTGATTATCATCCGTAGGTTACATAGAACAATATCCTATATATACATGTAGGAAGTAAACCCTAGATACTATATTGGGCCGCACATCCATGGGATACAAGCCCTACAACACTCCACCTTGTGCGGTCCAATAGAACTCTGTTTGTAGTGCTTCATGTATGGTACTTCGAATGTAAGTCTTCAAATGTCGTCCTCTTCTTGATGATTTGTTCTGGAATCAATTGCCTCATGAAAACTTTGACAATAAGGAAAAACCCAGTGGGATAAAACCTTGGTAAAATCCTTCACATGTAATACTTCACATGTTGTCTCGTACTTTACATGTAGTTCATCACATGCAATACGATCTTCAAAGATCGACGAGTCTAAGTTAATTGCCTCGTTAAAACTTCGTTAGGGAAACCCAAAGGGACAAAACCTGAACTAAATAAAAAGAGTACAATATTACGCAAACGTAGAACATAGTTAGACTCGAATATGTTGCCTCATTAAAACCTTGATAAGGAAAACCCAGTGGGACAAAACCTTGACGAAGGTAAAAGACTACAACGTGATAGATGCAAGTAAAGGTGACCCGTTGAAGATGATCACTTTGCTCCGTTGAAGTTAACTAGTTGCTTCACAACTTCTAAGGCAGAAAATCCTCGTGGGAAAGACAATAGCCTTAGCTGGGAAATTACATTCCCGGTGTTTGTTGTTGTCTCATTAAAAACCTTGCCGAGTAACAAAACCCTATAGGAAAAAGCAACCTCGGTGAAGGAAAATAGTTCAACACACTATTAGATGCTCCCCCTGATGTCAGACGATTTTCATTAGTCTAATGTAGTCATAAGAAGTTTATCACACTTTACTTTGGTGACTTGAATGTTCATAAGACCTTGTTGTTGATTCTGGAAGTTATGTTGCTTAACAGACTATCGCGTTTCATTTCTTTGATTCAGATATTTTTCAGTAATATCAACGTGATCTTGATGTCTTCAACGTTCAACATACTTGATGCTTTTAATGTTGTCTCGCTAAAAACCTTGTCGAGTAACAAAAACAATTTGGGAAAAACTATTCTCGATCGAAAGGAAAAGGAGTACAACACAGCTTCAATTTCGAAGGAAAATATGTCGACATCATATCCTTGGATCCCCCCCCCTGATGTCGGCATCTCCCACTGATTACTTTCAAAGTTGTTCCAGACAGTTTCTTTAGTCATGTATTTTTCGAAAACTGAATATTGGTAATGACTTAGAAAATAGTCTACCATATCTCCCCCTGATTACTTTCGTTGGAGAAGAGATTATTGTTCCTTCATAATCAACAACTTTTGGATTGCACTTTCATTAGCATTCCGTTTTATGTCTTTGCAGGGATAAAACAAATTTATGCCAATGGTCACTTTTAAGTACATGATTACATTCACTATACCATTCCAATGATGTTGCGTTGGCGTGGAGCTATATCTAGCTAACAAGTTCCTTGAGGATGTAAAATTTAATCAAGTACATTATTATACTAAGTAGGACAATGCGTCTATTATACTTAGATATGGGAATTTCATCTCCCAACACATCTTTGTCATCTTCCTTTGGAAGAAATAGCTACTTACTTACATTTGAACCTCGACTAATCATGGGAGTGTTATCAGGATGCATGTCTTTGTTAAATTTCCTGAAAACTTTAGACATATGCAAACTAGTGGAATAATATACCACAAGCTCAGTATTCGATCGAGCTTTCCCTAGATTTTTCATCTCAAATTCGGATTTTAAATAGCTTTTAAGGTCTCTTATTACATCAAGAGTACACATCATGTCTGTACCATCAACATAAATATCTAGAATTCCAAATCGGGAACTTTCTTATGAATACGCAAGGAAAAATAACTTACATGTATATCCCCTCCAAATCAGATAGCCACTTAGACGGGTATACCACATCCGCCTGATTGCTTGAATCTATAAGTGAGCGTTCTATCTAACTGTAAACACACTCTGTGGTTTAGAGTCATTTAATTTGGGAAACAAAAGTCTATCAAGTACTTTTGCAAAGATCTTCTATCTCTTGATTCTTTTAGAGATACGTAACAACCACATACATATGCTGCATTTCAAATCCTTTTGAAATTACCAAGCTAACTAAGTAGCGGAACTCTATAACGTTCATTACAAGAGAACAATTCCAGGGCTTTGTGAGAAACCTCGCGCCACAAAGCGACTTTTTGTACTTTAAGACTACTTTCTTCTCATTATGCTTTATGACAAATTAAATGTATGTCCAATGGGCTTTACACTTGGTTGGTTAACACTACCACAACAAATACCCGTATATTTACCAAAGAACTAAGTTCTACCTGGATTGCATAGGCCAAATATGCTTTTCGTTGAAAATTAAGCAACAAAGATCTTGGTTCGATCTCATATTGATTTGTTTTCTTAAGCAAGTATATATGAAATTAATCATCAATATGCTCGCATGATCTTTCCATTGACTCGTGCGCATTCTCATAATCCACTTGGGGTGTCATTGTTCTCTCGGAATCATTAAACTTTGGAGCGTCCTCCAGTTTGATTCATGGACATATTCAGAGACAATCTTATGAGATGATTTACGATGATATAAATAAATTGTGCCTTACTCACCTACTCCTTTCTAGGTGAGCATTTATCGAACCCGGTGGTCTCTCCATCTTCCTTTATGGAGCCACGACCTCAACTATACTTCCACCAAGTGTAGTTGCAACACCTTAGTCTATGGTGTACCCCATACCGAGGATTTCTAACCTTGCAGAATATTTGCAGCTGGTATGTGTGATCTTGTCACTTTAGCGATATCGTTGTACATTTTAAAAATCGATTATTTTTTGTCACTTCACATTTACATTTGTGGAGTACAAGAATCAATATGAGACACAGTGGGAATACACCACGACTATTCCTTTCGTTCCCTTAGAAAATACTTTTTCTTATGTCCCCCTAACGACGGGAAGACTGTCTCATTAAAATGAGAACCCGAAAATCTAGCGGTAAGAGATCTCCTGCCAAAGGTTTTAAAAATACGGATAATTGTTGGGAACTCATTTCCAACATAACTACTTAACAATTTTGAAGACCCATCATAGTACGATGTGGAGTCGTAATGGCACATATATAGTGCAACCAAAAATGCGTAAGAACACGAATGTCATGCTTAAATCCAGTTACCAAGTGGTACGCAAAAAATGTGGACTATTATTGGGTTCTAAAAATAAATTAAGTAAAATGCGTGTAATATTGAGTATCCCCAAAGCAATAAAAGATAGGTTGATACGTATAACCTATTCCCTAGGCAGCATCGGTAACCTTTGATGGTAGCCTCTGCGAGACCATTGAGTATAAGATGCTCTATATTTATCCTATTAAACATGCAATATTCATCAAGTACTTTTGATATAAATTCTCTAGCATTAATAAGGGTGGTGAAGCTTTGCACTTTGTATTGTGTAATATGTGCTAGAAGTTTTCAAACGCAAATATCTAGAGAGCTATAACTAGTCCAAAATGTCAAAATATTCACTAGAGCCATAAGTCACTTTAATGGTCCGCATTCTGCATGAATATTTTTCTAAATTTCACCTCTTTTTCTTTATAATATGGGTTAGTTACCATTTGCATCTTAGGATGGTCTCAATCCTGTTTTACTGAAGACTTTGTGAAATGAGTGATATGCTTTATTACTTAAAATCAACTAGTGTGCATCTATTACTTTAGAAAACACATATTGAGAGATATGCCGTCATTTCGCATTCTGTCAATCTTTCTCCCGTTTTTGTTCACTCAAATGAAGTGATGTTCGTATGAGTCCTTTTAAACCGATCATCATGTCACAACCAAAGTGGCTTTATGTTTATGCCAAAGCCTGTACGAGTCAATTCCCAACATTTCATTGTCGGGGTTAATATGGACTCAATAATCCAAATACTAGTGACTCATAAATTTCTCTAAAATACATTCCAAATATATTAGAGACTATAAAAGATGCAATCAATTACATTCTTTTTTCACAGTGAGGTTTCACATGATATCCATTTGCATGGGCTAACAAGGTGTGATTAGCCCTTAGTACAGAGCATAGACATTGAGTCTTGAGAGATTTAATAAGTGGTGTAGCCTTATTATGTAACAAAAGTCAGATTTAACTCAATTACTTTAGAGTGATATATGTTACGTTTCATCCATATATATATCAAGTGCTTTTAGAAAATTTATGTCTCGTGGGAATGATGTACTTTTCATTCCATAAGGGCAGACATATGATCTAGTTCAATTAAATAGTCAATTGGCCAGGCAAAGTTCTTTTTTTCATTAAAGTTGATGTCTAAAGCATGATCTTCCAATGGAAATTGGTTGCTACTATGGTACCCGCATTACATTGCTTGTACCAATACCAGTAAGAAGATTCATTCCCAACTCTTTAGTGAGAGCTGTAATTACATCTTAGCTTCATCCCATGTTCAATTGATATCTGTACTTTGGTGTCATTACTGTTGCGAAAAAAAATACATTTTTGTCTCATGATATATATGTCCCTTTTTCACAAGCTTTATATGAGTCAGTACGTCTAACCTCCTCTACTTCGGGGTTCTTTCCATTTTTAATTTTGCTACATTAAACTTAATTTGAGAAATTTCTTTATCTCATCGGGCGAAGAGAATCTCACTACATATATCAACCACTTACTTTAGGGTGAATATATTACTAAAGATAGTTCTCTTGTTGTCATACTTCAAGATATACTGGTTCGGTAGTATCACAGATGAACTAGAGAAATGAAAATTTTCTGACTCATGTAATTTTTTGTGAGTCCTTCCAAAAAAATTGGAATACATGTACTTATAAATATTACGGTGTATATATCAAAAATACAATAATATGGTGCTCAAGTACTTTTGAATCCAAATTGTTATTTTTGAGTCGAGTTAGTTCAACCAATTGGACAAATGAAATCATTTTGAATAGAACCGAATTTCCAGTGCCGAATTTCTAAGTACATTATTTTGAAAAGAGAGAATCTTAATGGTCAAAAATGGACTTTAGAAACCGTAATTCTTAATGGTTCCATTGGACAACGTCAACTCAATGATACTTTGCAGACCATTAACAATTAATGACCATTAAAATTTGCAAATAAAGAATATGAAAACGTCTAGCAGTACGGTACGTTGCAAAATGATAATAACAACAACAAAGCAAAGAAAATGATACCGGTTACAGCCTGGATAGAAGCCCGAAGATTTTTGATGGTACAAAATCAGACATTACAGTCCCTTGCTTGGTTTACAGTATAGCCTAATACACCCAAAATCAATTATGACAAATATTGAGAAATAAAATAATTTTTCTTTACACAGACATAGGTTAAAGCTTGTATATGGCGAATTAGCATAGCCGTAGTACAGTGGATTAATAATACATATATATTAGTCACAATCACAATCATCATGGATTTTTCTTAAAAAAAGATAGAGGAAGAAGCTTTCCCATAAAAGGACATATATTATAATAATATAATCGATAGCAAACCAAAGGGCATCAACAGATTGAATCATACATTAGAATAATTTTGATTACCAAGGGGGTAGGCACATGTGATACTGATTGTGTGATAGGTGATGGGTAGTTAATTTCTAGGCGGATCCCTCGCAATATAATCACAGTTGATCAACCAAAACAGACAAAGTTAAGATCCACATGAATATGGCATACGACAGACATCATATTTACATCAAAGACCTAATTTAAAAAAAATCAAAACGCAAAAGGGGCATATGACCGAACAATCAACATCAGACGCATAAACAATCAAATATGGAGGACATCTCAAATTATTAAAAGAAAAAAAAAAGGGATTCGTTGAGTTATACCAAATCTTGAGATACCCGTACAAGATTGCCACGAAGAAGGAGGAACCGGTACGATCAAAACTCCAATCGTGTTGCACTTGATTGAAAAGAAAACAGAAATACGAATCCATCTAAGAAATAATTCAGCGGCTGAGCTCGTGGTGATAACGTTTTGAAGGAGAAATATAGAGAAAGATAAGAGAGGCACAAAGAAAAGGATTTTCCAATTGATTAGCATCCGTTGGTTACATAGAACAATATCCTATATATACATGTAGGAAGTAAACCCTAGATACTATATTGGGCCGCACATCCATGGGCTACAAGCCCTACAACAGGAGGCAAATAATAGCCAACTAATTTCACTGCATGAAGTAATTAATTCTTGCTGTGAAGAATAGAAATTTAGGGATTTATTAAAGATTATCCAACCAAAACAAAAGATGGGAAAAGAATTCATTTCAGAGTTCTCAAAATCCCTGATGCTGTTCGCACGAATTTGAGATGATTTTGATAAACATGATGCTGAAATTTTAGTTGGGGAGAAGAAAGAAGAATCAAGCAAAAACAACATAGAGGAAAGAAGAACTCTGCAAGAGAGAGAAAAAAAGACGGAAAATATAAAACAACGAGATATTACACGTGGTTTTGTCTTTTGTAAAGAAAAGCTTACCACGTCGGTCCGTGCGTAGAGTAGAGCTCTGTTTAGAGAGCGGAATAGCATTCCGAAGAAAAAAATGGGTTCTTAATGTTAAACCTAAAACAATAAGGTGCGGTCATGAAGTTTTCCGTCATGGGTTTTTGGACGAAAAAATATGTAAAAACGGGCCTGACAGTAGTTTTCACTTTCTATATAGCATGAAATATAGTCTCTCACAACCCTTTAGAGCATGGGCTATGAGTACTTGTTCATATAAAGGAGTTATCCCATTATGGAAGAACCATCATTTGGGGCATACCCAAAGATTTTGGGGCCTCTTGAATAAGACAAAACACAAGTGGAAATAGTGTTTCTTGGGGGCCCCTTATCTAGCCATTTTTTATAATGGCAAAAATGCCCTTATTATTTATATTTTTTTGATTATTTTTAAATGTTTTTGGTTTTTATTTATTTATGAAAAGTAAAACTAGAACTCAGAAAGACTGTCATCCGGAAGGAAATTGGTTGGAAGCCTAGCAACAAGCTGAGCTCCAACTCCTTTATGAATGACTACACCTAACCTATGAAAAAGAAATTCTCCGACTCGAACATTAGCATCATGACTGACAAAAAATTATTTTTTTAATTTAATTTTTAACTTTTTAAAAAAAAAAAATTGTTAAAAATTTTTATTTACGAATCTAAGTTCGGCGGACAAGTGATATGCCGAACCTAAACATACGTAGGTTCGGCTGATAATATGTCAGCCGAACTTGTGTTTTGTGAAAACATACCTAGGTTCGGCAGATTCAATAAAACCAATAGGACATCCGAACTTAATATAATTCTTCATAAAGTGAAGTTCGGCTAATATCTTCGTGTTTAATTATCAGCCGAACTGTTCATCGACACTTTCAGGATGAAAAAAAAAAGAGAAGTTCGGCTGATAATTTTGATTTTATTGTTAGCCGAAGTTTGCTATGTAATTGTCGTAAAAAAAAAATCCATGCAATAAGAAAAGAAAAAAAAATTCAAAATTTTCAAAAAAAAAAAAAAAAAAAAAAATTCAAAAAAAAAAAAGTATAAAAAAAAAAACTAAATAAGTTAATATTAAAAATTAATTAATTAATCAAGGGTATTAAGTAACTTAACCACTCAATAGACACGCCTTATCACCCACACTAGTTAGGGTCATCCATATGTATGCCCCAAAATTTCTATGTATGCCCCAAACGAGGGTTCTTATGGAAAGGATGAACATTAGACTGCATTGTAAGTCAGTCTGCCATATAATAATATCTTTTTTGAAATTTTATTTAAAAAAATAAGTGGGGGAACCATTCAAAATTAAAAATAATTAAAAAAAGGGTTTATCCTCTAACCAGTTTGTCGTCCAGCCTTATTTTTCTTCTTTTTTTTTTTAAATATTTTTCTCTAGTTTTTTATTTCTGTTCTCCAAAGCATTTGACATTTGGGTTGATATTTGCTTTTTTCAAAAAAGAAAATTTTCTTGCTTTTTATTTTTGTCCTCCAGAATATTTGTCTTTTAGGTTGATATTTAGTCATCATCCAAACAGTTTGTCGTGTATCGAAGACTACCAATCAGTACTTCACCCGAAGGAGTGTATGAAAGACTTTGGTAGGATAGGGAGGTGAAGGAGTGCTATATGCTATATATAATAGGACATAATTTGAGCTAATTGGTAATCTATCCTTTATTTCGAAGGAACGACACTACCCACAGGCCACATGATTTGCTCTTATAAGATTTGTCTCTTAGTCGGGAAGTTAGCTTCTGGGATGTTGTCGACCTCTTAGATTGATCCTTATGTTCTTTCTATTGACCCTCGTCCTTTCTTGAGTTTTTTTTTTCTTTTTCCAGATTCTAACATCTAAGCAACAACTTTTCCTTGTGCTGCTACAAGCATTTTCCCAAATGTTTAAAAAGCGGGGAACAAAATCAATACACGTAATAACAAATACATTGTAGTTTATCTCAAGATGAAAGAAATAAAAGAAAATAAAAACATAGAAAAGGAATAAAACATCTTAATATTGTTGTTCTTTTTGATCGAAAGAGAAGATTTATTAAAATAGAAAAGGATATATGTACAAATACATCTACCAGAGGTAGATTAAAAGGAGAACAACAAACAAAATTACAAGAAGATTGAGTTCCAGTTACACAAAACCATATTCGTAAAATTCAGATGGACTCTATGTCCTGCTCCTGCTGCCCAGGCTAAAACTAAAGACTTAGCATCATAAAGTAGATCATCGTTAGTCTTGTACAGGTAATGCTCTTCAAATATTCTGCAGTTTCTTTCTTTCCAAATGGTGCTTACTATTTCCACCGAAATTAAACCCCATATAAAGTTTCCAGAATTCGTGAAATGAGTGTGATGCCAAATATCTGCCAAATTTCTCATGGAACCAGGTAATACCCAAATCCAGCTTGTACTAGGTGACATACATGTATATTATGAATGATAGAATTGTATTCATCGTAGTAAACAAGATACAATACATCTGTTCTTATATACAAGAAACAGAGATAAAAGGAGAAACAAGATATACATGAAAAAGGGAACAAAATATACAAAGATATACATGCAGAAGAAGATATTATCCCAAGAGATCAGGACAATATCGTTTAACACCCTCCCTCAAACTCAAGATGGTGCAACACACATGTTGAGTTTGGAAATCAAGAACCTTAGACGAGCTGAATTCAATGTTTTGGTGAATAAATCAACGAGTTATAATTCCGAGTGAACAAATGGTAAGACAATAGTCTGCTGCTTGAAGTGATGTCTTACAAAGTGACAATCAATCTTAATATTCTTTGTACGTTCATGAAACACGTCATTATGAGCAATGTGAATAGTGGCCTTATTGTCACAACACAACGGAGTAGGTTCTGATAAATGAACTCCCATATCTTCAAGAAGCCATCTCAACCAAACAATATCAGAATTTGTATGAGCAAGAGCTCGATACTCAGCCTCTGCACTATACCGAGAGACTACACTTTGTTTCTTACCGTGCCAAGATATCAAAGAGTTGCCTAGAAATACACAGTATCCTGTGGTTGAGCGTCTATCTGTGATGTCACCAGCCCAATCTGAATCTGAATATGCATGAAGACAAAGATCAGAAGTAGATGAGAGCTTTATACCTTGATACAGGGTGCCTTTGATATAATGTAATATCCGAAGTACTGCAGCATAATGTGTGGATCTTGGAGCTGACATGAACTGACTAACTACATGAAATGCATGACTGATATCTGGTCTTGTGATAGTTAAGCTAACGATATAATGTAGGATTTGCTAAAGCTTTTCCTTCAAAGAGATTGAGATTCACATTTAGTTCAAGAGGTGTATCTGCAGTTTTACTATTTGTTAACCCAGCACGCTGAAGGATGTCGGAGGCATACTTCACTTGTGAGATGAAATAACTATCAGATAATTTATCAACCTCTATACCAAGAAAATACCTTAAAAGACCCAAGTCTTTCATTTCAAAACCGGAACTGAGATGAAGTTTAACAGCAGTTATTCCTTCTAAATCGTCATCTGTGATAACCATATAATCAACATACAAAAGGAGAATAACCATACCCTTCTCAGTTGATCCAGTAAACATTTCTGAGTCATATGCACTTTTATTGAATCCGTACTGAAGGATAGCACTGGAAAACTTCTCAAACCAAGCACGCGGTGCTTGTTTAAGTCCATATAAAGTTTTACGAAGCTTACATACTTGATTTGGAGAATGAGCCATTCCTGGTGGTGGTCTCATATACACTTCTTCTTGAAGTTCTCCATTAAGAAAGGCGTTCTTTACATCCATGTGATAAAGATTCCAATTACGAGCAGCAGCAACAGCAAGAAGTGTACGTACAGTAGTCATACGAGCAACGGGAGCATATGTTTCTTCATGGTCTATACCATATTCTTGGGTATATCCTTGATCAACCAAACGAGATTTGTAGCGTTCTATCTTACCTTCTGAGTTTGTTTTGATCTTTTACACCCATCTACTTCCAATAACAATTTTCCCTGGTGGTAAGTCAACCATATCCCATGTACCAGCATCCTTGTGTGATGTTAGTTCTTCTCTCATAGATGTTTGCCAGACTGGAATTATAGATGCTTCCATGTATGATTTTGGTTCATGCATAGATAAGATGGATGATAAATAACAATGATAATCTGCAAACCTGGATGGTGGTCGACGAGTACGTGGAGGTAAAGCATCATTCTCATGTACAGGATCCCTTTCTGGAGAAGCAATGTCAGGATATTCCATAGAATGGTCATGTGGAGTTTCGACACTTTCAAGAGAAGTGACTTCTGTGATGGTGGATGTAATAGTTGTAGGCAGAGAGCTAGGTTGAGATAATCCTCAAAAGGATCTAGATACGTAAACTGTTCTAGAGTAGAAGACTTGCTGCTAGGAAGAGACCAAAAGGGTATATTTTCCCAAAACGTAACATGACGAGAAATACGTAATCTACGACTCTCTGGATCGTAACAAGGATAACCTTTTTGTTCAATACCATAACCTAGGAACACACATACGACATTCTTTTTGCTGAGTTTGTTTCATTCTCGTTCTGTGAGAAGGACAAAACATGTTAAACCAAAAACACGAAGCTCAGAATAATTTGGTTTCTTATCATAGAGACGTTCATAAGGTGATATTCCTCCTATAACTATAGATGGAATGCGATTTATTATGTAAACTACAGTAAGAACTGACTCAGCCCAAAAATTAGAGGGAACTAATGCTGAAATAAGTTGGGCTCTAGCTGTCTCTATGATGTGACGATGTTTTCTCTCTGCTATACTATTTTGCTCTGGTGTTTCAGTACAAGATAACTGAAGCAGAGTACCTTCTGTTTTAAGAAATTCTTTGAAAGGAGTTGATATGTATTTACCTCCTTGATCAGCACGAAAGGTTTTAATGGATTTTCTAAATTGAGTTTTGACCATTCTAGAGAAATCTGTGTATATTTTCAAGAATTCTGATCTAGAACTGAAAATATATAGCCATGTAAAACGAGAGAAATCATCAATGAAGATAACATAATATAGAGCCCCTCCCTTAGAGGCAATGAGAGATTTTCCTCACACATCATAATGAATAATATCAAAGGGTTCAACTGAATGAGTAATACTATTATTAAAAGGAAGTACAGGTTGTTTACCCAACTTACAGGAAATGCAATAAGGTTCTTTATCAGCTTGAGTTGTTCCTAGTAATCCTTTATTGATCATATATGTAAGACGTGAAAAAGAGACATGGCCTAGCTTAGAGTGCCAAGACATAAATGGAGACATAGTAGAAGAAAGAAAGTTTGCAGCTGCAACAGTAAGTTCATTCTTTGATTGTTGAGGAACAATTAGAGTTTCAAGGATACATAGTCTACCGACTCTACGGCCTATCCCAACAAGCTTCTCTGTCCTGGGATCCTGTATTACACAGCCAAAAGAGAAGAAATAAATGTTAAAACCCTGATTGCACAATTTCCCAATTGATATAAGATTCATCTTGATCTTTGGAACAAGTAAAACATTAATATGACTAGCAGCTATTTCATATCCATCTGCAGTTTGGATTTTGGGTGTAAAAATAGGATGCTTGTTTTCAAATACATTATAATTGAATGTCATATGATTAGAAGCACCTGAGTCAAGAAACCAACCATTTGAAAAGGTACCTGTGGGAACTGAGAAAGCAGAAGCTGCTGTAGAGTTATTGTTATACCAATTGCAAGGGCTTGTTTGAGCATCTCTTGAATATCAGCAAGATTACTTGATGTAGACGCTGATGTTTCATGGCTTCTTTCTAGTGCAGGTGCTGCAAGAATGGATGGTACGGGTGTGTATGCAATGCCATTTAGCCTTCTTCTTTCTCTCATGTTTCTTGAAGATGGAGATGTACAATTTTCTACTGTATGACCAGGTTCTTTACAATAATTGCATTGAATCTGAGAGTTCGAACTTTGATGGGTTGGAGCTTGAAAGGCTGATGTTTGTGACACACTCTGTGTCGATGGTAAAGTGTAGTTCTTGGCCAAGTGACCAGGTTTCTTGCAGTTGTAACACTGAACCTGTGACATGTCACGATAGTTTCTCTGAGAATTGAAAGTATTATTAAAATTTACACGTGAAGGAACTGCAAACACAACAGGTATCTCAGGCTTGATCCGCTTTCGAGTTTCTTCAGTAATAAGCTCAGATAACGCAACTTCTACAGTAGGGAGAGGTGATAAATGAAGGATTGAAGATCTTACAGTCTCAAAATCATCTCTTTACGCCATTAGGAGTTGAACCAGTCGTAACTCTTCTCTGTATTTCTGCCATAACTCAATATATGTAGTCCAATTTGGTTCCATGAGTGCTAGTTGAATCTATATAATTGACATCTCAGAATGGAAATCTGAGATTGACTGATCTATCTGTTGCTTCATAGATTGAATATCTTGTTCTAGTTTGTAACACTGAGCAAAATTGACTTGGGTATATCCTCTCGAAAGGAAATCCCATGCATCTTTGGTAGTTTCAAAACCAGTGAGTTGCATACTTATGGAAGTGATTACTGTATTGCTTATCCATATCAGTATCTTGTGATTGTTGATCTCCCAGTTTTCAACGCTGTCTTCTTCAGTTTCTTTGTCTTTGCTAGGCTCAACTTGTTTATCTTGGTTATCTCTAATGACAATACCAATCGTAACAGCACTAGGCTTTTTGGCTTTGCCATCAATATATTTCCACATAGCTTTTCCTTTGAGAAAACTTCTAATAAGGAAGAACCAGTGATTATAGTTTGTTCCATCAAACTTTACGGTAATAGGTTGATAATCTTCACGCGACATATTGAACGATAACAGGGAAGGATTTTGGATACTAGGGTTTGGGTTTTACAATCTAAACACAGACGAGACAGAGATGGGATGGATGACATGAAATTGATCTTGTTGTTGTTTGTTGTTGCAGTGCAAGATGGATTGTTAGATCTTGCCAGGCTCTGATGCCATGACAGTGATTGTCATGACATGTATATTCTAAATGATAGAATTGTATTCAGCATAGTAAACAAGATACAATACATCTGTTCTTATATACAATAAACAGAGATAAAAGGAGAAACAAGATATACATGAAAAAGGGAACAAAATATACAAAAATATACATGCAGAAGAAGATATTATCCCAAGAGATCAGGACAACATCGTTTAACACTAGGAGTAGATTCGACCAAATTTTGTACGCGATTTTGCAGTGTAGGAACAGATGATCTTGCGACTCAAGACCAACTCCACATAAAATGCAAGAGTTATGGAGATTCATACCTTTGTGTTGTAGAATATCAATGATATTTAAATAATGTTGTTCTTAACTCTAGTTAACCACATCCTTTTTGGTCACAAGCGTAAGGTTTTATCTTAAAAGAGATTTACGACTTATTAGTTTCCACCTAACAACTCTACTTGTTCCATGTACGCTTATCTTAATATTTCGGTCGTTCCCCGTCGAATCTATAATTACGATGAGGTTTGTCAAAAATGTCCGGGATCTTGAGTCGGCCAAGATATTTAATATTTACACCAAAACATCATTGGATAAGCTAAGCTAACAGGTTGGAAGCCTAACAAGCTAAGCTCCAACGACATACTACTACATTAATTGAACAGGTTGCCGTGCTAACCTACCAGCGAGCCTCATGGATAACCTAGCCAAGGGAGCCGAAGCGGATGGTGGGGCTGAGATTGTGTCACAAGGTGGGTAAGCTAACTCTACCTTCCGTGTTAATTCCTGCAATATTACGCCATTGGGGGCTCGAACCTGGGACCTCCTAGAGCGCATGTAACTTTGGGAAACGGGGATGAAACATCATGGTGTTTCTTTTTTTGTCCAAATCCAGAGCGGCTGAGCCCTTCCCACTGCATACACCCTTGCAATTCTAAAAGCAGCATTAACCAAGCATTAATCTCCATTCGATCTGGTAATATAATTGAAGTTTAAGGGGACCATTATGTAGCTTAAAAGAGTTCTAACATTAAACACAAACAACATCAGCTTCAATCGAGTACAATTTTGTGCACACTCCTTTAAAGAGTGTGCACATAACAAACTAATCTTATTGGTTCTCCAAAACGGATGGTTACCTAATATTATTAAATTAATTTTTAATTAATTTTAATTTGATTCAAATCAACCATATTTAATCTTTCCTGATTCGATGAAATCGATCTCATGCATCTTCTCAAAGAGTTCTCTAAACTTCTACTTTATCTAATCATTCTACAAATTTTTGATTTATTAAAAGATGTTAAAGATAATTCGTGGGTGTTTGTAACTTACAAACTAAACAAAACATTATATGAAAATCTGGAATGATCAACACACATCGGACTATTGGAGGACCTAACCAAATATGTACTCAAGTAAGAGTAATAAATATAGATTTAGGGCAAAGTTCAAAGAGTACTACAGAGGGAGGAGGGAACTCATATAACTCATCAAATTCAATCACCAGATTTCACCACCATCAACAGTGCGTAAATATCTTTTGGTTTGATGGCAAGTACTAGCAAAGTTTCGTTCTTTTGTAATGAACAATGGCAATGTTTCTTGCAATAGTAATACTTGAACATCTGTTGGGGCAACGAATTCCTTCTCTCTACATCATCACATCGCGATTCAGCAGAAGTATAGAAATTTTAGAACCCGGACGGAACTCCCTCGGAATGGAATTCACAATTGTTAACAAAATTAAAACACTATAAATTAGGATAGTATAAGATTCTTTTTCCTAATTTTGTGGATAGCATTAGATATGGTTGCCTTTATTAGATTTAAATTAATTAAGAACGGGCCCCTAGCTCAGCTGGTCATCCCCGTTCCCCAAAGTTTAATGCGCTCCAGGAGGTCCCAGGTTCGAGTCCCAATGGCGTAATATTGCAGGAATTAACATGGAAGGTAGTGTTAATTTGCCCCCCTTATGACACAATCTCGCCCCCTCCCGCCGTTTCTGGCTCCCTTGGCAAGGTTTCCCATGAGGCCCACCGTGGTAGACTAGACATCAACCTTGCTTCAATTAATGTAATAGTATGTCGTTGGAACTTAGCTTGTTAGGCTTCCAACTAGTTTCATGTAATAATATTAAATCTATATAATATCTAATTTAATAATTTGAGATAATTGTCTGTTAAACACAACCAATAATATCGGTTTGTTACGTGCACACACGTTATTGGAGTGTGCACCAAATTGGACTCGCTTCAATCCAACAACAATTTTTTAACTTTTTTTTTTTTTGACAAAATTTGCTAACCATACTATACGGTTAGCTCAATTCATAGACACGCTGCTTACTTTTTTAGTTTTTTAAATGGTCGCCCATATAACCAGCTGCTTTCAAAGCTTAAGAGATAAATCAAGCTCTAATAATCCCTCATCCGACAGCACTACAGTAGTTGCACTTAAGTCCGAGCATCCGCTAACGTCTGATGGCCGGACAGCTGCTAGGTTAGAATCAGATGTATAGTTGTGCGAATCGTTGTGCTTATTATCATTTGCGTACAAAAGAGAAGAGCATCGAGAAGCCCATGATGATAAAGAATAAGGTGCTGGTTTTTGAATCATGGATCGAGCTTGAATACCTAACGATGGTTTCTTGATAAAGTCGCCACTACGAGTTTGAAGAGGTGACGACCATGAAGATGACAATGAGCTCTTAGTTGAGGATAAGGATGCTTGTTGGTGCTGTAGGTTGTTGCTGCCGTGACTTGCTTTGTAGTAACTATAAGCTGCGATTGCAGCTAGTGTAGCTGTACGTTCTCGTTTATGAGCATTTTGATGTCCTCCTAGTGCGTGTGCACTATGATATTTCCGGTGACAATAGTTACAAGAGAAGTGCATAGTCGTCGTATCTCTTTTTGCCTGCTGCTGATGATCAGTGATCTCAGTTCTTTCTCCTCGACTGCCTAAATCTACACTATCGAGGCTGAGTGTACGATGATGAGGAAGAAGAGTTTGATTATGATTATTGTTGAAGTAATCTTTGAGAGACATGGTTTGAGACATTGCTTTTCTCTGGTGATATACTAAGTACTAATAGATACTACCAATATCACTATTTCATGATCAGTTACCGATCAAAAAAAAAAAAACTATTTCATGATCAGTTTAATTGAATATATATGTTAGGGTTTATATTGAATGAGCTAGGAGAACTAAATGTAAATTCGCTAGGTATGATCAACATTTAATGGCCATTGATTTAATTAACAATAAATTTAGTATCGTACGTACTAGCTGTAAGAATTAAAATCCTTTATAACCTAATTTATCTGGATATATTTACAACCCATATATGTACATATATATTGATGATGACGATTTTATTATAGGGTGTTCTTGTATATACCCCATAAAATACTAACGGTACCCCCTTATTAACATACCCCCAACATTTATCTACCTACCCCATTCAATGTAAAAAAAGATTATACCCCTAACAACAAAATAGAAATAAGAACACAAACTCATCTTATTTCTTCACTTTCGTAAGCAATCAATAAAAAGATTTTCAGATCTCGTGCTTCATCCCTCTAGCTGTGTAAAAGCTTTCATATTGTTCTTTATGCTCCATATTAATTCCCTTCACACAAAGATTTCTACCTAGATTTAGTTGCAATACTTTCTTCCAATTCCAAATTACCGTTTATTGCCATTACTTCTTACGGATGTGAATGAGAAAAAGCAAAAGTTTGCAGCGATTGTAAGTTAGAAATTTGTAAGCGTTGCGTGTAAGTATTTCACATTGGATTAGAAAAAAAAAACTCCCTCCTCCGTCCAAGTTATATAGGCGGAGAAGCAAACTCTCTTAGATTAAGAAAACATACTTCTTTGTTTTTATGAAAACTAGAAATATTAGATTGATTTTAGTGTAATACTATTATCATAAATAGGGCTTATTTGGAAAAATCTTCTAAAAACTTGAACAATGTCTATATAGATGGACAACCAAAAACTAGTTCTCCACGAGGAGATTTTATTAATAAAAAGGCAAAGAAAACTGAAAGAGGGGGCTAGGCCAAACCTAGGAGAAGGAGAGAAAGAGAAAAAGAACAAAAGATAACATGCTATAATTTATTTGAAAAGATAAGAAGACAAGATCTTTCTGTCACTACCCAAAGCAGCTCGGATAAAATATGGTGGCTCATTCCACCATTGAGACCCTATAGTAGCTCCGCGTATAGCCAACAAATCAACCATTGTGTTACCTTCTCTATAAATATGAGAATATCTGAATTCTATCAATGATAAAAATCTCAAACAATTTTCCCAATGAATGGCAAACCTCCGCGGAACCAGAGAATGATCTGATAACGCCCTAATAACGTGTATCGAGTCACATCAAACCAAATACGAGTCATCCCTCTCGTCCGTGCAATTCTAAAAGCGAATATAGCACCCCAAAACTCAGCAGACACTGAGTTATCTACGCCAATTGATTGTGCCAAACATCCAACAACCAAGCTATTGTGATTACGAAATACGACTCCACATCCCGATGGTCCAGGGTTGCCTAAAGAACATCCATCTGCATTAATCTTAATCCAGCTATATAACGGAGGATGTCAATTTACCTCTATCATCTTAAAAAACCTTAAGATACATAGATCTGTCATAGAATTATACATATGTCCCTTTTGTAGGGGTGAAATATCGCACAGAGCTAATCCACAGCCTTGCCCCAACTAAGATAGCCACTAGCACGAAGAAGAAAGAAACTAGGCGAAGAATAACTACGCAATAACAAGGAAGAAGCACGAAGAGGAGCCACACGATAAATACAAGGCGACAGTTACCAAGATGGGCACGAAGAAGCAACACGAGAGACAACGCCATCTCCCCAAAGCCTGGCGAATAAGAAAAACTGAAATAAGATCAGCTAACAGAGATCTTGCATGTGATCTTCAGTTGTCTTCTACTGATATATTTACATATATAAGGATTCAAATGACAAAGAGAGACGCAGGTTGTGATAGAATTCAATCAAGTAAGAGAACTAAGAAACACTCATAGAGAAAAGAGAGAAACCATTAAAGTTCACTCCAAGCTTTATTTCTTCCATTGTTGTATATCAAATACCCTTGTAATCATTGTAAGAGCATCATATATTCAATACAAAGTGTCTGAGAAAGATCATACTTGTGTCAAAGTGGTGTATAATCTCATTAATGTTTAAGTTGATTCTCATGACTTAGGCTTTGTGTTATTATCATCTCATTGGGTGTAGTTGTGGGATTTTTCGCAACTAAATTTTGGCGCTAGAAACAGGAGGAGTTATCCTCACCTGCTAGTATTCAGCTAGGAATCATCATCTATCTAAGTTCATTTGTCATTCATATTACCACCATCTTTCTGTCCATCATAAGAATTCGTTTGATATTTGAAGTCATCATTGCTTCAAAGATCTACACCACCCATTCTAACATAAAGATCTGATAGACATTGCAAAAAAGATCCCATACCCTTCACTTTACATGAAGAATTCTTTCTCAAAAGTCTCCCCATTCCCAAAACGACGAAAAAACTCTCCTTGCTGACGATCTCAGCCAGATCTCTCAGACGAATAGTGGAAAGTAGAAACCTGATGGAAACACATGGAAAGAAGAGCTAACATAGAAATAAGTGAAGAAATGACAAGGAAATCACCTATCAGGAAAAATATGCGGTGGGTCTGAAAAAGCGATAAGAGAGAATGTGGGCAAGCTGGAACCCCAAACAAACAAGAAGAAGCTAGCATCACCGTGCGAGAACATGAAAGAAAACTCGCGCAATGGAAAGAAAGAGAAAATGCACTAATCGCGGAGCGGGTGAACCTTGCAGTCAAGTATGGGAGATAATGGATAGAAAACCACAACCTGAAAAGTAAAGTGCGAGAATATGAACTGGAGATAGAATATGGGGAAAGCTATAAAAGATATCGCAGAGAAAAGGAAATTACGGAAAGGGAACAAAGAGCAGCGTGACTAAATGTTTCCCTTTTCAGATAATTTCAAACTACATAAAACAAATCACTAAATCGATAAGAACACAAATAAACATATCAAAAACGAAACATCAGTCAAATGAAAGATTTTGTTCTTCTCACCATTGGGAAACCTTAAATTGCTTCAGATAATCCTTCTTTGTGTGTTCAAATCAAAGAATAAAAACCCAATTAAAATCAGCAGTCAATAAAGAGGATCTCCAAAATTAAAACAGAAAATAAACACTTTGAGTCTAGCATCAAAATCAAAATCAAACATATATATATATATATATATATAGATAGATAGATAGATTCGGGTTTTAGAAAGCTAATCAAAATCAAAACGAAATGAGATAGATGAAGATTGCGAGATCGGTGAGATGCAATACCTGTTCAGCCATGGTTGAGTATTCTTCATCACCACCAAGATCGAAACCAACTTCTTCTTGTTCTTCTCCTCCTATTAGTAAAACATCCGGCTGATCTGAAAATGAAAAATCGTTGGAAAATTACTTACAAATTAAACCCTATAAGAAATCAAAGTATATGAAAAACTCTTGCAAAATCATTAAAACCCTGGATCTAAAAAGAATCGGTTCTTGTCAAGGTAAGAAACACCTTTAATCACCAATAAAAACTCGCAAACACCAAAACCCCTAAATATCAGCGACGAAAAGAAAGGCTAGGGTTGTTTTATTTTACAGAGATTATACTTTCTGCTATAATTGTGAGAGTCGAACAAAAAATTAAGGTTAAAGTGCATCACCTTTAGTAAATTCATTAGAGAGATGAACATACAGGTGTTTATGGGTGAAAACTACTCCTGTAGAATTTGGTAATTTGGGGTGTGGATGAGGAATGAATTTAAACCTTAAACAAATGCACTTTGCGCGGTGAGTGCTTGTAGATTCGAGAGATCAATCTGTGCAAGTCCGGCCTAAACCAAGAAATGGCCGTTCCAGGCATTTGTTTCGGTCACAAAGTGAAGGAGATGGGGTTGATCTTAGGGAGGGAAGCGAAGAAGGTGTTGAGATTGTGAAGGTGTTGGCTTGCTTATGACTTGTAACAGAAAGGTGAGCAGGCTTGTGATTGATGCAAGCAAGCTCCGGGTGTTTGAATACGTTCTGTATTAACACTTGGTTTTCTGTTTCGTCTGAACTTGTGTTGTTGTTGTTTGAAATAGGGCGGAGAACCTATTTATACAAGTCATTGAGCCTTATTCACGTCTCTCGTGGGAAGTGGAGGAAGTGGAGTGATGGAGTAGTTGAGTTGTGCGTTGGTGATACACGACCAGCCTTGCCCACTTCTCCTGTTCATCTCTAACCGTCCATGACTTCCTAACACGTTCTTGTGATGGCGCGTTGCACGCCGCACGCTGTAAACCGCCGACAAATACCCCGCATGTATCCCCCAGCCAGTGACATGATTGATGTTCTGAATGTGTGGATCGTGGATCCACGAAAGATAGCATGTAATGTCAATTGAATAATCAGAAGATTCAGAAGTCGATACTTGTGAAGTATCGTGTGTATTTTATGCAGTGTATCGCATTATGGTGTGGTAAAGTGATGGGTAATGACGCCTCACTGACCAAATAACTCCTGAACAGGGTTGTATAACCAAGATGGTGAAGTTGAACGGATGAGATGATCTTTGAGACACTCATCTGCGACCGTTAATGGATATTAGGGTTTTCGAAGAGGTGCGCAAGCATCACTCTTTAGCTTGGTCGAAACCAAGCATGGAAAGGGATTTGGAGAGGGCCGACCGGCATGTGTGTAGACGGCATGCCGGCGTACACGCCTACACCTCACCGTCCCATGAAGGCGCAATCTAGGCCACTCAATTTAACCCCAGTAAAGCCGAGTGGTTGAGATCGGTTTGCGGCAGAAATTGATGCCGCAAAAGGGTTGGAAACCTAGCGTGACATCCCTAGTTCGGCACGCGTTTCAAGACGAAACATCTTGGTCGGTCTTGGTCGATCATACCAGCGTGTAGGTGGTAGGCTGGTGTTCACACCTATACCGACTATCCCATGAAAACGTGATCTAAGCCACTCAAATCATCCTATGAAGTTGAGCGGTCGAGATCGCCCGTGGTTTGGGAGGCGCGGCCATGCTAGTTTGGACGCACGTTTTGATTGACCAGGCATGATATGCCTTGGCCGAACACATGAGGAGGTAGATGGGCCCATGGTGGTCATGCTTTATGACCGGCCCTTGTTTAATCTAATCTGTGACCCTCCATTCGTGCCGAGAAGATGGACGCGCGTGATGACTTGAAACCCTAATTTTGGCTTTCAAGCCGTGCGTCATCTCTTGTTTGGGTGATGATTTTGTCACGGCCAAACATTGTTGGTCTTGACCGATTGGTCAAGTGTGTAGGCGGGCCCGGTGATCGTGTCGACATGCTCGGGGGCCCTTTGAGTCTACATCTACACCCTCCATCTATTCCCGCGAAGATGGATGGTTGAGACTGTTTTTGTGACACATGTAATATGCCGCAAACCCTAATTTAGGGTTTTCCATCCATAATGCTTGGTATGAACGATTTCTTGGCAGGCTAGGCCAATGACCGACCATGCGGGGTCGGCCGTGGGTATTCCATACCGCTTGGGGTGATGGAATTGATCTGGGTCATCCAATCATGCTTATGGAGTTGGATGACTGCGATAATATCATATCCAGACTGATACGGTCAGTCCGGATGCTCAATCGGGCTAGTATAACACACCGAGAGGGGCTCAATCGGGCTAGTATAACACACCGAGAGGGGCTCGGGCTAGTATAACACACCGAGAGTCAGCCTGTAAGGGTATTTCGTACATGGTTTCATTATAGTGCTTGAGGTTCGTGTTACTCAGAAGAGTAACACTCGGTCGTCATGCCACACCGATAATGAGTACCGGAAATACAAGGCCGATATGAAATTCACAGAAGGGATTGTTGCCACATGCTCCAACCTGGAGGAATTTCATGTATTCACAGAATGGGATTGTTGCTACATGCTCCATTCTTGGTGAATTAAGTGAGGGAGTATCCAACACTTATAAATGGCTTTATCTTTTACAAGATGTCAGCGCATGATTTTTCTGTTTTTTTACAAATTTAACCTTAAACGAAAATCCACCATCAACATTAAGTCCCCTGCCTAGCACATAATGGTTACACTATTGTGTGGTAGGCATGAGATGGTGACATACATATGTGAGAAAGACAGATAAAAGGAGTTTACCCTAAGAGTGTTGGCCGACCGCTAGTTTCCCACGCCGTCACGCTTGTATGGAATCCCTTGGTGGGGCCGGTTTCTTTCTTTGGGTATTTGAATCAAAAGAGGAAACCAAATAAGAGAGGAATCCTTCTTCTATAGGGATTCTTCTAATTTTTGTCTATAAAAGAGACCAAGCTCCCTTTCTTATTCTCACGAAAATTTTCTCTTGTTGTTGAGCAGCTCCCATTCGGGTCTTCACTGCCGTCACCAACCGCCGCCACTCGCCGGAGCTCGCTGCCGTCACCGTTGCCGGAGTTGCCGCCGTCCAAGGTAAGTTTCGCACTTTTTTTTTTTTTTTTTTTTTTTGCTAGCTTGCTAGGTAAACACCTTTGGTAAGATGTGTATATGCTTAGTCTCTCCACCATTACATGCAAAACCTAGCTTTTAGGTTGTATCTTGAAAAGGAAAAACCTTGGCTTGAAATCTCGCATACACGATTCCCATGAATAAAGAAAGTCGTGTTATGATGCGTGAGAATGAACGTGGGCCCGCCGTGTATGCCGGAACGTGGGTCTTACTCATATATGCTTGACTGAAATTTACACCGAACTTGAAACTTGTACCGGACTTGAAACCAATACCAGACTGAAAGTTGTACCGGACTGAAACTTGTACCTGACTTGAAATCAATACCAGACTGAAACTTGTACCGGACTTGAAACTAATACCAGACTGGAAGTTGTACCGGACTTGAAACTAATACCAGACTGGAAGTTGTACCGGACTTGAAACTTGTACAGACTTGATACCAATACTGATCAAATCAATACCGACTAAAATTTGTACCTAATTGAATGGTGTTTGGACCAGCCATCGTGTGCTCCGATGTGAGTTGTGTCTTGCCGTGTGTGACTACATCTCTCATGTGCTTTCATACAAGTTCTAACTCCTATCTTTTATTTCATTGTGGAAGAAAAGAATCCCTGTTGAGATGTCTTCTGAAGATAATGTTGGTGCCAAGTCAGGAAGTGTTGACAGCTTCAAAGATATGCCGAACATTGATGATGAGTTGTTCACCTCGCCTTTCCCAAGCATTAGGAGACATCCTTCTCATAAGATAGTCTTGCTTTCCGATTCAGAAAATATGGGAACTGATCCATTCTCTTCTTCAAAGACTTGTGGTGAGATTTTGTCTCCGTGAGAAACGAATATCCGCCTTCTCCTATTGACTTCAAGACTTGCCATGCTCCACTGGGTTCTTATGAAGGATGGATGAGACGCATGTTGAGTAATAAGGGCATTAAGGAAAATTTGACCAAAGCGCAGATCCTCAATGCGGTCATGGCATCTGCTACTCTCGAAATTAGGAAAGACATCGCGGGTTTGATTACCTTCATTTCTCGGTGGCGTATTTCTACTCACACAGCCATATCTAGATGGGGAGAGATGACTATTACTTTGGAGAGTGTGGCTGCATTGATGAACCTGCCTGTTGCTGGAAGTCTTTCTTACGAGATCTCCGATACGGAGAAAAGTAACTATGGTGCTATACTTTAAAAAGTGGCAGAATTCGAAAGTCCTGGACAAAGAAGAGAAAAAAGATGCGAGATGCTTTTACACCTGGTGGGTGTCGGAGTGGTCTCCTGCGGACCCAGAGCCGGATCAAGAGTTGGAAAACGAGCTCGGTGTGATTGCGTTCCTGTCTTTATGGCTATCCAGGGATATACTCGATGATGGTTCTGGAAAAAGAAGACCATTAGAAGTGACCTTGTTAAGATTGCTATAAGGCTGGCGAAGGGTGAAGTTCTTCCTCTGGGCTCATTGTTCCTTGGATCACTGTATTCTCATTTGGATGCCTTAGCAATGGACATGCATGCTTCTAACAGGTACAAGAAGGTGGAGTCGCACATTCACTTCGCTTTTCTTCAGGCGCTCTTATGGGAACACTTCAAAAGTTACGCTCCCGCTCCCCGGAAATTCGCTCAATAACTTATATGGTGGCTCGGGAATACTCCGTTGGAATAAAAGGCGTCACAGAGGTGGTGCGAAACTTGGGGACGTATTTGACAATGTGTCTTCGTAGATTTCCGTCCATGGGGGCCGGTCCACCCTTCCATTGTTCAGCCAAAGACCTTTGCTATCGCTTCTGACGGTCCTGATACTGTGTTGTGTACCGATGTCGAAACTATGAAATCTGGAGAACTTATTTACTGCGTACTGCATTCTAGGATATGTCCCGTCTCTATTTAACGGAGAATTTTCTGTGACTCCGTACAATATTGACAGGGCTGCTCGCCAAATGGGATTTGATCAGGGTGTCCCATTTATTCGTTCACCAAGGGTTCCGAAAGAATCTCTCCCGAATATTCTTAACGCTAGCATGTTTGTAGAACGGGTGAGCCTTCCCTTCTGGCCTATAGGGAGAAACCCGGTGATAACCGATAAGTATAAGGAATTTTGGGGAGACAACCGTTGGTTTTCCGTAAATTTTCTGGAGAGTGTTGTGACAGATTCCCGTAGTGAGCCATCTTCCGACGTCTTGACGAAGCATTTCCTAGTTGAAGCCACTTCCACCAAACGGACCGTGAGCCGAGGGTTGCAGTCCCCAAGTAGGAGAGAGAGACCTAAGAGGCAAGCATGCGGTCCGGTAATCCTCAATTCCTCCAATATGCAGTATTTAAATCTCCTCCCATCGGTTCTTTCATCTCTCCAGTGTAAATTCTTCTAAAAACGATCCTTGCTTGAAATCAGGGACTTTCGAAAGAGAATGTCTTCACCAGGTTGGCGCGCATTCAAAATGAGAAGGCTGGCGGTACTGATCTTCATGCTGAGAAGTCTGGAGAAACTGATCTTCATGTTGAGAAGTCTGGCGGCACTGATCTTCAGGAGTCTGGTAATACTGATCTTTACACTGAGAAGTCTGGGGAAACCACTTCTTTTCCAGACCATGACAGGGATGATGCAAGCTCGGTTGGACGAGGTGCTTCCCTTAGTGATCTTGTTGACGGGGTCGTGATGGAAATTAGCACCCAGAGCGAAATAGATGCCTAAGGAATGTAAGAGAGGCAAAGTGCTCGCTATAGTTGAGGCGGCTCCTATTGAGATCCATCCCGAACAGTTCCACCCATATGGCTATTGTGGTGACTCCTTCCGAAAGGCCTCCCCGCAACCGACAAGGCTCCCGCGGTTAGTGAATTACCTATGATGCAGCTGGGGCTTTGTTCGATCCTCCTTTTACCATCCCTTATCTAGGCCATGTGTTGGTCGGTGGATTCAGCGTGCTCGGTTCGGGTTCAAAGAGTTGTACACAAATGATATGGGAGAAGCACGGTCACATTTCTACCACCACGAAACTCAAAAGTCGTCTTGCGTTGGTCAACCGCGTCCAAGAAGCTTTAGTTTCTATCCAGGGATGAGCGTCACGACTGGTCGAACAGCTTTCGAGGAGATGATTGAAGATTGGAAGTGCCATCGAGACGTGTTTGCGCAAAGACGGTTTCAATGCCCCTTGGTTCTTCAAAGGTTTCTCCAAGATTCAGGAGCTCCGTAAATTACAGATGAAGTCCCTTCCGCGGACCGTGTTGCTCGCCAGAAGAAGAGGTTGAGAAGTTATCTAAGGAACTGGAGTCAAGCAAAGCCGTGCTTCAAAAGATGAAAGTCTCTCTCGCCCGTAAGGACGAGTTGTTGCCGAAGGACATTCCTTGAAGTATTCATGCTATATACTTGTCTCTTCTTTTAGATGTTTTTTCTTTTTGAGTGATAGTGAGGATTTTCTTTGATCTCCTATTTTGGATTAATAGGTGATTGAATTGGCTTATTTTGAGATAGTTTTGTGAACAACCTTTTTGAAAGAGATTATGTTAAATGAAATTTGAATCTTGGTCATGAATGATTGCACATATCACATGAAATTTCAAATGTTATGCAAAAGGGAGGTACAGATGGAAACAAACATGGCGTTGATCACCGAGCCTCTTTCTTCACGTGCGGGATGCCAAGTCCCCAAAGTGGATTCCAAACTATCTTTCTTGTAAAATTGTTGAGTAAAACTTACTTGCTTTCGAAGCCTCACTTGTATCGAACCGGAGTTGCCTTTCTAAGAAAATCCTCCGCACCAATCTCTCGAGTTATCGCTCCGGGACCAAGCTTCTCCCGAACAATGCGCTTCAAAGCGTTGCATTCACCGGTGGGGTGATGGAGGAACCGGTGGAAATGACAAGACTCGGTCCATTACTTGATCGCAGGGCGGACGCCATACCGGGGGTAGCTCCACCTCTCCATTTTGTACCCACGCCTCTAGTAGCTCCTGCAATGTTCTTCATTGGGAAGGGGAAATGTAAGTACCTTGAGTCTGGCTTTTCCTATGTTAGTGGGCATTGTGATGTCTCTCCGTGGCTTTGATGTGGAACAAGAGATGAAGTTGGGAGATTTGCAAGTGCCATCATATCTGCGGTCGCTTGCCTAGGTAAAGGGATGTGGAAGGTGTCGTAATGTCACCGCTGAGTGATCGGATTGAACGTTCCCATCCTCTCGTATTCAGGTATTTCGATTGATTTCTCCCACCTCAAGCATTTCTTCAGTCGGTTGAAAAGTCGACGCGGATTGACAAATTCTTCCGGCTTCAAGAAGAGTTTTGAGATATAATCCTCTAGCAGGGCTCCATAGGCTGCAGGCTCCCTTTCTATATCTGGCAGACATTGTAGTACTCCGGACAAGTCCTTTCCTCTGTCTGGACCATGTTGTCCATCTTTCTTGATTCGTTTTTGACTGCGTGCTCTTTTTGCTTCTCCACTTGTAAATGTGTGACTCCTAACTAAGGATTCAACGTTTCTTGCACTGTCTGAGTTGATGCCTATCGACCCCTCTTGTAGTTGTGCTGCTATACCATTCAAAAGGCGAAATGTCTCGCTCTGCCTTCTGGTGATACCGGCTTGACTTGCCAAGACATCCTCCAACATTCCAGCTATGCTTCCCATGATATCTCGAACCACTGCGGATTCCGGTGAGGATACATCGTGAGACGAAAACCGAAGAATTGAGAATTCGATTCTTGTAACCGAGAGATCAATCTCCCACCGTGGTCGCCAATTATTTATGGGTGAAAACTACTCCCGTAGAATTTGGTAATTTGGGGTGTGGATGAGGAATGAATTTAAACCTTAAATAAATGCACTCGCGCGGTGAGTGCTTGTAGATTCGAGAGATCAATCTCGTGCAAGTCCGGCCTAAACCAAGAAATGGCCGTTCCGGACTTGTTTCGGTCACAAAGTGAAGGAGATGGGGTTGATCTTAGGGAGGGAAGCGAAGAAGGTGTTGAGATTGTGAAGGTGTTGGCTTGCTTATGACTTGTAATGTAAAGGTGAGCAGGCTTGTGATTGATGCAAGCAAGCTCTGGGTGTTTGAATACGTTCTGTATTAACACTGGGTTTTCTGTTTCGTCTGAACTTGTGTTGTTGTTTGAAATAGGGCGGAGAACCTATTTATACAAGTCATTGATCCTTATTCACGTCTCTCGTGGGAAGTGGAGGAAGTGGAGTGATGGAGTAGTGGAGTTGTGCGTTGGTGATACACGACCAGCCTTTGCCCACTTCTCCCCGTTCATCTCTAACCGTCCATGACTTCCTAACACGTTCTTGTGATGGCGCGTTGCACGCCGCACGCCGTAAACCGCCGACAAATACCCCAAAGTATGTATCCCCCAGTTTGTGACATGATTGATGTCTGGAATGTGTGGATCGTGGATCCACGAAAGATAGCATGTAATGATGAATTGAATAACTGTGTTATTCAGGAAGTCGATACTTGTGAAGTATCGTGTGTATTTTATGCAGGCACTGCATTATGGTGTGGTAAAGTGATGGGTAATGACGCCTCACTAACCAAATAACTCACGAACAGGGTTGTATAACCAAGATGGTGAAGTTGAACGGATGAGATGATCTTTGAGACACTCATCTCGACCGTTAATGGATATTAGGGTTTTCGAAGAGGTGCGCAAGCATCACTCTTTAGCTTGGTCGAAACCAAGCATGGAAAGGGATTTGGAGAGGGCCGACCGGCATGTGTGTAGACGGCATGCCGGTGTACACGCCTACACCTCACCGTCCCATGAAGGCGCGATCTAGGCCACTCAATTTAACCTGTAGTTGGGTGGTTGAGATCGGTTGGCAGAAATTGATGCCGCAAAAGGGTTGGAAACCGGCGTGACATCCCTAGTTCGGGCACGCATTTCAAGACGACACATCTTGGTCTGGTCTTGGTCGATCATACCAAAGATGTAGGTGGTAGGTTGGTGTTCACACCTATACCGACTATCCCATGAAAACGTGATCTAAGCCACTCAAATCATCCGGTGAAGTTGAGCGGTCGAGATCGGTCGTGGTTTGGGAGGCGCGGCCATGCTAGTTTGGACGCACGTTTTGGATTGACCAGAATGATATGCCTTGGCCGAACACATGAGGAGGTAGATGGGCCCACGGTGGTCATGCCGGTATGACCGGCCCTTGTTTAATCTAATCTGTGACCCTCCATTCGTGCCGGAGAAGATGGACGCGTGATGACTTGAAACCCTAATTTTGGCTTTCAAGCCATGCGTCATCTCTTGTTTGGGTGATGATTTTGTCACGGCCAAACATTGTTGGTCTTGACCGATTGGTCAAGTGTGTAGGCGGGCCCACGGTGATCGTGTCGACATGCTCGGGCCCTTTGAGTCTACATCTACACCCTCCATCTATTCCTCGCGAAGATGGATGGTTGAGACTGTTTTGTGACACATGTAATATGCCGCAAACCCTAATTTAGGGTTTTCCGTCCATAATGCTTGGTATGAACGGTTTCTTGGCAGGCTAGGCCAATGACCGACCATGCGGGGTTGGCCGTGGGTATTCCATACCTTCTTGGGGGTGATGGAATTGATCTGGGGTCATCCAATCATGCTTATGGAGTTGGATGACTGCAATCAGATCATATCCGGACTGACCGTATGCTCAATCGGGCTAGTATAACACACCGAGAGGGGCTCAATCGGGCTAGTATAACACACCGAGAGGGGCTCGGGCTAGTATAACACACCGAGAGTCGCCAGTACGGGTATTTCGTACATGGTTTCATTATAGTGCTTGAGGTTCGTGTTACTCCGAAGAGTAACACTCGCCGTCATGCCACACCGATAATGAGTACTCTTTGGAAATACAAGGCCGATATGAAATTCACAGAAGGGATTGTTGCCACATGCTCCAACCTCGAGGAATTTCATGTATTCACGGAATGGGATTGTTGCTACATGCTCCATTCTTGGTGAATTAAGTGAGGGAGTATCCAACACTTATAAATGGCTTTATCTTTTACAAGATGTCAGCGCATGATTTTTCCGGTTTTTTACAAATTTAACCTTAAACGAAAATCCACCATCAACCACAGGGAAAGAGGAGAAGAGAAGTAGAGAGTGTTTTTTCTCGCGGAAAGAAACTGCAGAGCAGAAGAAAGCGGCGGAAGAGAGAGAGAAAAAAAACGAAAAAAGTGAGATGTTTCTCTCTCCCTGCTTTAGTGGAGATAGATAGGTTTTCGTGGGATTTTTCTGTGGGACCACAAAAACTATACTATTCAAATATTGTTGTATAAGTTAATCAAAGTCTTATCGCAACGACGTCTTGACTTTAGTCAACGACGCGTTTTACGCATTGTTTCAGTTTTTTGCATCCCGATATTTGTTTTGTGTCGTTTCATTATGTCTCAGATGGCCTCTGTTCCACTAGTGACCTTTGAATCATCACCTTGGTCTTGATATTTTGTTTCAATTTTTTTATATTGATGTTGGTTGATACCAATACCGCTAAGCATGGATAATACCGTTACGATTATTTTGGCGCATATCAATACCGCAACGATTAATTATTGTCGCTCACTGACATCAGATAGGTCCCCACATCCCATCATCCAGTTCTACTGCTGCATCCTGCATGCACAAGTCAAAGCCCCAAATAGATTCTCCAAATCCCACTGTATGTACTTACCATTAAATAGTGGTTACACCCTGTGCAGTGTCATCGAAGGAAGGCGAGGGGTTGTAACTGAAAAATATTGGATTTTCATGTCAGGGCAAAGAAGTCAGGTTACGGACCTTAGGGTTGTAGTTTGGCAGGTCTACTACATGCAGTGTATTTAGCACACAGATTTTCTTACCTTTTTACACCGTTGATAAAGTAAATACTGACCTGGAGGTCAGGTAATAAACACCAATTAAAAATGGCGTACACCTGCAATCTGGTGAATTGCCATTATATATAGTTTGGTTGCACAATCAATTAGTCTACCGGTATTATCAGGAAAAAGTAATAACGAAGTTAACCCATCTAATCATCTAATTTTCTTGAACAATAACTGTAGATGTAGAAAATCCTACTACTACATCCAAAAGATTTTAGACGTATGCTAAGAAGTAAATAAGCAAAAGACATAGAAGAACACAAGATGTACGTGGTTCGGCATGATTACCTACGTCCACGGGGGTTAAGGGATGATCTTATTACTTCACACAAGATTACAAGGATCCAATATACACAACAATGCTCTCTCCACAATACACTCAACACTGCTCTATCACTTCTTTCTCTTGCTCTCCCAAAAAATCTCTCCCTCTATCTTTCTACACGATCTCTATTTATAGTTGCAGGTGGTGATACATCGATATTACAGTGTTGAGCCTGGTATAGCTTCCTAGAAGTTCTTCTCGGGCGACTTGCTGGTGCTTCAGTCGATCTCTCCTTTTGCTCGAGCCGAATCATCTAGCCGAGTGGTGTCATCACCCGATGTCGTTCGTTTGGTGGAGGTGATCGGTGTCACCCTTCAGATTCTTGGCCGAGTCTCGCTTCGACCGAGCTTCTCTTATCTCTTCACCAACCCTGTCAGTCCATTAATTATCCTCGAACTCGATGAGCATCACATCAAAGCTTTTCTCCTTTATGTCGACTTCTCGAGCCGTCTCCATTCCCCTTTTCTCGCGCCCAGGCCTGATGAGGTGATTCAGTGCTTCTAGTACTTGTTTCTCTTGGTGCGCCCTTGGCCAGGATGGTTCCACCTATCTCTGTGGATTATTTGCACCTACATTTATGCCCCTTCTTCCACTCGTGTGATCGACACGTGGGGAAGAAACCGCCTCGTCTTCCCACGTCCTCGCCTCATGTCGGGTTCTGCGCCATGTCGTTCCCCACTTTCTTCATTTGCCGCAAACCGGTTTACCTTCCTCGTCGGTTACCACGGTGAGGTTTATAAGTCTGATCCTTAAACCTCATTATCTCTTTACTTTTCCTTGGCCATTTTTTCTCCTCTCTCTCTGTTCTCCTCTGCTTCTTTCCTCGCCATTAGTTATCTTCTCTATAGGTTTACTTCCCTCTTCCTTCACTGTCCTGGGTCTTCTCAGTCTCCGTTTCCGCTGTAATTTCCGATTCCGGTAGTATTTTTACACCTCCTGTCTACCAGCTTTCATGGCGTCTTCAACCCCTTCCATGGTGGAAAAAAGGTGCGTGAGCTATGTGTTTTCTGATGAAGACGGTGTACCGCTTGATTCTCTGTTTGTTATGGAGAGCCCTTCTAGGCATGATTATCGTGCTCTGGATTCTATCTTTTCTGATAATCCTTCTTCGTTTTCATGTAGGGCTGACAAGAGAAGTGCCAGAGACTTGTCGGATGAACAATTCGTCCGACAGCTGAAAGATGAATTCGATCTTCATGGCTATGACGTCAGGCTCTTGTCATGCCAAAAAGGCGTTTTAAAGAAGGATGATGTTCTAAAGTTTCCACACTCGGCCGAGGCGACCATTGTCACCAGGGGTCATCTAGAGCTCGGGCTGCGTTTTCCTTTGTACGATCCCAGTCGTTCGTTTTGGTACGAGGCTCTTTCTAAGATTCGTCCGTCCCGTGCCTTGGCTTAGTGGAATGGCAATACCTTTCGTATTTTATCCGAGTGGGAGAGGCGCAATCGAGGCGAGTGTACTCCTACCACCTGGTCTACCTACGATCCTTCCCAGGCGGGTGACTATACTCCTGTCAGTTTTGCTGATAACTATCGAAGCGGGACTGCTACCAATGGTGACCTTGCTGGTTTTGTGCTAGCCCACGTCGTCATAAAACTCTTCCTGAGGGTGTCAAGAAGTTTTTGTTGGACGAGGATCCCGAGGGGAAGAGTTCCAACAGACATGCCCGTCATACTAGTGATGCGGCTTGGGACCGAGTTCCTTTGGTTATCTCTGGCCCCCTTCTGAGCGGCAATTTTCCTCCTCCGTCCGAGCCTTATCCCTTCTGGGTGGTCAATGTTGATCGAGTAAGTATGTTTCTTGGATTTAGATTTATTTGATCGGCTCGGGTAACTGATAGGGCGATGTTTCAATTTCTGTGTTTTTTCAGTCCAAGTTCCAGAACGTTCCTTCTGATTCTCTCGTTCTTCGCAAAAGGGATAGGGGTTCTGGTGCAGGGGCCAAGGAGGAAACATGAAAGGTAACAAATATATTACTCCTTCTTTGCAGTACATGTACTTGCCCCTATTTGTTTCCTTGAATGATTCTGACATTGGGTCATGCGCAGAAGCTGAGGGTCGATGATGCTGGAGGTGCTTCGGCTAGGGATGGTGAGGATATCGAGGATCGACTGCCTTTATCGCATTTCATGAGGAAGTCGCCTCCGAAAACTTCTGATGTTTCGTCTACCCTTGTAGGTGGGAAGCCTAGTGGAAAGGGCAAGGAGACTAAGGGCGATTTACGCGTCCCAGAAAAAATCGTGCCCTGAAGGTCACCGGTAGAGGGGTTGTTCTTGCCGATGGTGTTGTGTATCTTGAGTCTGATGGTGATGGTGATGATGATGATGATCTTTTGATGGAGAGGACGAAGCCGATGGTGATGAAGAGGAGCCGAAGCAATCGGAGAAGTCTGGTGGGGATGATGCGGGTACTCGGGAAGTAGAGAACACTGCTTCTGGGGGCGAGTTTCTAGAGCCCCTTTCTCCTGTGGTTCCTAATTCAGGGAGCAGCACCTCCTTTACCGTCTCAGGCCCTATGTGTAATTCCCTTGGAGCTCTTATTTCTCCTGATTTTGCCTCGCTGTCGGATGAAGAGAAGATCAAGGCGGTCTCGTTGTATGATGCCGGCCTGAAGAGTACTTTTGACCTGCTGGTGAGTTGTGTTGATCAGGTCATGCATTCACGTTATAGGGTCAGTGCTAACACTGTTGGTGTTTGTAGGATGTCAACCGTTCGTTGCTAAACGCTGCCATTCAGCGTAGGGAGGTTGCCGAGAGAGAGAATCTCCATCTCTTATTACATCAAGAGCGCGAGCGATCCCGGGGGCTGGAAAAACGACTAGCCGAGACCCAAGGTAGTTACTTAGCTCTCACGTGTTTATGATTGATTCTGTAGTGCCAATATCCTGAGTTTAGTACTGCCTTCCTAGCCAAAACTTCTAGTGCGGAGGCCGATGCTGCTACGAGGTATCGTTTGTTGAAGAGAGAAATTAATATAGAACGGGATCACGTGTCGAATTTACAACAAAGGATTGTCAACAAAGATGATAAAATCGATCGTATGGAGACCGAGATTGAGGGTTTGCAGACCCAACTGCATCGTTATGAGACTTTTGAGTATGTCCCTGAGGAAATTGATAATCTTAGGGCGAGCTTAGCTCGGTTCCAAGGTATTGCCGCCGATAAAACACTGTTGGCCGATAACTTAGAAAGTCAATGTGGTCGGCTGAGGCTTCAGGTTCGATAGTTGCACGCAGATCGCCTTCGGATCTTGAGGGAGAAGAATGCTGCCGAGAGGTATAGCCAAGAATCCCTTGAGAAGCTCAGAGAGTCCAAGAAGGTTTTCGAGGAGTTGGAGTGGGTTCGCGCTCAATTATCAGGTTTGCAGCTAGCCCATTCCCGGCAGAGGGCCGAATGGAGTGATCATAAGAAGTACTGCCCCTCTAATGAGTTTAACGAACAACGATGTCTAGAACTTTCTTCAAAGATGTCTTCTCTCGAGTGTAGCTTGTATGAGTCTTAAGAGACCATTAGAGTAGTTACCCCTTTATTGGAAGGTGGTGCGCCTTGTATTGTGTTTTCCTTGTCGTTGTCTTAGTGCTGTTATTATGTAACTGACCGCTCTTGTTGTTTTGGCAGCCGAGCAGAGGAAGGTGGCATCGTTGGAAGAGGAGAATGCCCGATTAAAGGGGAAGGAGTCTCAATTACTCGAGCGGGTAGCCACTGCCTAAACGGCGTTGGTGCAGCTGACACAGGATCTCACTGCTGAAAAGGCGAACTTTAATGATGAGCTTGTTACGAAGGTCAAAGCCGGTGTAAAGGTGGTGATTGATAAGAAACGAGCCGATGCTGCTACTAAGAGGGCGATTCCGGGGCCGATTCCCTCTAAAGAGTAAGCTTGTCTTTTGTAGCGTTGCGTCGCTATCTTACCCTTTTCCATGGGTTGTAATCCGTTCGAACGCCTTCAATTTCTTGTACAATTTTTAATGGGGTGCTGCGTCGCCAGTTTGATTGTTTTTCTTGCTATCCGACACTATTATGCATGTTCTTGTTCTTACTTATGTTACGCCGACGATGTATGGTTTATTTTTGCGACTAAGTTATGTATGCCTGCATAAACATGAGTAGATTGGTTAATCATAAATGTCGTTTCTGTCGAACACACTCAACAGGGAGGGTCATTGGGCCCAATGCCATGTCCCGATTGAGGTATCTCATCACCGTCTTTCGAGATCTAGTGGCAGGGTAGTTGGTATTTCCTAATTTCTAGGGGATCGATATCCCAAGAAGTTATCGATTAACTTTCTTGGGCAAGTGATTTCGGACACTTGCAAGGGGAGCAATGTTGACTGCTCGATTGTCGAGTACTCATGCCCCGACAATCGTCCACTGGTTTCCAACCGCCAGGGCCCTAGGACTACCTCGGCACTTGCACACTGCCGTCGCCCCGATTTCGAATAGTCCGTCTTAATGTAAGTCGCCCCGGCACTTGCACAATGTCGTCGCCCCGGGTTCGAAACGACCATTTAGACGCACTTGTCATATTTCCAACCCCACGTGGGCTTTCACGGAAATAAATGACAATATATCATATCTGCTTTCATGGGTGATATAGTTTTAGTCGCGTAGCATTCCACGGTCGTGGCTCAGGTGTTCCGTCCGGTTTTAGTATCTTGTATGCCCCTTCACCGACCTTCTCAACAATGGTGTAGGGTCCTCCCCATCGTGCTGCTAATTTTCCGCCTTTTTTATCACGTTCATAACTGGGTAGATCCTTTAGTACCAACTGCCCTGGTTGAAATTCTCTTGGTCGAACCCTTTTGTTGTACTCTCGCTGGATTCTTCGTTGGTAATTTTCCATTTTTTGCAGGGCTATTTCTCTTGTTTCTTCTAGATCGTCGAGTTTAGCCAGGATAAGATCTGCTGAGATGTTTCTTCTCTATGCTTCGGTTCTCGTTGTAGGTATCATTGCCTCTGTGGGAAGGATGCCTTCGGTCCCATATGTTAACATGAAAGGCGATAATCCGGTTGCCTCTCTGCGAGTTGTCCTATATTCCCACAAAACGTTATAAAGTTCTTCGCACCATTCTCCATATTCGCCGTCAAGCTTCTTCTTCAGGTTATCGGCGACGGTCTTATTTGTGATCTCGGCCTGTCCATTGCTATGGGGGTACAGGGGTGTAGACTTGCTCTTTCGAATATTGTAGGTGTTGAATAGCAAGTCGATGTTCTTGCCCTGTAGTTGTTTCCCATTGCCAGAGACGATTGCTGTCGGTACTCCAAAGCGACATATGATGTGTTCCCAGATGAATCGGAAAACGTCTTTATCCCGTATGCGTTTCAATGGAGCGGCCTCTACCCATTTAGTAAAATAGTCGGTAGCTACAATTAGGTACTTCCTCTGCCCCGATCCGATATGCAATGGTCCCACGATATCGATCCCCCATTTAGCGAAAGGCCGGGACCGATAACGAGTTTAATGTTACTTGCGGTTTATGTATCTTCTTTCCAAATTTTTGGCATTAAATCGCAGATGAGGGCCATATGCCTCGCGTCCTCGTTCATGTACGGCCGTAAATATCCCATGGTTTTAGCTCGTGCCGCTAGGCTACGGCCCGAGCCGTGGTTTCCCGCTGCCCCATAGTGCAATTCGTTGAGGATTGTATGCCCTTCTTCTTTACTCAGGCACCTTAGTAATGGTCCTAGGTATGACTTTCTGTATAGAGTGCCGTCTCGAAGCTCGTACGCAGCTGCTTTGCTTTTGATTTTGTTGATCTCAGGTCCCCCCTTGGGCAACTTTCCTGTTTCGACATATTCGTGAATCGGTTTCCTCCAATCATCGGCCCGATACTGATCAGTAGTGGTTGCTGCGACATGTGCGTCGATGTCCACGGTCTCAGGTACTGAGGGCATTAAGACTCTCATAACTCTGATGCCTTCGACGCTTGCATCTGTCAACATGGAAGCACTGTATGCTAAGGCGTCCGAGTGGCGAGTGTCTTTCCTACAGATATGACGAAACTTGATGCTCGGTATCTGGCCGATGTAGAATTGGGCGAGTTCCCAATATTTCTTTAATAAGGGGTCATGTATGGCGTACTGCCCGCTGATTTGTCGGAAGACTAGC
Source organism: Papaver armeniacum (assembly GCA_023531295.1). Classification (NCBI taxonomy): domain Eukaryota; kingdom Viridiplantae; phylum Streptophyta; class Magnoliopsida; order Ranunculales; family Papaveraceae; genus Papaver; species Papaver armeniacum. The sequence goes on along the minus strand of JAJJWW010001870.1, from coordinate 304,023 downwards.
TGAGAGTCGCTTGTAAGCCGTACCTCTTGGATTCCAATCTCCACTATGAAACGCAAAGCATGTATTACCGCTTCGTATTCCGTGACATTGTTAGTCGCTTTAAATTCAAGCCTAAAGGAGTGGACCATCTTTTTGCCCTTTGGCGTCGTGAAGACCAATCCTAGACCCGATCCGTCTTTATTGGATGACCCATCCACGAAGACCTCCCATCGTGTCGGGTTGCATGTCTCGAGTAGGTCGGACGGGTCCTCTCGGTCTTCCTCCATTACGGGGATGTCTTCTACTTCATATTCGTCGCTGAGAGGGAAGTCTGCCAGAAAGTTGGCCACTGCCTGTGATTTTACTGTTGTTCTCATTTCGTAAAAATGTCGAACCGCTTTATTTGTGCACTCCACTTAGAGATCCGTCCCGTCCTGGCTGCATTGTCGAGTACTGATTCTATGGAGGACTTTGTGAGCACCCGAATATTGTGTGTTTGGAAATACGTCTGAAGCTTCTGTGTTGCAAACACCTATGCTAATATTAGTTTCTCGATCCTGGTGTAGTTCCTCTCTGCTGGATTCATGGTTTTGCTTATGAAATACACCGGATTTTCCTCCCCTCCAACGTTCTTGACTAGTACGGCACTAATGGCATAACTGGTTGCCCCAAGATATAGTGTTAGTATGTCCTCGGGCTCGGGTCTTTGTAACACCGGAAGACTCGCGAGATTTGCTTAATTTTCTGAAATGCTTCTTCACACTCCTCAGTCCATTTAAACTTCTCTTCTTTCCTTAATGTCCCGAAGAAATCCTTGCACTTGTCAGACGACCGAGAGATGAATCGTCCTAAGGCCGCCAAGTTCCCATTTAATCGTTGCACGTCCTTAATCGTTACAAAATATGGCATTTCCACGACGGCTCTGATTTTATCTGGGTCGGCTTCGATGCCTTTGTCGATGATTATGTACCCTAAAAACTTGCTCGAGGTGACCCAGAAAATGCACTTGGCCGGATTTACCCTCATCTTGTACCTTCTCATGGTTTGAAATATGTCTCGGAGATCGTCGATGTGGTTGGTGGCCACCTTGCTCTTGACCAACATGTCGTCCACATATACCTCAATGGTGTTGTGTATTTTATCTTCAAACATGTCTTCCACCAACCTTTGATAGGTGGCACCTGCGTTTCTTAATCCAAATGGAATTTTGGTGTAGCAATACAACCCTCTTGGTGTGAAGAAGGATGTATGCTCTTGATCTTCGGGGGCCAGGGGTATTTGGTTGTACCCTGAATACCCGTCCATGAGTGTTATTGCCTTATACCCGACTATAGATTCTACTAGCTGATCGATGCTGGGGAGGGGGAAGCTATCCTTTGGGCATGCTTTGTTTAAGTCACTAAAGTCGATGCAGACTCGAACACCTCCATTCCTTTTGGGGACTATCACCATGTTAGATATCCATTGCGGGTATTGGGCTTTTCGAATGATTCCTCGCTACGTGCAACTTCTTTAACTCAGCCTCCACCGCCGTTTGCAGCTGGGTGCAATTCTCCTCATCTTTTGTCGGATAGGCTTGAACTTGGGTTTTATCCGCAGTGATGCGAGCAGACTTCCGGTCAATTCCTTCCATATCGTGCATTTGCCCGGCGAATACATCCATGTGTTCCTTCAAAAGAGTTGTCAACTCGCGAGATTGTTCGTTTGTCATGAGAGTCCCTATTATCACTATTTTTGGCTCTTCCTCGGTTCCTAGATTGATTTGTCGGGTAGGTTCTAAGGCCGAGAAATTTTGCTTTGGTTCGCCAACTCATCGGCTCCCGTGTGATTCTATAAGATCTCTTTCTCGCTAGCTTCATAGGTAGCGATGGTTTGTGACATCACCTTTTCCAACTCTTCTCCCGCCTTTATTTCCTTAGACTTGTTCTTTTCTTGGCGTTTCCTCGATCGCCTCTCTTCGTTCTGCTGGACATCTATCTGCACGCACTGTCTCGCCGCCTGGGGGTCGCCTAGAACTTCTACTACTCCTCGATAAGATGGGAACCGTAATCTTTGGTGATACGCCGAGGCGACTCCCTTAATTCCCGCAAGCCAAGGCCGACCCAGAATCGCCTCGTATGGTGACACAACGTCGACCACGCAAAAGGTGGTGAGTGTGCCCAGGAATCCCTCCCCGTCCGAGACTCTGAGGGTGACTTCTCACTTTGGTATTGTCACCGTACCATTGAATCCGTAGATTTGATAGGTCGACGGGATCAGGATGTCATCGGACAATTCCATCCTCTTGAAGGTGTCATAGAATAGGACTTCGAATGAGCTGCCGATGTCCATCAATATCCTTCGGACGCCCCATTCCTCGATCAGCAGAGTTATTACTAAGGGATCCCCATGTGCTTGACCATTCAATGGGACGTCTTTCGCCGAGAAGGTGATCGGCTGCGTCATCCATGGTTCCATGGGCAGGGTTTTGGCCACACTGAGGATTTCCTGGCCCGATCGATCCCTTTTATGAATCCTCGAGGTGATACCGGTTCCCAAATCGAACCCTCGAGTTGCCGAGTGTGATATGGTGTTGCAGGCGAACTGGGCGCCACGATTGATTCTTATTTGGTGCACTGGGACGTCGGGTTGAGCGGGTGTCGGCGATGTCTTGATAAAATGTCGTAAATATCCATCTCGGATTAAGTGCTGGACGATGTCTTTCACCTCCCGACAATCGTTAGTTGAATGGCCTCGAAACTGGTGGTATGGCAAAACTCTGGGTGGTTCCTTGTTTCATCAAACTGAATTCCCCGAGTCTTAGGATATCGGATATCATTCCTCTTCTAGACTTCTTTGAATATCTCTTCTAATGGTGCGTTTAGTGGAGTGTAAGATCTAGGTTCGTGACGAGGCTTCTTTCCTTTCTCGACCCAAACTTTTTTGTTCTCCCCATGATGTTGTGTGCTCGGCCTTTTCTCAGATCGCTTCGGGGCTTCTCGTGGGGTTGCCTCTACTGTGGCGCTTGCCTCTTGTATTCCTCTATCTTGCGCTCCTTCCTGGATCTCCTCTAAGGCGATGTAGTGTTCTTGCATCTTCCGGATCTCTCTTAATGTTTTAGGCTTATCAGTGTACATTGCTACCCAAATGAGATCTGATTTCCCTAATGAATTCTCGAAACCGAATATTTGTTGATCGACCGGCACCTTTCCAATGTCCGTACATAACTTTCTCCATCTGTCCGTTAAAGAGCGCAGCGGTTCCCTGAATCTTCGTGCAAGTGTAAAGAGCTTATTGACTCTGGGCCGAGCTATACTGTTATGCATGTAAGTCTCAAGGAAGGTTTCCACCAGGACTGCATAATTTCCAACGGATTCATCGGGCAGGGTGTAGAACCAGCTCTTTGCCTCGCCCTCCAAACTTGCTGGGAAAAATTTGCACATGACCACATCGTAATTCTTCCACTGTAACAAGGACATGTTGTGCATTTTGATGTGCTCTCCCGCGTCGCCCATGCCGTCAAACATAGATGGGAAGATCGGCAACGTACACTTGGGAGGGAATGGAGTCCGATCCAATTCCTTGGTAAACGGTGTCTTCTGGGCTTCGCTGATTACTTCTGCTAGCTTATCGTCCTCGTTGTTTCCTGTCAGTTTTTTGACCATCTGCTCAAGTTGTTCGATATTTTGTTTGGTTGTCGCATCCGTACCCTCATTGGTTGCCTCTTCCTCGGTCGAAGAATCCTCGGCTGGCCCATACCCTCCTCTTGGTCGATTAGGGTCGGGTATGCGTTCCCGGCTCGGGGATGGGGGTGGGGTGTTTCTCGATGGAGTGTGATTGCTAGAAGCGCCTCGGCTCGACGATCCTCTCGACCCCGTTCTCCTGTTGCGGAGTCGGTAGTTTTCATGTTCTAAAGCTAGGTTTCTTCTTTGCAGCTCTCTCATAAGGTCTTCTTGCCTTCTTTGGCTTGCCAATATAGCGAGTAACATTGGGTCGGTGCTTTCATGGCTAGAGTGGCCATTTACTTGGTTTCCTATTACATTGGGGGGTGCAGTTGGAGGCCTTGTCGAGGGAACAACGGGGGGACCGATTGGAGCTACGGGATGATCGGCTGCTGCTGGGGGGATGTCTCGGTTGAGGTCGCCCCTTGCTAAGTGTACTCGCCTAAGCCTCTCACCTTATCGTTCTAGTTCGCGCTGGTACTCTGTCGGTTTTCTTTCTCGCCCTCGTTCCTCCTGTATCGTCTGCACTTCCTCTTGTTCCTCAGTATCCGATGTAGTTCTTCCGTCTACCATGTCGTCCTCGTTCCCTCGCATCATCTGGCTCGGGTTAATCCTCAGCATCCTAAGTGGGAGATCATCGTCTCGGCCTAAATCGACCTCCTTGTCGACAGTAGCCATGCCTTTGCCTAGTGCCCGAGTCTCGTCCCCGGTTATTTGGCCGATGATCTTCGTGTCGGGAATCCGTGAGTCCTTCTTGTACACTAGATCCCGCCGCGACTCGGTTCCTAAGGATCCTCGCTCGTCCCGGAGGTACTCGCCATTATCTTCGATCACGCCCTTGTTCCTTGGCTCGCCCGCCTATTCGTACCTACGTCGAAGAAAGTATACAACACTTACTTCGAACCGCTTTCGAAAAGGTTAAGGATGAAGTACAGCAGTTCTCATGTAAGGTGGGAAAATTTTTGACAAGACACTTCCATTTATGCTAGCGTGTTGATCTCAAAGAATCAAGTGGTTTTGACCGTAAAGGACAATCTTTGAAAAGCTGTCTCGACACATCGCTTTCGGTACTTTCTCTATGCATTAACCATTATTTGTCCTAACATTCCTAGTTCCAGAAGTCATTAATCATTCGTACGTTAGATCGGAAGATTTCTTTCTTGGATATGGTTGATAATAATGGCAACCCTCACCAGCTGTTGTGCTGACAGTCTACCTATACGAGTTGTCGGGAATCCCCGGAGACGGTTGTACCGTAGGATTCCTTTGGTTTTTTACTGATGCTGTGAGGCTTTTAGTGTAGGATCAAGATGAGACTTGTTAACGAAGCGCTCACTATACTCCTTCCAGCCGTAGTTTCCGGAAAACTAAACTCAATGACCTCGAGTTAGTCTTGCCTCCACCACTATTGTACTTTGTTTAACTTACTAAGAAGGTTTAAACGGCGAAATAACGTTTCAACTTAGCTTCTATCGATCATCAAAGATGATCCATTCGGGAGCTTTGAGGTGTTATAACGGTTAGCTTAGGTTGAAGACGAGGAGATCCTTAATCAAGAAGCTTATCTCAACACAAAACACTTAACTCGACGTAAGAAGATTAACCAGACTTTCCCGATCGGAATCCCTCACTCATAAGGTAAGAGATCTTAGGGCACTTACTCGACGAAATTGATTCGGTGAAAAGAACTAAACAAGTTTTTTCCTTTTAAACTAAAACTCCGTGAGCTTTTCTAGGATTAAGTAAGTGAAGACAAATGTAACGAAATCTAGCTTTTAATCACAAAGGTAATCTTTAAACGATAAATCTAGCAACCTATGCATTTCAACCGTTAGAGTCTTTCACTTAGCATCGAATATCATCAATAGATGTTTATAGGAGCTGTTGAATCTCTCTTTTAACGATGTTGATGCTATTTTTAACCGTTAACCATCCTTAGAGCCTTGGGACGAAAAGGTGGCCAGCGAGGTGGAATTTCCTTCTAGATTCTACCAACATCAAAAGATGTTATTTCGGGAGCTTACTGATCTTCCAATAACTCGCTTAGACGTCTTAATCAAACAACCTAGCTTAATGATTTAGTCTTGGCGACTTTATTCAAACGAAAGACAAGAACATAAAGCGGACCTACATCAAACTCAATAAGGTTTTGCTAGGAAAACAAAGATAAGAAAACCTCACAAGCTCTGCCTACCAACACTCTTAACCAAAAGAGTTTCTCTCTTAGCTTCAACTAGCACGCAAGGTGACTTAGGAGCTTGGATTTCTCTCTTTTGGTAACCGATTTCAAGGTATCCGAAGATGTTATACGGTCCCCTTAGTCGGCGCTAGAATGTAGATTTAGAAAATCCTACTACTACATCCAAAAGATTTTAGACGTATGCTAAGAAGTAAATAAGAAAAAGACATAGAAGAACACAAGATGTACGTGGTTCGGCATGATTACCTACGTCCACGGGGGTTAAGGGATGATCTTATTACTTCACACAAGATTACAAGGATCCAATATACACAACAATGCTCTCTGCACAATACACTCAACACTGCTCTATCACTTCTTTCTCTTGCTCTCCCAAAAAACCTCCCCCTCTATCTTTCTACACGATCTCTATTTATAGTTGCAGGTGGTGATACATCGATATTACAGTATTGAGCCTGGTATAGCTTCCTACATGTTCTTCTCGGGCGACTTGCTGGTGCTTCAGTCGATCTCTCCTTTTGCTCGAGCCAAATCATCTAGCCGAGTGGTGTCATCACCCGATGTCGTTCGTTTGGTGGAGGTGATCGGTGTCGCCCTTCAGATTCTTGGCCGACTCTCACTTCAACCGAGCTTATCTTATCTCTTCACCAACCCTGTCAGTGCATTAATTATCCCCGAACTCGATGAGCGTCACATCAAAGCTTTTCTCCTTTATGTCGACTTCTCGAGCTGTCTCCATTCCTCTTTTCTCGCGCCCAGGCCTGATGAGGTGATTCAGTGCTTCTAGTACTTGTTTCTCTTGGTGCGACCTTGTCCAGGATGGTTCCACCTATCTCTGTGGATTATTTGCACCTACAATAACAATAAACAAACTCATTTTAGGGGTAAAATATCGCACACGTAGTTATTATGCGAAGAGGTGGTATTACAAAGGGGCGAACTCACTCGCACATAGCATACCCCGATGACGAAACTGATGACATCATAAAGTCACGAGTAAAGTGTGGAAGCTGTGCGAAGTTAAATAGCACGTACGAGAAGACCCAACATAAGCGTGCGAGAACATTGCACATCATATCCGAAAATAGGGCTTTATTAGTTGTGCTCCACTATGTAAACACATATATAAAGATAAAGGCAGGAGAGAGAAAGCGGGGTTCAACCTTATCTTTTGTATTCATCTTCTTCCTTCATGACCCAAAAAACTAGATCTAGAGCTCTACCCAAAAACCCATTAATGGAGATTCTAAATGTAATACTCATGTAATTACAACACTCATAGTGAAGAACCATGGATGTAGATCACATTGATCGAACCACGTCCATTTTACATTCTTAGCATTTAATCTTCATTTTCATGTCCAATATGTTTATATCTCTACAAATTCTTAAGGGATGTTAGTTGTGGGATTTCCCGCAACTACATTTTGGCGCTAGAAACACTACCTGCTGATTGTTGGTTTGAAGGAGATTCAAAAGAATTAGCTACTGTGCATCTGGATCTACGAAATTCGAGGGAGAAAACGAAAACTCCAGCAAAGTATTTTCATCTTCAAACAAACAATACCATCAGCAGTTCACAAAAACAGATACAGGCGGTACAGCAGCATCAAAGGGCAAAGACGAAGGAAGCATAACAAGGGTGAAATCTAATGAATCTTCATCAATTAATGGCAAGTTAAAATTTCTTAGAACTCATTTTTCTACCAAAATTTGGTTTTCTAGCAAAATTTTTATCTAAAGCAAGTTTTGATTTCAGATTTCTAACACACAGATCTTATTTTACAAATCCATTTAAGGAATTGCAAAAACATTAAACACCCAGATTTTCATTTGAATTGGAGATTTCATCCTTGTCTACGGCAAATATACATGTTCATGTCAATAGCTGTTGTAGGTGATAGATCTTACCAAATTTTCAAGTCTTAAGGGCAAAAGGTAGGAAAGCGCGAAAATGAAGGATAGAAATGCAGGTAAAGAAGTTCGCATGGGAGGAGATACTGCAGGTGGAGGAAAAGTATCATTAGCAGCGCGAAAACAAGGGTCATCAAAATTTCTTGTGCAGGTATTTCAAAGAAGTATCAAAGGCGAAGCTAAAACATCACCTATTGCGAATTAATTGCGAAGGTGAAGGCGCGAAAGAAAGGATTATATATACCAAGGATACAAGCGGGATGTGAAGAATGTTGGGATATATATTTTGAAGAACGGGCCCTAGCTCAGCTGGTCATCCCCGTTCCCCAAAAGTTTAATGCGCTCCAGGAGGTCCCAGGTTCGAGTCCCCAATGACGTAATATTACAGGAATTAACATGGAAGGTAGTGTTAGCTTGCCCCCCTTGTGACACAATCTCAGCCCCCTCCCGTCGTGCGTTTGGCTCCCTTGGCTAGGTTACCCATGAGGCTCGCTGGTAGGTTAGCACAGCAACCTGTTCAATTAATGTAGTAGTATGTCGTTGGAGCTTAGCTTGTTAGGCTTCCAACTAGTTTCATGTAATAATCCTTATCCAATAATCAAAATTAGTTTTATTAGAGAAATAGTGTGGTGGTATAATAAACTTATTTTTTGTTGTTTTTAACTCTTGATTTCAAAAACAATTTTCAACTCTTGATATTCCAAATTAATTATATTAATTTTTGGTATTATTTAATGTTTCCGTTTTATGACTGTTATGGAGGATTTTCAGTGCGCACTTATTGCGAAATTTATTTTCATTAAAACCGTATTGATGTTTTTTGAGTTATATAAGAAAAGTTTCTGAGAAGATGAAAAGACAGTTTTTTATCTATATCGAGTTCTGAGCAAGTGTTAGAGAGAGTATTTGTTAGTTCGATTTCTCATAGTGCAGAGAAATCGAATAAGAGAGTTATCAGCTGTTTTATCCCATAGGGTTTTCGACAAGAATTGACTGCTAGCATATTCAAGAGGCAGAGTCGCGAAACACATTAAAGATAACGACCTAGTCCGCGACTCAGTTGTTTGAGATTTATTTTTGTGTGAATTTTTGCATTGTTTCCAACAAAGAACATAAAGCTCTAGCCACGCAAAGGGTCGTCCATCATATTTGGGACGATATAGAGAAAGGAAGGGTAATATATTCCCAAGCGTTAATGTAAATCTCTTGTACAGGAACAGCCAAAAACAAACGTGATAAAGTAGGACAACAGCAACAAGGAAATTTACAACAGCATGGCAAAGTGTAGCAATCAAGGTTCTATGAAGAATTTATAGGAAGGGAAGGAAAGACACAACATTCAAATATACTTGGTCACTATCAGGAACGAAAGAATTCGTCATCAAACTATTTCTTGACAGACAACAACAACAGGCCAAGCGTAAATTGGAGTGGAGGATCTTCAATAGTTTGTACGAAGAGCGGTTTGTTCTCATGATTGTGTTGATATGTTCGTTTGCAGCTAGGTCATCGCATCCAAAAATAAAGGAGAGAGATCATACGAAGGAAAGGACTTACTCCATGCGAAAACAAAGCGTCTCATACTTAAATAGGAGAATGAAAGCCGGACAAGTACCCGATCCAACAGTTGCAGCAACGTTTTGAAAGGGACGGAGAAAGAGCAGCAGGAAGAAGGCAGATTGCAGCAAAGTATAGTTACAGGCGAAAAGATGAAACTACAACCAAGAGCCAAGATGAAGAAAAAGGAAGAGCGACCCCTACAAGGATACCAGGGCGAACAGGTTCGTGCCAGGAGTCAAAGACGAAGAAAATATCATTACAACACGAAAGAATCAACCTAAATTCAGCAGCACGAAGAAATCCACTGCCAATCACCAACACGAAGGAATCGTCATCGATAGCTAGCACGAAGAAAACCCACAGGCATAAAGTTGTTCATGAAGATTAATAACAAGATATCAGTGATAGACGCATTTATGTGTCTAATATGATCTCAATTGCATGTATCGTTAGTGCTCGATTTTGTATTTATTTTGGTATTTTATGTCTTTGTAGGTATTTTTGGAGAAATAAACATGTGCAGAGAAATTGGCTCGAAAAGTGGCATTTGAACCTCCGGGGAAAATTGCTAAAGACACCCCTCAAATGGATAAGGGGAATCCAGTTGATAAGGGGTGATCCACCGTTATTTGCACCCCACATCTATTATTTTCACCCAGTGCTAAAAGGACCCCAAGTCTGGTTAAGGGGACTTCAGCTTCTTCCACACATTCAAAACAGATTTGGCGGGAAAATAACCAGACCGGCATGAGTTTCTGGATTTGATTTGGGCTGAGTTTACTCGAATTTTCTCACATATATGACTCGGTTTGGGCCTCTTAACGTAAAACAGGATTGGTATGAGTTTGGAAAGGAGGTTTACACGGACACAGGGGATCAGAGTATCGTCGGGTTCCTGTGTGGTGTAATTATGGAAGTTACGTGGATACTCTCGTAGATTTTAATGGAACTGGATTATGATGAGATTAAACAAGGAAGGTGTTTGTTATATATGGAAGTTGTGTTACGTGGAGTTTGGGAGAAGATCTTCTTAGGTAGTTCAGAGAGTTTGGATTGGACAGAGAGATGCGTGAGAGAATTCAGGGAGAAGAAAAATGCCATAACTTCCGGTGAAAGGCAAAGAGAGATTTGGAAGATATTTTAGAGATATTTCGGGTCTGTGATGTTATATATATGTGGTTCGAGTCACATAAATCGGATATCGAGTAGTTGGGGGGTCGTTCGAGACTTTAGGGGACCGGCAAAGAAGAACAGAGAGTTCCAGAGCTCGATTCAACATCAGCGGGGAGGAGGAAGATAATCAAGAACATAATACTGCAACGAACAGTCGCGGATATTGACGCAGCAGAGGACTGTCTTGTCGCGGCCTTATATTTTCCAACAATAAAGTCTCATTTCTCGTAATAAAGGCAAAGTATTTCAACACTCTCTCGTAATGATAAGTTTGTGACACCTATACAGCGTTGCAAACTTCCTGCTTTATTAGTTGCCTCTTGTTTTTCACCCTTTTGAGCTATGAACACCTATTCTGAGCACGTGAATAATATGAGGAGCTAAACCCCAACACTGGGATGACAGAGGAAGTCATATTTCATGCATGTGGTAATTATATTTAATTATTTCATGACTTTTTGCATTGATTGATAATTGTTGTATGGTTTTTATCGAATGGTTGTGATTTCAATTGATGGGTTATGCTTAGGTTAAGTTATTTGATATCCCATGATTTCGGTTTACAGTCATTGCTTTACAAAAATCTACCTTGGCAAAACATAGAGTCAATATTTTATTATTATTTGATCTATAATTGTCTAGAATAAATATATGAATCGCATGAATGAATTTAATGGTGGAATCCTGAGTCCCAGTTCTCTCAATATTGTGACAATCTTTTGTATATATTTTCTATTATTAAATTCTGAAACCAAATCTTTACAAGTCTTTGAACGAACTTTTGCTACCAATTTCTACAACAAATTAAAATCACATCAATTTTTAAGCGCCGCGATGCGGACTTGTATTTAGATTTGTTTTAGGTTTATTTTTATTATTTTTTGTTCTCTTTTACGCCTTTGGTATTTTTTTTTATTCTTTTTCAGAATTGGAGCGAAGCTACAAGGAAAGAAAAAGTGCTATAAAATAAAAGCATCGCCAAAGAAGGAAAGAAAATAGGAGTCCAAGGAGTGAAGAAGATTTTGTACATATTTATTTTATTTAGACTTTATTTCTTTTTATCTTTAGAAACTGTAAATAGGTTTCATTGTTGTAATTTTTCTTTTTATTTTTGGACACATTTTGGACTTTATTTTTGGACTTGGACATTATTTTTAAAGCCCTAAGGAAGGGTTAAAAAATTAAATAAAACTGTTTGCAGGGAAGGACGACAGTTACGATACTGTCTCGGCCCCTCGGGTTTGTACACTGACATAGGAGTTGGTGGCCTGAGTCAACTTCAACGGTTCATCGCCCGTCTGGTACGAGAGGTAAGACTCTATCCACCCACGAATCCCCTGTCAGTGGGTTTTAATTTTGTGTGACAACTCACACCCCTGCAATAGAATGTCGAACTAGTATTACAATAGCCAATACAACGAATATCCGACTGAGTTTCAAAATGGACGTTACTACTTTGACCATAATGTGAATAGTGGTTGGGAACATCAGCCTTTTGAAGGTTATGGTCCATACCATGTTGAGCCCAATTACTATCCATACGCCCACCGGTCATACGAGCAAAATTCCTCTCTACTAGAGTCCGCCCGTAAGTTAGCTGAGTCGACACAAAAGTTACTTGAGTCGACACGTAGTTCAGCTGAGATGAATAACTTAGTTATGGACCAAAGCAATGCAACGTGTGAACCTTCTTTCCTAGTGTTGATGGTGGTTTTTAGCTTAGGGTTAAAATCGTAAAACCCTAGTCAGACAGTGACGTCACAGAATTTGAGTAATAATGTCTCCACTGAGTGCATTTATTGAACCCTTTAATATGTCTGCGAGAAAATTACCAGGGTACCTTTTTTTTAATACTAATTAGGGTTTCGACAGGCCAAACCCTAATTCCCACACCACCGTGCCAATGGAAAACCATGCCAGCCACATCTACCGCGCCAAGGCATGCCAACCATGCTAGCCGCACCACCGTGCCAATGGAAAACAATGCCAGACACATCTACCGCGCCAAGGCATGCCAACCATGCTAGCCGCACCACCGTGCAAATGGCAAACCATGCCAGCCACATCTACCGTGCCAAGGCATGCCAACCATGCTAGCCGCACCACCGTGCCATGGAAAACCATGACAGCCACGTCTACCGCGCCAAGGCATGCCAACCATGCTAGCCGCACCACTGTTCCAATGGAAAACCATGCCAGCCACATCTACCACGCCAAGGCATGCCAATCATTCTATCCAAGCCAACCGCACCTTTCCTTGGCCCTAACCATGCGCCTACGGCATGCCAAACCCTTGACCCCACCATGCCAAGCCAACCACACCTTGGCCCCATCATGCCAAACCACCCATGCCAAACCCCTGGCCCCACATGTGCCAATGGCATGCCAGCCACCTTGCCGCACCATACCGTGTTGGCCTTCCCCATACGGCTACCAAAACAAAGGCCTGCAACAATCAACGACCATCTTCCCATCTAAGATGCAAATATTAGCCGTCCAAGGTCACCAACCAACGCATGGTAACCTTTGTCCCAACGCCAAAACCCTAGTTTTGTCCACGCCCAAACCGCGCCAAGGCATGCCGACCATGCCACATGTGCCAATGGCATGCCGTGCCAGCCACCTTGCCGCGCCATACCGTGTTGGCCTTCCCCATACGGTTACCAAAACAAAGGCCTGCAGCACTCAACGGCCATCTTCCCATCTAAGATGCAAATCTTAGCCGTCCAAGGTCACCAACCAACGCATGGTAACCTTTGGCCCAACGCCAAAACCCTAGTTTTTGCCACGCCCAAACCGCGCCAAGGCATGCCGACCATGCCACATGTGCCAATGGCATGCCGTGCCAGCCACCTTTCCGCGTCATACCGTGTTTGCCTTCCATTTGCGGCTACCAAAACAAAGGCGTGCGACGATCAACGGCCACCCTTCCATCCTAGGGGCAAATCCTAGCCGTCCAAGGTTGCCAAACAACGCATGGTAACCTTTGGCCCAGAACACGCTAGCTTCCCAAAACTTTCTAGCTTCCCAAGACTTGCTAGCTTCCCAAAACATGCTAGCTTTCCAAAAACGCACCAAATGCCACCGTCCCTCTTGAATTCTTCCTGAGTTATACTTTCGGGATGTTTTCACCTCCCGAACGAGCTCAAAACCTAAATATTTACTAGTAAGGAGATAGGAAATTCTTTTCCGTATAGAATGGATGGGCGGATCATCAAAATCCGAGTTTGTATGAGAATTCTACATTGATTCTAGTAAAGGGCGCTAATTAGGGTTTCAGCATACTAAACCCTAATTTAGAATGGATAAGCCGCACACTGCCAGTGGCTCCACTCCATGTCAAAGCCATGCCGGCCATGCTTTCATGTCGCTGGCTACCAAACGAAGGCCTGCAACAATCAACGGCCATCTTTCCATCTAAGATGCAAATCTTAGCCGTCCAAGGTCGCCAACCAATGCATGGTAACTGATGGTTATTTTCAATGATGTTGTAGTAAGATGATTCGTTCACTCAGACTTGTTGAGAATTTGTTTTAAAACTAATAACGAAAATAAAGAAAAATATATACAAAATATTGTCACAGGATGAAGAGAGGTGCTGGGACTCAGGATTCCGCCTCATAACAAAAAGGTTCAAATATTAATTCTTTTAACAATTATCGGTCAACAAATAAAACAACATGGACTCTTATTTTTTCCAAGGTAGATTTTCAAAATATTAGTTATAAATCGTAAGCATGGGACATCAAATATCTAAGCAAGCATGACCCATCTAATAAAATGATAACTAATTAATTCAAATCGTAATTCTATGTATGAAATTCGGCTTCCTCCATCGCCCCAGTGATGGGTTTAGCTCCTCATCATGGAAACACGCTCAAAATATAATTTTCATTGCTCAAAGTGTTTACAAATGATGAAAATGAGAGAAAATTATTAATGCAGTGATTTTATTTTCTCTCTAAACACACCCCCACCCCCAACCCCACCCCCACACCACCACCCCCCACCCCTCAAATGTGCTCTCTATCTCTTTATTTATACACACAAATACACATTACTCAAATATATTCTTCCATAACTCAAAAATGTTCTTCTTTCTAATTAAAAATATCTTCATGAATTTTTATTTCTCTTTATTCTCTATATTTCTTTACTAAACCCATATCTTCTTTAATTCACAGAATAAAATCCATGATAAAATCTTCTAAGGATATCTTTCTTGTTTAATACAAGCTAACTTCCTTTTTCTTCAAAACATCATGTTTATAAGGCAAGAAGATATTCTTATGTTAAAGATAATAAATCCTTTACCGTTGAAACCAAATTTCCCGCCATTTTCTATTTGTACGTGAGGAAGAAAGGTAGCCCCTATCCGTGAGTAGGGTGCGAATAGCCATGGGGGTACGTCCAAAATGTGGGTGCCTTTAGTACTTTTCTCCGGGGTTCAAACAACACTTTTTGAGCAACTTCTTCCACACAAGTGTATTTCTCCAAAAACACCTACACAAACATAAAAACAAAACAAAATAAGTACAAAAGAACTTTTTGACCTGGAGAAAATGACTTCCTTAAAATATTTCTATCATGCACAAGTTTCATTTTGTTCTTATACTCCTTAGCACTATCGTAAGCATCTACACGAATCTCTTCCAACTCATTGAGCTGGAGTTTCCTATGGGCTCCTGCCTTGTCAAGTGAAAAATTTAGCTGCTTAACAACCCAACAAGCTCTATGTTTTAACTCAAAAGGTAAATGACATGCCTTTCCACACACAAGACGATAAGGCGACATTCCAATGGGGGTCTTAAACGCAAGACGGTAAGCCCATAAGGCATCAAGCAGCTTCTAGACGACCAGTCTTTCCGATTAGGATTAACTGTTTTCTCTAATATATATTTTATCTCCCTATTAGAAACCTCTACTCCGACCACTAGTCTCTGGATGATACGGGTAGCTACCTTATGTGTAATACCATATTTCTTCATCAAAAGCCTAAAAGGTCCATTACAAAAGTGCGACCCTCCATCACTAATTATAGCTCGCGGTGTACCAAAACGTGTAAGTATATTATTTTTCAAGAACTCAATCACAACCCTATGGTGATTGGTTTTACACGCAACCGCCTCAATCCACTTAGAGACATAGTCTACATCGACAAGGATGTATAGGTTACCAAAAGAATTAGGAAACGGACCCATAAAGTCAATACCCCACACATCAAAGACCTCAACAACTAAAATAGGGTTCAAGGGCATCACGTTCCTTCGGGAAATGGTTCTTAATTTTTGGCAACGTTCACAAGTGACACAGTAACTATGGGAGTCTTTAAACAACGAAGGCCAATAGAATCCAAACTGCAATATCTTAGCAGCAGTCTTCTTAGCACTAAAGTGACCCCCACAAGCATGATCATGACAAAAGGAAATAATACTGGACTGGTCACTCTCAAGTATACATCTCCTAATAATCTGGTATGGACAATACTTAAACAAATAAGGATCGTCCCAAAAGAAGTGCTTAACCTGATAAAAACCTAGAACGATCTTGTTTACCCCAATGTTGGGGCATTCGACCGAATAAGATAATTCACTATATTTGCATACCAAGGTGATTGGGAAACAGAAACAATTGTTTATCGGAAAGTTATCCCTTATATGAAGGGAATCATTAGGGGAACTAACAACTAGCCTAGACAAGTGGTCTGCTACTACATTTTCGCACCCTTTTTGTCTCTAATGTCCGGACAAAATTCTTGTAATAAAAGGATCCATCTAATTAATCTAGGTTTGGTATCCTTCTTAGAAAAAGGTATTTCAAAGCAGCATGATCAGTATAGATTACGATCTTAGAAACTAAGAGATAGGGTCTAAACTTGTCTAAGGCAAAAAAAATGGCTAACAGTTCCTTCTCCGTAGTGGTATAGTTCAACTGGGCATCATTCAGAGTTTTTCTAGCATAGTAAATCACACGAAGTAATTTGTTTTCTCGCTGGCCTAGCACAACACCAATAGCATAGTCTGAAGCATCACACATGATCTCAAAGGGTAGGTTCCAATTGGGTGCCTGGACTATGGGGGCGGTAGTAAGTAAAGTCTTAAGCTTCTCAAAAGCCTCTAAACAAGCATCATCAAAGACAAACTTAACATCTTTTGCAAGCAAAATGCAAATAGGTCTAGAAATCAAGCTAAAATCCTTAATGAATCGACGATAAAAACCTGCATGCCCAAAGAATGACCTAATATCTCTTACAGTTTTGGGACCTGTAAAGTCTTGATAAGGTCAACTTTGTCTTTATCTACCTCTATACCCTTAGAAGATACGATATGCCCTAAAATAATTCCCGATCGAACCATGAAATGACATTTCTCCCAATTAAGCACTAGATTCTTTTCCTTACACCTAGTCAACACTAATGACAAATGATGCAAGCACTCATCGAAAGACGAACCAAACACTGAAAAATCATCCATAAAGACCTATAAGAACCGTTCTACCATATCTGAAAATATGCTCATCATGCAACGCCGAAAGTCGCAGGGGCGTTACATAGCCCGAAAGGCATGCGTCTATACGCAAAGGTACAAAAGGGACAGGTAAAAGTGGTTTTGTCCCGGTCTTCTGGGAAATAACGATCCGATTATAGCCAGAGTAGCCATCTAAAAAGCAAGAATGACTATGTCCAAACTAATCTCTCTAGCATCCGGTCGATGAAGGGAAGGGGAAAGTGGTCCTTCCTAGTGACCTTGTTCAATTTCCTATAGTAAATCTAAACACTCCAACCCGTGGTCACTCGGGTTGGGATTAACTCATTATTATCATTCGGACTACGGTAGTACCGGATTTCTTGGGAACAACTCGAACGGGGATGACCCACTTACATCGTCCGAAATGGGGTAGATAATGCCCGCATCTAATGACTTATGAACCTCGGTTCGAACTACTTCTTTCATATTAGGGTTTAGTCTTCGTTGCATCTCCCTAGAAGGTTTGGTATCTTCCTCTAAATAGATCTGATGCATACAAACACTAGGACTTATACCCTTAATGTCTGATATGGTCCATCCTAAAGCTTCCTTGTTGTTTTGAAGGACGGTCACTAGCCTACTTTCCTGATCACTATCCAAGTCGGAAGCAACAATCACAGGTAATGTCTCAGACGGGCCTAAAAACACATACTTCAGGGTATCTGGCAATGGTTTTAGGTCCAACTTAAGAGGCTTTTCTAACGAAGGAACTAGGGTAGACTTAGAGACTGGTAGTGGTTCGAACTTAGGTTTCCATCCATTACTAGTGTCTAACAAAGAGGTTGAATTTAACAAAGCATTCACCTCATTAATTACATTATCATCACCGAAATCAATCCCAAAGTGAGCTAGGCATTTCTCTAATGGATCTTCTAACAAAGTGTTTGGTAATGACTCCTCGACTAATGTTCCTATCATGTTTACCTCTTCTATGCTCGAGTTATCTAGTTCAGAGGTTAGCTTACTAATATATTAGACGTTCAGCTCAATAGTCATATTACCAAAAGACAAATTCATAATACCAGTTCGAAAATTAATGATCGCATTGGATGTATCTAAAAACAGGCGACCTAAAATTACTGTCATCTGGTTCTCTGGGTCAGGGACAGTTTGGGCATCTAGGATAACAAAATCCACTGGATAAATAAACTTGTCGACCTATATGAGAACATCCTCGATCACACCCCAAGGAATTTTAACGGACCTATCAGCTAACTGGAGTGTCATCTGGGTGGGTTTCATCTCACCAGGTCCTAGCTTAAGGTATACATGGTATGGGAGTAAGTTCACACTGGATCCAAAGTCAAGCAACGCTTTCTCAACACGGTGTTTACCTACTGCGCAAGAAATAGTAGGGGACCCTGGGTCTTTATACTTAGGAGTAGTGGTATTCTGAATAATAGAAGTCACGTGACTAGCTAGGAAGGCTTTCTTTTGAACACTAAGCTTACGCTTTCGTGTACACAAGTCCTTAAAAAACTTGGCATAAGCGGGAATCTGCTTAATCGCATCCAACAATGGTAGGTTGATAGTTACCTGCTTAAAAACCTCACATATATCATTAAAGTTGGACTCCCTCTTAGTTGGAACTAGCAAATGTGGGAATGGGGCTCTAGGAACACAAATTGGCTCAATATGACCCTTATTGGTCTCTTTAGAGACTCTATCGATCTCCTCATCATTTTCTCGCTCTCGGGGTGAACTACAAAGATGTTCACTATCAGGCATGGTTACCTGTTGTCTACCACTCTACCACTCCTAAGGGTTTTAATAGCATTCACATGTTCTCGATGGTCTTCCACCTACTTCATGAACTCCACTAGGATTGGGTTGAGTTTGACTAGGAAACTTACCTTTTTCCCTCAAAGACTCATTTATCTGACTAACCTGGGTTTTCAACTCGGAAATAGCCTGAGAGTTAGCATAACCTATACTCTTACTTTCTTCTATCCCTTGCACAACCATTTGGTTGATCTTTTCAGAGCTTTTAATAAACGAGGCGAGAGTATCCTCTAAACTTGTGATCTTTTTATCCGAATGGTTCTGGAACTGGAGTGGACCTGAAGAGTTCTTAGCATAACCAAAACCTGGGGGAGGTTGAGAATTACTAGACTGACTTTGATTCTGGACCTTAGACCAAGAAAAATTAGGATGGTTTCTCCAACCAGGATTATAGGTCTCTGAGTATGGGTCAAACTTCTGACGGTTCTCAAACCTAGCATTGTTATAGACAGCATGAGCTTGCTCTTCACTAACCTGACCTTCCCAAAATGAGTTATCTGGCTCTATTCCACAACTAGAGACTTGAGAGGTTCTATTAGGTTCAACAAGGGACCTATTCTTAGACTGACCCATTTCCAAAGATTCTAACCTTCTAGACAAAGCAGTAAACTTAGCATCTGATGCAAAACTCGTATCTACCATATTGGTGCTACTTCTATTAACCAGGAGTCTTTTAGGGGGTTCAACACAAGACTCCCACTATTGGGATTTCTCAGCAACAACTCCTAAGAAGGTAAAGGCATCCTCATCACTTTTACTAGTGAACTCACCAGCGCACATAGACTCAACCATGGCTTTGGTCGAATAGTCTAAACAATCATAAATAATCTCTACAAGTTTCATCTTATCAAATCCATGGTGAGGACATTGGGATAGGAGATCATTGAATCTCTCTAAAAACCTATAAAGAGACTCTCCCTCTTGTTTCACACTAGCACTAATTTTCTCACCTAACAAATGCTGTTTTATGCTTAGAGTAGAATTTTATATAGAAAGCAGCAATAAGCTCCTGCCATGTTTCAATGGATTCAGATGGTAGGTTGTTAATCCATGTCTTGGCTTTATCTTTCAAGGAAAAGGGGAACATCTTAAGTTTCAAAACTTCATCAGTAAGGTCTTTTATTCTAACTGTCCCACAAATTTCCTCAAAGTCCCTAATATGAAAATAAGGGTTCTCGTCATCTTTTCCTAAGAATATAGGGATCATCCGAAGAATACTAGCTTTTATCTCGAAATTAGCCGTATTGGTTGGCAATTTAATGCACGAAGCTCGGTTGGTCCTAGTTGGGAACATGTAATCTTTCAAAGTTGCCATCGCTGGCACAGCTGAAGTACTAGGGGTACTTTCCTCGCGAAGAGACAGATTCTCAAAACTGAAGTTTCCAAAAACGGAGCTCTCAAAAGAAGAGTCTTCGAGTTCCCCGCCTTCACAAGAAGAACTACTAGGTTTGTCACTAATCAAACGACCTAGAGTGTTTCTTTTCCAAGCCCGTTCTCTAATGACCTCGGGCATACATTAGAATAAACAAAAAGAAGAAAAATCCTAAAAGGAAGGGAGGTTCTATGCAAACACAAACAAGGCTGACTCCACCACAGCAAACCTAGATATTTCTAGCAAACAAAAAGCATGATGGCTCCACTTAGATTATTTCTAGACCAGCTTCTAATCCTTTTAAAGGGAATTCGTTACAATTTAAGCAAACCCCTCTGGAATCAATCCGAGTTTAAGTAAGTTGAATAGAGGCGAGGGAAGCTGCATGGAGCATTGATACCCAAGGCCCCACCGCATTACAAGGCGGCGCAGTCACGCATTCAACTCACAGAAACCATCATGAACTTCGAAGTATGCTTAAAAGAGTAACTAATATTTTTCGAGCGACTTTCCTATTAAGCTCGTTACCCTATCGGTCTCGTTCTATTCCAAATTTTAAAGCTTAGGTTCGCGTTAAGTATCGTTTTCCTAAGGCGGGAAAGAAGAGAACGGTGATGAAATCCGAACCCTTATCTTGTATTGCCAGTCCTTGCCCTTTACTAGGAAATTAAAGCAGCCATTTTCAATTCCTCAGCATATATGCAAACGAAGGAATACAGTAACTCTCTGACAGGGGATTCGAGAGTGTTTCCACAAACTTACCTCCCGTTCCAGACGGGGGATGAACAGTTGTAGTCGACTCGGGCCACGACTCCTATGTCATGTACGAACCCAAGGGGCCGAGGCGATATCGTAATCGCCGTCCTTCCCTGCACACAGTTTATATTTAAACTACCCTTCCGTAGGGTTTAAAAATAATGTCCCAAAGTTTAAAGTCCAAAGTCCAAAAATAAAGTGCAAAAGAAAAGGAAAGTCTAAAAAAAAATCTAAAAAAAAAAAAAATGTCTCTCATTTTTTTTTCTCTCTTTTTTTTTTAAAATAAAAAAAAATCTTCTTCTTTCGCTCCTTTTGCTTTGCCTTTTACTCCAAGTTTTGAAGTATTCACCAAAAGCTTTGGAAAAATTTTCTTTCGCTCCAAATTCCAAATTCTGTAAGGAAAAGACAAAAAACCCAAAAACGTAAAGAAGAACAAAAACAAATAAAAACCTAAAAAAAAAGAAGAAAAATATAAAAACTCTATCCTAAAGACAAGTCCGCGTCGGCGGCGCCAAAAATTGATGATTATTTTCAATGATGTTGTAGTAAGATGATTCGTTCACTCAGACTTGTTGAGAATTTGTTTTAAAACTAATAACAAAAATAAGGAAAAATATATACAAAATATTGTCACAGGATGAAGAGAGGTGTTGGGACTCAGGATTCCGCCAAACTCATAACAAAAGGTTCAAATATTAATTCTTTTAACAATTATCGCTCAACAAATAAAACAACATGGACTCTTATTTTTGCCAAGGTAGATTCTCAAAGATTAGTTATAAATCGTAAGCATGGGACATCAAACATCTAAGCAAGCATGACCCATCTAATAAAATGATAACTAATTAATTCAAATCGTAATTCTATTTTAATTAGTGCAAAAGTCATATAAAGAATTAATTAAAATTACCCATGTATGAAATTCGGCTTCCTCCATCGCCCCAGTGATGGGTTTAGCTCCTCATCATGGAAACACGCTCAAAATATAATTTTCATTGCTCAAAGTGTTTACAAATGATGAAAATGAGAGAAAATTATTAAAGCAAAGATTTCCCCACCCCCACCCCCCCCCCCACACCACCCCCCACCCACCACCCTCAAATATGCTCTCTAGCTCTCTATTTATACACACAAATACACATTACTCAAATATATTCTTCCATAACTCCAAAATTTTCTTCTTCCTAATTAAAAATATCTTCATGAATTTTTCTTTCTCTTTATTCTCTTTATTTCTTTACTAAACCCATATCTTCTTTAATTCGCAGAATAAAATCCAAGATAAAATCTTCTAAGGATATCTTTCTTGTTTAATACAAGATAACTTCCTTTTTCTTCAAAACTTCATGTTTATAAGGCAAGAAGATATTCTTATGTTAAAGATAATAAATCCTTTACTGTTGAAACCAAATTTCCCGTCATTTTCTATTTGTACGTGAGGAAGAAAGGTAGCGCCTATCCAGAGTAGGGGTGCGAATAGCCATGGGGGTACATCCAAAATGTGGGTGCCTTTAGTACTTTTCTCTTGGGGTCCAAACAACACTTTTTGAGCACCTTCTTCCACACAAGTGTATTTCTCCAAAAACACCTACACAAACATAAAAAAAAAACAAAATAAGTACAAAATCAAGCACTAACAATAGAGACATTGAGGACAATTCAGACACAAAAATGTGTCTATCAGTAACTTTTGGCCCAATGCCAAAACCCTAGTTTTGGCCACGCCTAAACCGCGCCAAGGCATGCCGACCATGCCACATGTGCCAATGGCCTGCCGTGCCAGCCACCTTGTCGCGCCTAACCCATACCATGTCGGCCTTGCCTTTACAGTTGCCAAAACAGAGGGCTGCAACAATCAACGACCACTTTTCATCTAAGGTGCAGATCTTAGCCGTCCAAGGTTACCAGCTAATGCATGGAAACCTTTGGCCCTAGTTTGGTCGCGCCTAAACAAAGCCAAAACCCTAACTTTTGGTCGCGCCTAAACTAGGCCATATTAAAGCCATACTGATCATGCAATAATCAACGGCTAACTTTCCTCTTAAGATGCAAAATTTCGACAGTCGAAGGTCACCACGCAAGTCTCCCAAACTCAACTTGCCAGAAAACAACAAACATGATACATGTTTTCCACAAAAACATTCGAGACATCAACGCATGTCACAAACTGGGGGATGCTCATTGGGTATTGGTTTGGCGGTTTACAGCGTGCGGCGTACACTACGCCCGTTATAAAAGAGTGTCATAAGGATGAAGCGGTTAGTAAATACAGGGAGTAATGATGAAACGCCTTCTCTAATGGAACATCAATTCCAGGCATTACCTGTGACTACCTCCTCCTATTTACTCACCCGTTTTCCATTTCTTAATGAGACCAGAGTACGTTTTATTCCGACTTGTATAAATAGGCATTACCTATTTCCACCGAACAACAAGTTCAGGTCAGGAGCATACAACACTCAGAAAACAGTTGCTAGCTTTCCATCTGTTAGCTTCCCACTTTCTGATACAAGTCGTAAAACAACTACTCTTCCAGAATCAACTATTCTGGTCTCAACACTTTCTTCGCTTCACTCCCCAAAACCAACCCTTCTCCTTCACTTTGTGACCGAAGCAAGTCTGGAACGACCATTTCTTGGTTTAGGCCGGATTTGTACAGATTGATCTCTCGAATCTAAAGTACTCCCTTACAATACATTTTTTAGGGTTTAATTTCGTTTCTCACCCACACACCCGAAACTACCGAAATCAGCAGAAACCGTTTTCACCCTCAAACAATTGGCGACCACAGTGGGAGATCAATCTATCGGTTGCAATATCGATTTCTAAATTTCCGATATCACCTTTCACTTACAACTCCAACATGGTGGAACTCAGATCCGGATCAGCTGCTGAGAACACCAACGCAGAATCCATCCCTGGTGTTAACGTTACTTCCAACAACGTCACTATATCACCTACTGACCACAGTAATACCGAAAGCACTCCTTCAGGTGTAACGCCGCCAATCACCAAGGACAGAGCCGCTGCCGCCTCTAATGTCCCTGCACAACCTGCTAATCACGGTAGTACTGAAAACGCTCCTTTGGGCTTACGCCACCAGTCACCAGGGCCAGAGCTGCCGCTACCGCCCCTAACGCTTCGTCAAGCATGACACCTCCAACCGCCACTAAGACTCCAACTACCCCACCAACATGACGAGAAGCTGGAGGAACCAGAGGAAGCCGACCCTATATTACCATCGCTGATTTGATGGAACTCCAGGAGGATCTCGCTAGAACCTAGACGGATATGGTTTCGACACAGAAAGAAGTACTCGTCTTCCACGAAACCCTGACAGAGCGGCTTCTGCATGATTCAAGCCCTCCATAGTCATTTAGAAACGCCTCCAACACCCCCGACGCTAGCACCTCGGCGGAACGCGTCTTCACGGACGAGGGGATTCGTTCCAGAACCCCATTAGAAAGAAGTCAGCCGTCCAATTTTGTCACACGAGAGGATCCGGAGGAACTTTTCCGGAATCGAGTCAAGAATGATAAAATAGACATGCATCAGCATCAACCTCCCTACCCATCTGAAATATAAAGAATTCCTCTTCCAAGAGGATACTCCTCTCCTCAATTCACCTTGTACGATGGAACCGGAAATGCACATGAACATGTCTCTCGCTTACTCGAATTCCTAGGCGAACATGAATACAATCACGTTCTCCGTCTGAGGGAGTTTTCGAAATCTCTTACCGGAAGAGCGTACATGTGGTACCATAGCATTACGCCAAAAAGCATCCCCAACTGGGGTAGCATGGTTACCGCATTTTATAAGAAGTACTTCTTTGTGTCTGAACAAGTTACCTTCTCGGACCTAGGAAGGATGTACCAACGGGACAACGAACATCCAAATGATTTTGTTAAAAGATTTAGGGTTCAAGCACTAGACTGTCATGATCCAAACGTGACCGAACAACAGCTGGTGAATTCATGCATCAACGATATGGCTCCTATTTACCGCTCCTTACTATAGAACCTGCGTTTCCAGGCATTCTCCGAGCTCCATGAAGCTTCCACGCGATCAACAACGACATCACCAGCATTATTAGAAAGAGCTAGACCAACCAGAACCGAAAACGTACGCGAAACTCGCGGGAATAGATGTCTCATCAATAAACAGTACAACACTGGCCCCTCCTCTGTGAACGTAGTAAACGAGGGAGGAAAAAGGAAGGCCCCAGCTGCAGACCAGCAGCCTAAGCGAGAAGCACCAGCACAACGAGAAACCCGCCACAGAAGGCCGTCGCTAAAGCTCCCATGCGTCATCACGAAGCTGAAGGAAGTACCCTGGATTTCCCGTTTCCCATTGAGGAGGTGATCGATCTCTTAGAAGCATGGATTCAAGATGATGTTATCAAACTACCATCTCCCAGACTCCCACCGACTGAGGCCGAGATGTCAAACCCCAAATACTGCCGCTACCACAGATTTGTTCACCACCCAACCAGTGATTGCGACAGACTGAATTATATCTTCAAAGAAAAGATAGAAGCCGGGGAACTTCAACTAGGAAACGAGGGAGTACATTGAGACCCACTTCCGGTGAGGAATTATGGGGTCTCTGGGGACTCCGTGCATGAGACTGTGTAATCCATGATGCAACACGTATGCGAAATTCTTTACCTTTCCAAGGCACAGCGTCAAGATATTTTCACAGCTCTCAATCGCGTCGTGTCGGGCAAACGGCTTTTTCCCTCCATGGAAGCCACACCAAGAGCCCAAGCTCTCCCAGCAAGAAGAATCAAAAAGGACGACTGGGACTGCTGACCACGTCCTATTTAAGAGGTATTAAATTCGACAACACGCTCATTGATACGGCTTCCGACTTCAACATTGTTACTTTCAAGACTCTGAAAGCTGCGAGATTTACAAAACAAGAGGCTACCCATTCTCCATCCGTGATTAAGAACCCGGGAGGGGGAGCCTTGAACGCGCACGGCTACATCAACCTCGAGGTCAAGATGGGAGACGCTATAACGCATAGCAAATTCCACATTGTCAAAGAACTGGATTACGACATGATATTGGGGCGCTTGTGTGTATTCAACAACAAGGCAAAATTGGGAACATCCCCTCTAACGATGTCAATGCCCGAAAGAATCTCCAACAAACCGTCCCACTTGCTGCCGCATCGACGAGTTACCGATGGAACCCGGACACCTGGAGATGACCTGTTGGCGCTAACCCGTGGATTCCAAACGCAAGTATGTTTGGCCGAACGATCTTCTCTACAACCATTCATTTCTTCCCCTATTCTGTCATGGGGACTCAACACGATTGCTGGCACGGATACTGTCAAAAGATGTGAATGGGGCACTGGGCATTCAAACGCTTTGCAAAGAATTTGGAAGCCGCCATCGAAGCTGACGAGACCAAGATTCAAGCGGTTACACAACACCTTAACTCGTTTCAAATCGGAGATATGGTGGTCAAAGTGAACTCGTTTCGGGTTGGGAAGATGACGGTAAAGATAGGCTGTTGGACCGATTCACCCAAGGAAGAAAAAGACGAGCCATATCTAGTGGCGGATGTCCTTCGGGAGGTTACTACAAGCTCATCAACATAGACAAGTTGGGAGGTTTGATAGTTCACTCGCGATGGCTCAAGCTTTTTAATCCCTAAAAAAACAAAAAAAACGTTGTACTACCCTCTTCCAACCATTCTCCCTTTAGTATTCCCTTCAACAATTTCTCCTTCCGCTTGATATTTGTATTTCCCAAAGACGAATTCACAGTTTGTATTCTTCTTTGGGGTTTATTTTTTTTCAAAAAATATACATTTCTTTCCGAATGAGTTTTCCAAATCTCAGAAAATATGCCAAATAAATCCCAAGTCATTGAGAAGCCATTAACCATCATATCACAACCCAAAAAAAAAACGAAACCGTGCCAGAAATACCTTATTCAATTATTCAAAACTCCGAAGGGAATAATGTAAGGACGTGGAAAGTCGAACAACCTATTCTAAAGGAGATTCGGGTCTTTCAAATAAGAAGTTTTATTCAAAAACGAGAAATCGCAAGCAGGATGCTAATTGGCGAAACCCTAATTTTGCCACGAATACAAAGAAGGTAAAGATGAGTCTACAAAGCATCAGGACGACTACTCAACAAATAGAAACAATAAAAGGAGAAGCTAGTCATCGAAAGTCTATGCGCGAGTCTCCTCGGTTAGAACTCTTTTCAGGCACTTTCCCCAACAATCTCTCGGGCAGCAGAGGTTCCATCCGACAACCACGTCAGCAGAAGAAACCTCAACATCCCACCACGAAGCCGCCTCAACAGCAAAAACACCCGTCTCCTTCCCGACACCCGCCTCAAAAAATGAACCAGCATATGCACCATGACTTCCCCAATGTCGCCGACAGCAGTTTCGGCGTCTACTCCGAAGGGTGTTTCAGTTTAATCAAACGCAACGTCTTTCTCGAAGGTCTTCTTAGAGACCTTTCGAGGAGGATTTCCCAATTCATCCGCATCAGAATTGAGAATTATGACGCCATCCTGGACAAAAAGGTTACGCGGGCTTCCCCCTAAAATTTTCACAGACTCAGTCTTCTGTCGTTTCAACCTAGAAGCGGTCCTTTCCGCCCTAGCACTGGGCCGAGAAGAAGTTTTGCTGCACTGAAGCCTCTCAACACACCGGGGCGCTTCATCACCTTCCCGTTCCTCCTCCATGTTCACCGAACCCAAGAAGGTCTGAATGCGCACCCGCACTTCACCTAGATAGATAGAAGGTAGGTCCTGGATAATTCCTCCAGCTTCATGGAACAGAGATTCGATTTTATCTAATGCCTCCTCATGAGAAGAAAACTGGTTTTCAATGATTCCTAAGTTTTTCTCCGAAGAGTTAGAGGTGTGGCTGCCTCTGGAAGATCCCATTATGCACTACAAAACCAGAAAAAATGGGCAAGTTTTCACCTTATCTACACTGGCAACATACATAAGAAAGAAGACAAAATGGAAACCAGGAGAAAACACGAGACGATACCTGTAAAGAGGATCAGCACGATTTCAGGACGAACTATACGAATGAAAGATTCAAGATCATCTCTTATGTTCAGCAGAACGATACAATCCTGAAAAGGAAAGCTTTCTACTAGCCGTGAATTAAGGCGTGATATTCGGTCTTAATTAAACCTTATTCTATCAGCAAGTACAAGGGAAAGTCTCATTCCTGGCCGTGCGAGATAATTAGAGTTTGGTGAGAAAACGTGGAAGTACGTGTTCGAGACACACTTTCCCGCATTTTACTTTTCTCGCCACCAAAGACCGGGATTCGAATCAAACCTAAGAACGTAACCCGAGAAGAAGGAGTAACGCCCCCTTTTATGGGCATAACACTCTCGGTTTTTGAAGAAAGGGAAGGATTTCCTAATTCAAGCTACACAAGAAAATAGGAAACCGGGACCACAATGGCAAGCTTCACGGCATCAACAGTCTACGTCCCACACCAAACCAACAACTCGCCAAGCCAGCGTCATGATGTTCCCTAACCCTGCCAAGATGATGCATGGCCAGACTAAACCGACGATTCTCATCTCACCACTTCACGGTCTACACCACAAATAGAAGCTATGCAAGGCCGCCAAACATGCGATCATGAACTCTCCTTACCTCTCGAAAAAGGTTAGTTGGACTTTCCTGACCATCTTGCATGATTTACGTTTCGATTGTGTCCTTGTAACAATGCCCCTGTTCCGAGCTAAGCAGGGAACTTAATGTTGATGGTGGTTTTTAGCTTAGGGTTAAAATCGTAAAACACTAGTCGGACAGTGACGTCACAGAATTTGAGTAAGAATGTCTCCACTGAGTGCATTTATTGAACCCTTTAATAAGTCTGCGAGAAAATTACTAGGGTACCTTTTTTTTAATACTAATTAGGGTTTCTACAGGCCAAACCCTAATTCCCACACCACTGTGCCAATGGAAAACCATGCCAGCCACATCTACCACGCCAAGGCATGCCAACCATGCTAGCCGCACCACCGTGCCAATGGCAAACCATGTCAGCCACATCTACCACGCCAAGGCATGCCAACCATGCTAGCCGCACCACCGTGCCAATGGCAAACCATGTCAGCCACATCTACCGCGCCAAGGCATGCCAACCATGATAGCGGACCACCGTGCCAATGGCAAACCATGCCGCCCACGTCTACCCGCGCCAAGGCATGCCAACCATGCTAGCCGCACCACCGTGCCAATGGCAAACCATGTCAGCCACATCTACCACGCCAAGGCATGCCAATCATGCTAGCCAATCCAACCGCACCTTTCCTTGGCCCTAACCATGCTAGCCGCACCATGCGCCTACGGCATGCCAAACCCTTGGCCCCACCATGCCAAGCCAACCACACCTTGGCCCCATCATGCCAAACCGTCCATGCCAAACCCCTAGCCCCACATGTGCCAATGGAATGACGGCCACCTTGCCGCGCCATACCGTGTTGGCCTTCCCCATGCGGATACCAAAACAAAGGCCTGCAACAATCAACGGCCATCTTCCCATCTAAGATGCAAATCTTAGCCGCCCAAGGTCACCAACCAACGCATGGTAACCTTTGGCCCAATGCCAAAACCCTAGTTTTGGCCACGCCCAAACCGCGCCAAGGCATGCCGACCATACCACATGTGCCAATGGCATGTCGTGCCAGCCACCTTGCCGCGCCATACCGTGTTGGCCTTCCCCATGCGGCTACCAAAACAAAGGCCAGCAACAATCAACGGCCATCTTCCCATCTAAGATGCAAATCTTAGCCATCCAAGGTCACCAACCAACGCATGGTAACCTTTGGCCCAACGCCAAAACCCTAGTTTTGGCCACGCCCAAACCGCGCCAAGGCATGCCGACCATGCAACATGTGACAATAGCATGCCGTGCCAGCCACCTTTCCGCGCCATACCATGTTGGCCTTCCATTTGCGGCTACCAAAACGAATGCGTGCGACGATCAACGGCCACCCTTCCATCCTAGGGGTAAATCCTAGCCGTCCAAGGTTGCCAAACAACGCATGGTAACCTTTGGCCTAGAACACGCTATCTTCCCAAAACTTGCTAGCTTCCCAAGACTTGCTAGCTTCCCAAAACATGCTAGATTTCAAAAACGCACCAAACATGCCACCGTCCCTCTTGAATTCTTCTTGAGTTTTACTTTCTGGCTATTTTCACCTCCCGAACGAGCTCAAAACCTAAATATTCCCGCGGTAGCAGATAGGAAATTATTTTCCGTATAGAATGGAGGCGCAGACCATCAAAATCCGAGTTCGTATGAGAATTCTACATCGATTCTAGTAAAGGGCGTTAATTAGGGTTTCAACATACTAAACCCTAAGTTAGATAAAGCCGCAAGCGTTTCCCTTCCAAGCCGCACACTGCCAGTGGCTTAACTCCATGTCAAAGCCATGCCGGCCATGCTTTCATGTCGCTGGCTACCAAACAATGGCCTGCAATAATCAACGACCATCTTTCCATCTAAGATGCAAATCTTAGCCGTCCAAGGTCGCCAACCAACGCATGGTAACCTTTGGCCCAACGCCAAAACCCTAGTTTTGGCCACGCCTAAACCGCGCCAAGGCATGCCGTGCCAGCCACCTTGCCGCGCCTAACCCATACCATGCCGGCCTTCCCTTTACAGTTGCCAAAACAGAGGCCTGCAACAATCAACGGCCACTTTTCATCTAAGGTGCAGATCTTAGCCGTCCAAGGTTACCAGCTAATGCATGGCAACCTTTGGCCCTAGTTTGGTCGCGCCTAAACAAAGCCTAAACCCTAACTTTTGGCCGCTCCTAAACTAGGCCATATTAAAGCCATACTGATCATGCAATAATCAACGGCTACCTGTCCTCTTAAGATGCAAAATCTCGACCGTCGAAGGTCACCAAGCAAGTCTCCCAAGCTCAACTTGCCAGACAACATCAAACGTGCTACATGTTTTCCACAAAAACATTCGACACATCAACGCATGTCACAAACTGGGGGATGCTCATTAGGTATTGGTTTGGCGGTTTACAGCGTGCGGCGTACACTGCGCCCGTTATAAGAGAGTGTCATAAGGATGAAGCGGTTAGTAAATACAGGGAGTAATGGTGAAACGTCTTCTCTAATGGAACATCAATTCCAGGCGTTACCTATGACTACCTCCTCCTATTTACTCACCCGTTTTCCATTTCTTAATGAGACTAGAGTACGTTTCATTCCGACTTGTATAAATAGGCATTACCTATTTCCACCGAATAACAAGTTCAGGTCAGGAGCATAAACACTCATAAAATATTTGCTAGCTTTCCATCTGTTAGCTTCCCACTTTCTGATACAAGCCGTAAAACAACTACTCTTCCAGAATCAACTATTCTGGTCTCAACACTTTCTTCGCTTCCCTCTCCAAAACCAACCCTTCTCCTTCACTTTGTGACCGAATCAAGTATGGAACGACCATTTCTTGATTTAGGCCGCATTTGTACAGATTGATCTCTCGAATCTAAAGTACTCCCTTGCAGTACATTGTTTAGGGTTTAAATTCGTTTCTCACCCACACACCCGAAATTACCGAAATCAACAGAAACCGTTTTCACCCTCAAACACCTAGATAAAATCAGGAAGTCTTGTGAGTCGACTCAGAAAATGTTGTTAGAGGCCCAGGAAAGAACTGCTCAAGATAGTCTTAATTTCCAATATAGTGTTTCCAATAGTACATTTGAAAATGAAGATAGTTATTCACATAATCAAGATGACGAGGTTAAACTTGGTAACACTACTTATTTAGATGAGGTTCGACCATTTTCATGTTATTATAATGATGATTATGATGTGGATAGTGTTGATGAAGAATCGGATACATATAGGCATAGTGATCAGGAATTTATTACTCCAATTAAGCTTTACAATGATAATATTATTTCTAGTTCAAATCCAAATAATTTTAATAATTATTCACCTATTCAAAAGGACGAGGATTTGACAAGAGATACCCCGTTTTAGACGATGTAGTATTTCTTTTTGATTACGAAGCTAATAATAGTTTAGAGGAATGAGTTTCTACTGAGAATATTGTTTTAGAGTCTAGCGATTTAGAAACAAGAGACTTAGAAAAGGAAAATGAACTCGTCGAGATAAGTGGGGATGTACCGACTTAGAAGAATCAATTGACCATTTTAAGGAATCAGATGACCTTGAAATTATGGAAGTTGTGACTAGTCTATCTAGAGACACTGAAAACTCTAAGTTTGGGGGGGATTATCATTCTCCATGTACTTCACCTTTGACTCTTACAGAAATCCCTCACATGGGACTTGATATATGTGCCTCAACCATTTTGCCAGATTACCTTCATACTAGCTCTCTCGAACCTAATAATGTCCAGGAAGAAGTTCAGTTGTTAGAAATCCATCCTCTGGTTGATGTGGTTTGCCGAGGCTATGATACCCAGATTGACTTTGTTTTCCCACCAAATATTTTTCAACCAATTGTGGGAACGTAAATGTTTCAGATGTGTCAATTATTAAGTTTTGAGACTAAACCTAAGTACTTTAAAATAGAATCGACACATTTGCTTAAGAATTACCACCACTTTCATTATGGTCAACTGTGTAAGTAAAATATGATTGACTTAGAGGATCCTCAATTATTCCGGTTATTATTATGTACTTCTAAATTTGTCCAGACCTTAGAACCTGATCTTTCAGATCTTACTTATGAGGAGGGGCAACCCATGAAAATATTTTATTTAGACCCCTTTATTGAACCTGAACCACAATTAGATGTAGTATTCTTAAACAGGAAACTAGGCAAGGGTGTGCTTTGTTTATTCTTGGTTTGTTGCAGTTTCCTTTTGTCTGTGATAACACTTTTTAATGCAGATGACCTACAGTTTTTCCGACTATTGCTTTATGATATGAGGTGATTAATTCTTTCTTAAGTCTGGCTGAAGACATTAAACTTAGCACTTATTGGGAGGTAACCCATGCTCATGCAACACGGTAATATCTTTCCTTAACTCTTTTGCTTCAAATGGTAACATTATCTCCTTGTTCATGCTTTTAATTTTATCTTTAGAACATTGAGGATAATGTTAGATTTAAGTTTTGGGGTATGGGAGAAACTTTTTAGTTGCATTAATAAACTCCAGAGCCTAGAAATTTATGCTTATTAAGGATGGCACTAACCAATCTAAGTGGATGGAAGCATCTTGGTTGTAGGAGTTGAGGAACCAATCTGATTAGATGGAAACATCTAAGGAGTCGATGGATCACTATGCGAAAGCATAAAGATGTACTGCGACTCTATCGCCCGACCAAAAATAATACCTTGGGGAAAAATTAAGTCTTATTAACAAGGTGAGGCTGATTAAGACCTCTACTTGGGGGGGCACAATAAGACCTCCATAAGAAACATAAAGACCTATATTGTGATTATATTGTTATTATGTGATACTAATAATGCGGGAATAAACTATGAGGCAAGAATACAATGAACATGTGAGAAAGATAAAGCAAAAGCAAAAGAACAACTATGAATTATAGGTGCACAAAGATCTAAAGGGAGAAACAATAAGCGCGCGAAGAGGAACGCATATACTAAAAACAAATCCAAAGCAATGGAGAGTTGAAGCAATATCAAAATTAACGCGACATAATGAACTAAGAAGCTGAGGCAGGATAAACAGGATGACATCACCAACGGAATATGCGATTATTTCGCTCAACTATTTCGCATCAACAACATGAAACCATTAGACCACCGCATGAGAAGAAAAGATGAGGCAGAGGCAAAACAATAACAACTAGAAGCACCAACAATTCAAAGAGAGAAGTATTTCGCATCTACAACAACATCATCATCAATCTTCACTAAAGCTCATCAACCCGAAAGAAACAATGCTCAAGCACAAGTTCACAATCAACCTCGTCAATCAAAGCGTCTCGATCTCCATCAACAATTCTTCCCTCATAATTAAAGAACAAAGGCGATCATGGACTACCAAGAAAATATTTGATGTTCTTTACTTTCTCAGTCAGAATCATCTCCAAAGAAGATGCTCACTCATGAATAACAAGAATCCTCAACAACATTGGAGCACGTGAATTAGAAGTTATCTCGCGGAAATCACACACAATAGTTCATTACACCTCCAACATCAACAATCCACGAAGCATCATCTTTACAAGACCAAATACACTCAAGCTCAACAAACTCTCCAAAGTACCAAGCCCATTAAAGCTCCAAGTCGTTCAATATCAACAACCAATCCTCAACCTCAAGCAACATGATTCTCAGGCAAGTTCAACATCATCTCAACTACTCCATCACCAAGTACGAAGAGGAAAAATAAAAAAACATTGAATCTTCCCATCAAGAGCTTGTGATCAACAACAACAAAGTTTCGGAACTTCACAAAAGAATAGAGGCAAGTACGTACTTTTCAAGTTTAGTATTCTTTCGCTCGTTCCTTCAACAACAAAGATCAAAGGCTACATCAAGCATCTCGCTCCAACAACTACAACCAGGCGGGTTTTTCTTAAAGATCGCTCTTCAAGCAATATTCAAGAAAAAAGAGGCAAAATGTAGGGGTAAAATATCGCACACGTAGTTATTATACGAAGCGGTGGTATTACAAAGGGGCGAACTCACTCGCACATAACATACCTCAGATGACGAAACTGATGACGTCATAAAGTCACGAGTAAAGTGTGGAAGCTTTGCGAAGTTAAATAGTACGTGCGAGAAGACCCAACATAAGCGTGCGAGAACATCGCACGTCAGATCCGAAAATAGGGGCTTTATTAGTTGTCCTCCACTATGTAAACACATATATAAAGATAAAGGCAGGAGAGAGAAAGGGGGTTCAACCTTATCTTTTGTATTCATCTTCTTCCTTCATGACCAAAAAAACTAGATCTAGAGATATACCCAAGAACCCATTAATGGAGATTATAAATGTAATACTCATGTGATTACAACACTCATAGTGAAGAACCATGGATGTAGATCACATTGATCGAACCATGTAAAAAATCCTTGTGTCCATTTTACATTCTTAGCACTTTAATCTTCATTTTCATGTCCAATATGTTAGATCTCTACAAATTCTTAAGGGGTGTTAGTTGTGGGATTTCCTGCAACTATATTTTGGCGCTAGAAGCACTACCTGCTTCTTGTTGGTTTGAATGAGATTCAAAAGAATTAGCTACTGTGCATCTGGATCTACAAATTTCGGGGGCAAAAATGGAAACTCCAGCAAAGGATTTTCATCTTCAAACAAAAAATACCATCAGCAGTTCACAAAAACAGATACAGGCGGTAGAGCAGCATCAAAGGGCAAAGACGAAGGAAGCACAACAAGGGTGAAATCTAATGAATCTTCATCAATTAATGGCTCCTACAGGACAAACCCTCTTCTTATTTCTTTAATTATATGTCCAAAAACCAGATCTGGGAGATTTAAAGTTAAAATTTCTTAGAACTCATTTTTCTACCAAAATTTGGTTTTCTAGCGAAATTTTTATCTAAAGCAAGTTTTGATTTCAGATTTCTAACACACGGATCTTATTTTAAAAACCTATTTAAGGAATTGCAAAAACATTAAACACCCAGATTTTCATTTGATTTGGAGATTTCATCCTTGTCTATGGCAAATATACATGTTCATGTCAATAGCTGTTGTAGGTGATAGATCTTACCAAATTTTCAAATATTAACGGCAAAAGGTAGGAAAGCGCGAAAATGAAGGATAAAAATGCAGGTAAAGAAGTTCGCATCGGAGGAGATACTGAAGGTGGAGGAAAAGTATCATTAGCAGCGCGAAAATAAGAGTCATCAAAATTTCTTGTGTAGGTATTTCAAAGAAGTATCAAAGGCGAAGCTAAAATATCACCTGTTGCGAATTAATTGCGAACGTGAAGGCGCGAAAGGAAGGATTATATATACCAAGGATACAAGCGCGATGTGAATAACATAAAGCTCTAGCCACGCAAAGGGCCGTCCAGCATATCCTCTATTGATGTGTTCACCTAGCAGGTTCCAGACTTGTCTTGCTCCGTTGTATTCGAACAGGAAGTGTTGAGTCGATTCCTGGTGCTGATTGCAGATTGGGCAGATATCAGTGTTGGTGATATTGCGTCTGTGGAGAGCTTTGAAGGTGGTTAAAACATGATGACTGACATCCATAGGAAAGCCTAATTTTTTGTGGGTAGTTGGTTGTCCAAAGTTTATAGTATTCTCTGCCATTCTCATTCCATGTATTGATGTGTTGATTATCCGTATTTTGGTCTATCGTCGGCCTTGTTAGGATCTCGTAACCACTCTTAACTATATATTTTCCATTTCGTGAGTGCGGCCAAATTCTTGTATCGGGAGTTAGAGGGTTCACTACGGGAAAAATCATCATTGACGACACTAGATAAGAGTTGTAGTACCCCTACGACAACTCCATTTCATGCATTGTGGAACGGGGGTATTGTAGAAAGTTCAAGCTTTTCTACAATGGTTGACAAGGGTTGTAAAGGGTGATGTGATTCATGGTTCGACAATATTTTTCCAAAGTTGTGATTCTCTATCGATTTTTTTTTAAAAGCCTAACACAACCCTTGTTTGTGTTGTAGGAATATCTTGGACAACACAAGTAAGATATCGTGGAAACATACTGGTATTATGAATAAGATTTACACGTCTCTTGTGTGAGTTGTGGAACTATCTTGGACAACACATAGTTATGTTGTAAAGATACTATTTCACAATATCTCGTTTGTGTAGTTGAAAAGTGGTAGACGACATTTATTAGTATTGTGAATAATACTGTCACTACACCTTCTAGAGTTGTAGAACTTTTCTGAACAACTCCTACTTATGTTGCAAGATTTTCTTTTACAATACCCTTAAAGGTTGTAATATTTGAAGTAACAACTTCTGTTTTCAGTAGATGAATGTATAACTACAACTTTTATTAGAAATTGTGTGCATAAAACTATTTTGAAAAAAAAAATTATAGCTGAAACTGGATTGCCGAAAGTATTTCACATTCACATTAACCTGCCAGTGCAACACACTTACATTCATTCAAATTAACCTACTAGTGTAAACACACACACATTCAAAAAAATGGCAGCGATACAAAAGTTAAGTTTCCTAAACACACTCCAAAAAGGTTATGAAGATGTCTATGAGAACACTAATCGATCCTTGGGCCATGTAATAAAACATCCGACAACATTACTAACATACTTGAACTCGAAGTTGGCATGTAGACATAAGCATCATCCACATGAGCAAGTTCTCACACACACAATGTATGCCATCATAATGAATCTACAAACCGCATCCCATTCAAGCTACTATCATTTGTGGGGAACTGCCATTTCGATTTCAGAAGAGCCATCATTGAAGGCATGACGAAGTCTTCTTCAACCTTACGTTGGTGGATGGTAACAACATCAGGCAATGGAGTCATTGGACCATTCTTTCCTTTAGGATCCCAATCCAACATGTTCTTGACCTTGATACCAATAACACCCAGCTCAACAAAACAAACAACAAATGAACTTTAAGTTAGAAGATTAACGGAATTTCCCAAACAAAGAAAATATAATTCGGCACACAACAAAAAAATAGGCGCTCTTTAGTAGGACTGGAGAGAATGATCAGATAGAGGTAATACATTTATGTCACCGTTTCGACAATCAAACCAATAGGGAAATTACCTAATCATCACCTCATACTCTCCACTGTCTAACTCTAAACAAAAATGAAACAAACAAAAGTAGAAGAAAACAATGACAAATAAACAAAGAAGAGATTTCAGGGCATCAGATCTCCAAGGTGTTAACATCAATGAAACATTCATACGCAAATTACCCGTTCACATACAAATTTCCTTCATTTGCCATTGAAAGTCAAAGGAACATATCGTTCAACTTGAACAAACAAAACAAATCAATTGTTATGTTCAAAGGAAAGACAATATAAAGAAAGTACGGAGAGAATGATCAGCTAGAGCTAATACATTTATGTCCAAATGAACTACAGAGCTACAGGACAAGTTACATCCAAATGAACTACATGACAGTTACAGGAATTGAGAATAATTCTCAAGAAGCCTCGAAAAAACTAAACGAGACGTGTTCGACATCCACCACCAGCTATAGTAGAGGAATAACATTCAGAAAAGGAAATAAGTGACATGTTCCACATCTACCACCAGATGTCCAGGTCATGCTTCTGAACATTATGCATATTTTTAAATAGAAGGAAAAAAAAATACATAGAACTCAGTGATTTGCATTTAGAGTTTTTAGTCTTTTTAATCTTTTATTTTCATTTTTAAAAAAAAAAAAAAAAAAAAAAAAAAAAAAAAAAAAACTCTTTTTGTAAAAACCTCCAACTTTTAGAGATTTTAGAGTCACTAGCATGCTTTTAGCTATGTTTACATAGAGTTTCTGCATGCTAGTAATGTGTTAGAACTATCGAAGAACGCATTCTCATCCTTAAGTGCTGAGCGAGAAGTAACCATACCATATGAAAGAATTCGGATTCGATTGTGATCATAAGCCTCGACTTCTGCCTCACCATTAGGGTTTTATGATAATTTCACTCAAAAAGATCGCTTTTTTAGTCTCTCATGTGTGCAGGCAGAGTAAAGAGAGAAATCCTGCACACGTTGTAGGTAAGAAGGATAACCTTCCGAAATAAAATGCGGAGACTCCACGAAGTGTGGACAAAAAGAATCTTTTTTCTCGATGATCTCTAAGAAAGGAAAATCAACCATTAGCAAGGGGTGGGAGT
This sequence comes from Papaver armeniacum, assembly GCA_023531295.1. NCBI lineage: Eukaryota > Viridiplantae > Streptophyta > Magnoliopsida > Ranunculales > Papaveraceae > Papaver > Papaver armeniacum. The sequence continues at coordinate 265,242 of JAJJWW010001870.1, read as the reverse complement.
ACTCACTCACTTCTCACCCGATCGGCAATTAATATCACTCTCTCATAAGAAACCATAGAAACGTCTTCAATCTTCGGTCTTCGGTCTTGATCTTCAACTATTGATGACGAACTTCGAACTTCACAAAAACTTAATAATTTTTTTTTTTTTTTTTTTTTTTTTTTTTTTAACTTTGTGGTAACTAGACACGAGAAAATAAACTACAATTTTTTTTTTTTTTTTTATTTTTTTTTTTTTTTTTGGTTACAATAAAACGATAAACTCAATTTTTCACAAACTTCATTAATTCTCATCTTATTTTCTTTTCTTTGTTGCACATAAACCTTGGACTATATCAATTTTTCTTTCAATATTCTGATTCTCGCTCCCGGTTCGTTGATGATGATGTGTTTCTATGGGTCTTGGCCGATTGAGAGAGAGAATGATGCTAACTACAAATCGGTATTTAGAAGGAGTTTTCATCTTTAGACGTCACCCTCATGATTGACGGAATTAGCACTCAAGAGATCAAAAGTAGTGCTTTGAAAGTGGTGCGAAGTTGGGTAGCTCACCATTCCTACCCTAATTGACGTACGGTGACACACACTCTAAAAGCTTTTCTAGAAAGTCACAAAGAGTGAAGGTCGGTACCTCGCTTGATGTAAAATGGGTAGTCTCCACTATGGGTGATCACAATTCTACTACCGAATATCTAAACAGCACCTAATTCGCCCTCCGGTATGGTTAAATCCAACTTTAACGCTCTAATCAACTAAGGAACCCGATTGCGTTCTCCTACTTCCAAGTTCTAACTAGCATGCGAAACTCTATGTCCTCATAGCTTCTTAGAGGCTTGAGACTCTTTTACACTCGAAGTTGGAGAAGGTTTTGTGGGTACACTTCTGCAAACCCTCACGAGACTACAACTCGTCCACTAGGGACACCTAGGGGTTTAAAGGCTTAGTGCATACGCTAAATGCATTCGAGAGACCTACGACGGTGGTATAGTTAGGATTTCTTCATTTTTGTTTCACTTGAGGACAAGTAAAATTCGTGTTTGGGGGTATTTGATGAGTGCCAAATATTGCATATTTATACACCTTTTTATTGGCACTTTACTCATCTTTTGTGCTCATAAATCGAGATATTATCCCATTCTCGTATTTTCTTTGTTTTCAAGAATAAATATTTGTATTAATTAATTTTGTGTTTTTAGGTAATAAATAAAGCTCGGAGAATCGAGGAGCCCAAAGAGCGAAGAATTGGAGTCGATCATCTATGGAGCGAGATAGCCAAAGCCCACGCGCGAATCGGTTGCAACCCAACAAAGAAGACATGGGTTAGAGCTACCCGACCGGATCCGAGCCCGTACACTTCAAAGCCGTCGAGATCTCATCTTCTCGCATCCTACGGTCGCTCCCTCATGCGCATCGAAGTTTGTTTGCTTCCAGCTCAACATCGAATCACTCCAATACCGCTTACCATTCTCGTGCCGGATCTCCATCATCTTCATCCAACGCTCGGTGCAGCGTTTCATCATCATCCCATTGTTCGTGCCTCACAACGAAACACCCATACCCCTATACCCCCACTCGACCTAACTCATTTCACTTCCACCTTCTCTTTCCTCTCCCACGCCTCTCTGCAAAACCCTAACCTCTCACTGTGTGTTTCATACTCCATATGATTTCTTGAATGCTTAACTATTTTTAAGATGAAATTTGATCTTAGCTTATCAACCCTTAGCTCTCACAGTGCATACCAACGCCATGGATGCACTTGTAGTTAGAACACCTCACGAGTTGATTATGCTGCAACTTGAGCTTAATTAGACTATTGTTTAGCCTCAGATTAATTGTACTTTAGTCAGACAGTTAATACTTAGGACGAATACTTCTGTTGTGATCAAAATTATCAAGTGGAGAAACATCTTAGACATAGAGCAGAGTTGACACCTCTCCTCCATTTGTCATAAAGACAAGAATAATATTGTGAGCTGAGAACATAGTGTAGGTTAAGGTGGATTTAAAGACCCTAGTACCACCATTCTATCACTGCTTTCCTTAGTTTAGGTTCATTACATTTCTCTATTCAGCCATATCGGCAAAACATCTATGTTACAATCTTTTGTTACTCTGTCACTTAGAATTCAGTTGAAGAAGAAGCCTTAGATCACTAGAGCACCACAAGTCCTTGTGGGATCGACCCGTACTTGCCGCGTCTCCGATAGACGCCGTGCACTTGCGGATTATAACATGTAGGTCATAAATTTATACATCATTCGAGGCCTACCAAGTTTTTGTAAAATAAAAATGGCGCCGCTGCCGGGGACAAGAATAATTATTCGAGACAAGAATAATTTTTTTTTTTTTTTTTTAAAATGAAAATAAAAGATTAAAAAGACTAAAAACTCTAAATGCAAATCACACCCCCAAACCTAAATCAAACATTGTCCTCAATGTGTCAACAGATGAGGACAATGTTTGATTTAGGTTTGGGGGTGTGATTTGCATTTAGAGTTTTTAGTCTTTTAATCTTTTATTTTAAAAAAAAAAAAAAAAAAAAAAAAAAATTATTCTTGTCTCGAATAATTATTCTTGTCCCCGCAACGGCGCCATTTTTATTTTACAAAAACTTGGTAGGCCTCGAATGATGTATAAATTTATGACCTACATGTTATAATCCGCAAGTGCACGGCGTCTATCGGAGACGCGGCAGTACGGGTCGATCCCACAAGGACTTGTGGTGCTCTAGTGATCTAAGGCTTCTTCTTCAACTGAATTCTAAGTGACAGAGTAACAAAAGATTGTAACATAGATGTTTTGCCGATACGGCTGAATAGAGAAATGTAATGAACCTAAACTAAGGAAAGCAAAGATAGAATGGTGGTACTAGGGTCTTTGAATCCACCTTAACCTACACTATGTTCTCACTCACAATATTATTCTTGTCTTTATGACAAATGGAGGAGAGGTGTCAACTCGCTCTATGTCTAAGATGTTTCTCCACTTGATAATTTTGATCACAATGTATTCATCCTAAGTATTAACCGTCCGACTAAAGTACAATTAATCCGAGGCTAAACAATAGTCTAATTAAGCTCAAGTTGCAGATAATCAACTCGAGGTGTTCTAACTACAAGTGCATCCATGGCGTTGGTATGCACTGTGAGAGCTAAGGGTTGATAAGCTAAGATCAAATTTCATCTTAAAAATAGTTAAGCATTCAAGAAATCATATGGAGTATGAAACACACAGTGAGAGGTTAGGGTTTTGCAGAGAGGCGTGGGAGAGGAAAGAGAAGGTGGAAGTGAAATGAGTTAGGTCGAGTGGGGTATAGGGGTATGGGTGTTTCGTTGTGAGGCACGAACAGCGGGATGATGAGAACGCTGCACCGAGCGTTGGATGAAGCTGATGGAGATCCGACGGCGAGAATGGTAAGCGGTATTGGAGTGATTCGATGTTGAGCGGAAGCAGAACTTCGATGCGCATGAGGGAGCGACCGTAGGATGCAAAGCAAGATGAGATCTCGACGGCTTGAAGTGTACGGGGCTCGGATCCGGGTCGTGGGTAGCTCTAGCCCATGTCTTCTTTGTTGGGTTGCAACCGATTCGCGCGTGGGCTTTGGCTATCTCGCTCCATAGATGATCGACTCCACCTCTTCGCTCTTTGGGCTCCTCGATTCTCCGAGCTTTATTTATTACCTAAAAACACAAAATTAATTAATACAAATATTTATTCTTGAAAACAAAGAAAATACGAATGGGATAATATCCGATTTATGAGCACAAAAGATGAGTAAAGTGCCAATAAAAGGTGTATAAATATGCAATATTTGGCACTCATCACTCAGTACAGTGCTCTTGCCCATAGATAACAGAGACAGTCCCGAAAATACCATGAAAAAAGGATCAAACTAAGTTAGACTATTGTCCTTTACAACATATGAACCAGAGAGTATACACCAACAAAGAGAGAGTATAGAATGTTACCTAAGAAGTCTCTGACCTTTAGAGATTTGATTCCGGCTCCAAAGAATTGGATTGATGTCGAAGTACCATCCGACAACTCTTGCCCCATGGTGGTGGCAAGATCGTTTCATAAAAAAACTACAATTTTTTTGTTTCGTAATTCAAATATGAACTTCTTAGATTTCAGGCCACACATTGACATTTACATAAGTAATAAGTGTGATACAATTTAGAAATACTTACCAGTAATCGGCAATTGTTATGACATGCTTTGGGATAGTCTCGTTATTAGCTTTTAGCTTTCTGATGCTCATAGTAGGGGAAACACTTTGAAGAACCCTAATAACATCTGGAAATTCAAAATAAGAAAACATAACGATAGTAAATCAGATTACAAAAATTAGAAAACAAGAAGCAATAGGAAAGGTTAATGCAAGGTCTAATTAGTGTTATACCTACAAGCTCCATCCCATTCACAGTCATCTCAGAATCATTTTGGAAAGTTTTGAACAACTTATTAATAACTTTATGAGTTCCTTTTGATATGTAATAAAAATTTCCCAATTCAAGCTTATTGTAGAACTTGTTTGCAGTTTCATTAAACATTGTTGCTTGAATTTACATAGCCTGCATAGATGGAATAGTTTCAATATGTCAGTATAAACATGATAACCCACTCACAGTAATCTAGTAAAAGAGAATATGAGAAGCAAACTGCATACACATAAGAAGAGACAATATGATGAAGTCTTCTTTCCATGGCCATTCATTTAGAAGGAGCACTGCTGAAAGAGAATACATTAGCCACAATTAGTATCCAATAAATCCAAACAAGGCGTCAAGCAAAAGAGAACATTCTAACTACTATCAATCACAATCTCATATAGAAACTCAAAGCTAAACTTTAACACGAATCCAGTTTCTTTCTTTGGTATTAGTTCAATTTCAAGACTTTTAGGATCACTTACAATCTCACTTTCAAGCACATGAGCAATACTGAGCAAGGATGAGGCCAAGATTTTGGAAATTTCCCTAATCGATATCAGATAACATATTGGATGGAAGCCTTGCCTTGAGTTTCATTTTTCCATCACTAGTTGTGAATCTGAAAATCATCAATGTAAAGGAGTAAATTTCAAGATAACAATACACATAAAGGCAAACGCAAAACTTAAAAAATCCATCTAACTGAAGGATTGAACAACCCAATGATCTAAATCTTCTCAAATCTAAGACTACAAACACCAGCTTTATAACTCCTTTGATAATCCAATCTATACACAGAGAAAAAATGCAGAAAGGGTCACGAGTTTATTACCAAATCGAGCCCTTGTCTGAACTTCAAATCCATGTCTTTAATCTTCTAATCTTCAGAAATATCTTTCAACCCTTGTGCATATCCATAAGCAACAACTCCATCTTCCTGTCTTGTAATTTCGGCATCAAATACAACCCAAATTATCACCATACTCTTCATACTCTCAGCTCACCAGAAAATACCCATCCTTCATGTACTTCTTCATCCGAATCTCCACCAACAGTAGCACAAATTCCCTTATTGTCTCCATTAACAGAAGAATTGAACAACAGAACTCATATTATGACCTAACCAAATATCCTGCATCTTCTCACAGACATCCATCTAACCATCTTCTTCCATTCTTCTTTTCTGAAATCTAACAGGTCTTCAATACAGACACCATCATTCTATATCATTACAAACTGCACCCATCAAATCAACAATTGATTTTAGCCTAAAAAAATCACTCAAAAATAAAAAAATAAATGACAGAGAAAGAGGGATTGAAAGAGGGTTTACCTTTCGTTTCTTACTCATCTCTGTGTCATCCTCTCCCATTCTTCTCCATCACCCCAGATTACTTTAATTGTCTTAAAATCCTCCTCTGAGATTCATCGCAAACCCTAATTCTGAATATTGATTTGTGGTGGTGATTGAAGTTTATTGATTTGTGGAAAGGAAGCAGTCGATGCTGTTATATTCAGAATTAGGATTTATAGAACCGATTGATGCTCTGAAGTTTTAAGAGATGAAATTAGAGTTGTGGTTTGATGAAGAATCATGGGTTAAGTCTCAATTGAAGTTCTAAACTTGTATTGGAGATGAACTGAGCTAGGGTTTCTGAATCTGGTCTCGAGATTCGATTGAAGATGAAATTAGGGTTCTATGATGTTGATTAGAGATGGGTATGATGCAGATCCATATGGAAGAAGTAAATATCAACAACACGCATTAGATCTGCAGAAGAAAAAAAAGAGAGAGGGAGAGTCGGAGGCGCAACTGAGGAAGAAAAGAGACAGAAAGGAAGAAAGAGAAAATTGATAGGAATTGGAGTTCTTAGTGTTGAGGAGGGTTAGGTGTAAAAGAATGTACGAATAAGATTTCATTTGATCCACTCATACGGATTAAGAGAAGATCTTGACGGTTGAGATTGTAGTTGGGATGCTCATACGGATTGAGAAGCATGTGTTTCTCTTTGTGTTAATACAAACTCATTATTCGGTTATATTATCAACCTTCGACATGAAAAAAAATTCCAAAAAAAATATTAATAAATTTATGGCATTGTTATCGATATTCTGATATAAAAAAAATCCAAAAAATGTATAAGAATGAATCGGGAAAATAAAAATGAATTCGATAATTGGTGTGTTTCTTTGTGCTTTCTCTTTGTGCTTTTGTACTTTTTTTTTTGTGCTTCCGGTTTGAATTTCGACTAGTCACATAGGTCATGAAGTAATTTTGACTAGTCATACATGTCATGAAGTAGCTTTAGTTCATACCGGTAGACTCAGGTTATAAGATTACAAGAGATGGAACACGAAATTTCGGATGGATTCAAACTTCAAATGTGATATAAATACATACAAACTATGAAGACACGAAGATCCGGGAGGGTTCTGACTTGAAACGTAGCATGATACATCATCGAAATCGATAAATATGAAGCTCATTGTCGATTCAAACTTCAAATGTAGTATAACGGCATACAAACTATGAACCGAGAAGCTCCAGGAGGGTTCAGACTTAAAACTTAACATGATACATCATCTAACTCAATAAATATGAAGCTCAGTGTCGATTCGAACTTCAAATGTGGTATAACGGTATAAAACCATGAACCGAGAAGCTCCAGGAGGGTTCAGACTTAAAACTTAACATGATACATCATCTAAATCAATAAATATGAAACTCAATGTCGATTCGAACTTCAAATGTGGTATACCGTCATACAAACTATGAACCAAGAAGATCCGGGAGGGTTTCGACTTCAACCTTAGCAGGATATATCAGAATATTCTCTGAAACCTTAAACAAACCCTTTTCTAACGACTTCGAAAAAAGAAAGTGGCTCCGAGATCGAACCAACCATATAGTTAACCGAAGTTAGCCATATGAACAGTTTTAACTTAACCATATATTTGTCTAACACTTAATCAAATATGATGATCAGTCAATCATGAAAGATAATCAAATGAATCTAATTGTGTTTTGAACTTTGCATTAAGCCACTGTTTGCAAACTTTGCATTCCTTAGATCTTAAATGTTTTAGTTCATGAGTATAAGATTCATACAATACCAATTATAGAACTTAACCACTGTGTTCGCATACTAGGTATGCAAACAAGAGTTTCGGACCTTCTCAGGTAAACAAACCTTATTTCTACATATTGTATGCAACCAGGCTCTGAGATCGTAACCTGGCCGCGAGTTGACTACTCTAAGTCAGAAACTTGGTAAGAACGATGAATCCATCCATTTATAGGTAAGATACCTTCGGGATATTCTACGAAACCTTAAAAAAACCCTATTTCTGCATATTGTATGCGTACAAGGATCCGAGATCGAAACCTGACCGCGAGTTGACTACTCTAAGTCGTAAACTTGGTAAGAACGACGAATTCATCCATTTACAGGTAAGATTCCTTCGAGATATTCCACGAAACCTTTAAAAAAACCCTATTTCTGCATATTGTATGCGTACAAGGATCCGAGATCGAAACCTGGACACGAGTTGACTACTCTAAGTCAGAAACTTGGTAAGAATGACGAATCCATCCATTTACAGGTAAGATTCCTTCGAGATATTCTACAAAACCTTAAACAAACCCTATTTCTGCATATTGTATGCGTACCAGGATCCGAGATCGAAACCTGGCCGCGAGTTGACTACTCTAAGTCATAAACTTGGTAAGAATGACGAATCCATCCATTTAAAGGTAAGATTCCTTCGAGATATTCTACGAAACCTTAAACAAACCCTATTTCTGCATATTGTATGCGTACCAGGATCCGAGATCGAAACCTGGCCGCGAGTTGACTACTCTAAGTCAGAAACTTGGTAAGAATGACGAATCCATCCATTTACAGTTAAGATTCCTTCGAGATATTCTACATAACCTTTAAAAAAACCTATTTATGCATATATGTTTGCATACCAGGCTTCGAGAACGAAACCTGGCCGTGAGTTGACTACTCTAAGTCAGAAACTTGGTAAGAACGACGAACTCATCCATTTACAGGTAAGATTCCTTCGATATATTCTATGAAACCTTAAAAAAAAACCTATTTCTGCATATTTTATGCATACCAGGATCCGAGATCGAAACCTGGCCGCGAGTTGACTACTCTAAGTCAGAAACTTGGTAAGAATGACGAATCCATCCATTTACAGGTAAGATTCCTTCGAGATATTCTACGAAACCTTAAACAAACCCTTATATATATATGTATGCATACCAGGCTCCGAGATCGAAACCTGGCCGCGAGTTGACTACTCTAAGTCAGAAACTTGGTAAGAACGAAGAAACCATCCATTTACAGGTAAGATTCTTTCGAGATATTCTACGAAACCTTAAACAAACCCTATTTCTGCATATTGTATGCATACCAGGCTCAGAGATCGAAACCTGGTTGCGAGTTGACTACTCTAAGTCAAAAACTTGGTAAAAATGACGAATCCATCCATTTACAGGTAAGATTCCTTCGGTATATTATACGAAACCTTAAACAAACCATATTTATGCATATTCTATGCATACCATGCTCCGAGATCGAAACCTGGCCGCGAGTTGACTACTCTAAGTCAGAAACTTGGTACGAACGACGAATCCATCCATTTACAGGTAAGATTTCTTCGAGATATTCTACGAAACATTAAAAAAACCCTATTTCTGCATATTGTATGCGTACCAGGATCCGAGATCGAAACCTGACCATGAGTTGACTACTCTAAGTCAGAAACTTGGTAAGAACGACGAATTCATCCATTTACATGTAAGATTCCATCGAGATATTCTACGAAACCTTAAAAAAACCCTATTTCTGCATATTGTATGCGTACTAGGATCCGAGATTGAAACCTGGCCGCAAGTTGACTACTCTAATTCAGAAATTTGGTAAGAACGACGAATCCATCCATTTACAGGTAAGATTTCTTCTAGATATTCTACAAAACCTTAAACAAACACTATTTCTGCATAAATGTATGCATACCAGGCTCTTAAATCGAAACCTGGCCGCGAGTTGACTACTCTAAGTCAGAAACTTGGTAAGAACGAAGAAACCATCCATTTACAGGTAAGATTCTTTCGAAATATTCTACGAAACCTTAAACAAACCTTATTTTTGTATATTGTATGCATATCGGGCTCCAAGATCGAAACTCGCCGCGAGTTGACTACTCTAAGTCAAAACTTGGTAAAAATGACGAATCCATCCATTTACAGGTAAGATTCCTTCGGTATATTCCACGAAACCTTAAACAAACCTAATTTACGTATATTCTATGTATACAATGCTCCGAGATCGAAACACAGCCGTGAGTTGACTACTCTAAGTCGAAACTTGGTAAGAACGACGAATCCATCCATTTACATGTAAGATTCCTTCGAGATATTCTACGAAACCTTAAACAAACCTTATTTCGCATATTCTATGCATACCATGCTCCGAGATCGAATCCCGCCGCGAGTTGATTACTCTAAGTCGAAACTTGGTAAGAACGACGAATCCATCCATTTACAGTAAGAAATATATCGAAATTGATAAGAAATATATCGTAATTGAACATCCCAGGTTCAAGATTACCAGAGTTAAAATGACCATATTACCCTTACTAAAAATAAAGGTAATAAATATTACGGAGATTGAGAAAATTACTAAACTATCCTTATCCGAAATAAGTAAAGTAAATATTACGATAGTGAAAATGATCATCTTACCCTTCATGGAAATTTGTGCAATAAATATTATGGAGATTGTGAAAGTGACCGACTACCCTTATCGAAAAAAAGTAAAGTAAATACTACTGCTTTTGAAAATGACCATATTACCCTTTTTGGAAATTAATGCAATAATCATTATGAAGACTATGAAAATGACCAGACCACGCTTATCGGAAAATAAGTAAACTAAATATTATAAATTGTTAAAATACCAAATTACCCTTACTAGAAATAAAGGTAATAAATATTATGGAGACTGTGAAAATTACCAGAGTATCCTTATCTGAAGTGAGTAAAGTAAATATTACAAATAGTGAAAAATGTATGTAATTATTTTCTGAGAAGGCGTGTATGTGATTGTTTACAGAGAAGGCTTCGTGTTGTTTGCGGCTTAGTCACCTGAGCATTATTTTTGAGCATTACATTTTGTTTTACAACTCTTATGAAGGGTTGTCATAAAGTTAGTGTATTAAAGAACCACAAAATTGACAGAACATGTAATAGTGTAGGTATGGTTAGTGGTGTAGACTTCCATACGGGGGTTGAGGATCAAATCCCCCCATCCTCATTTCTTCTAATGTTCTATATTTTTACTTCAACAACACTTATAAGTGTTGTTATACATTTTTATTAAAAAAAGAAGAAAAAAAAATCCAAAACTTGTAAACGGTAAGGATGGTTGATGAGCTAGACGTCCATGCAGTAGATTCATGTTCGAATCTCCCCTATAACCACATTTTTTCCAACATTATATATTTTTACTTCAACAACACTTATAAGTGTTGTTCTAGGTTTCTATTTAAAAAAAAAAAAAAACCGAAACTTGTGGAACTCCGAAAGGGTGGTTGATGAGCTAGACTTCCATGCAATAGGTTCATGTTCGAATCTCCCCTCTAACATTTTTTACATTATCATATTTTTGTGTTCTTCAACAACACTTGTCAGAATTGTGATAGGCTAAGTCACTACATATATGGAACAGAGTTGTTATAGCTAAATGTCGTCACAACTGTTTTGCTTAAGGAGATGTCGTTTGTTTTCTTAGCGCAACCCCTTGTTTCCTAAGGGTTGGCAAAGTGATGATATACGACAACTCTTCCTTTTGAAACCAGTTGTAAAACATAAGACTTTCTACGATGTATAGAAAAGTGTTATAAATCTCCAGTTGTAGATGTATATTTTCCCCGTAGTGGTTAGGTATGTCTAGGCTTCGGATCTTGTTTGCGACCAAAGGTTGGAAAACCTGATATAAGAGACGTATGTTCCAAGTAAAAGCATGTGGTTCAAAAAGCGTACTAACCAAGTCATTTTCCACAGTTGTTGGAACATCCACGTTGGTGAGCATATGTATCCAGTTTTCCTTGATTGTTGTGGAGTTTCCATCACCCGTTTGACCGCGATATTCGTTGCACAAAAGCCGCCACTTTATGGCTCCGAGATCGAACCAACCATATAGTTAACCGAAGTTAGCCATATGAACAGTTTTAACTTAACCATATATTTATCTAACACTTAATCAAATATGATGATCAGTCAATCATGAAAGATAATCAAATGAATCTAATTGTGTTTAGAACTTTGCATTAAGCCACTGTTTGCAAACTTTGCATTCCTTAGATCTTAAATGTTTTAGTTCATGAGTCTGATATTCATACAATACCGATTATAGAACTTAACCACTGTGTTCGCATACTAGGTATGCAAACAAGAGTTTCGGACCTTCTCAGGTAAACAAACCTTATTTCTACATATTGTATGCAACCAGGATCCGAGATCGAAACCTGGCCGCGAGTTGACTACTCTAAGTCAGAAACTTGGTAAGAATGACGAATCCATCCATTTACAGGTAAGATTCCTTCGAGATATTCTACGAAACCTTAAACAAACCCTTATATATATATGTATGCATACCAGGCTCCGAGATCGAAACCTGGCCGCGAGTTGACTACTCTAAGTCAGAAACTTGGTAAGAACGAAGAAACCATCCATTTACAGGTAAGATTCTTTCGAGATATTCTACGAAACCTTAAACAAACCCTATTTCTGCATATTGTATGCATACCAGGCTCAGAGATCGAAACCTGGTTGCGAGTTGACTACTCTAAGTCAAAAACTTGGTAAAAACGACGAATCCATCCATTTACAGGTAAGATTCCTTCGGTATATTATACGAAACCTTAAACAAACCATATTTATGCATATTCTATGCATACCATGCTCCGAGATCGAAACACGGCCGCGAGTTGACTACTCTAAGTCGAAACTTGAGTACGAACGACGAATCCATCCATTTACGGGTAAGATTTCTTGAGATATTCTACGAAACATTAAAAAAAAACCTATTTCGCATATTGTATGCGTACCGGGATCCGAGATCTAAACCCGACCATGAGTTGACTACTCTAAGTCGAAACTTGGTAAGAACGACGAATTCATCCATTTACGGTAAGATTCCATCGAGATATTCTACGAAACCTTAAAAAACCCTATTTCGCATATTGTATGCGTACTTCAGGATCCGAGATTGAAACCCAGCCGCAAGTTGACTACTCTAATTCGAAATTTGGTAAGAACGACGAATCCATCCATTTACGGTAAGATTTCTTCTAGATATTCTACAAAACCTTAAACAAACACTATTTCTCGATAAATGTATGCATACCAGGCTCTTAAATCGAAACCCGGCCGCGAGTTGACTACTCTATGTCGAAACTTGGTAAGAACGAAGAAACCATCCATTTACAGTAAGATTCCTTCGAAATATTCTACGAAACCTTAAACAAACCTTATTTTTGTATATTGTATGCATATCGGGCTCCAAGATCGAAACCTGGCCGCGAGTTGACTACTCTAAGTCAAAAACTTGGTAAAAATGACGAATCCATCCATTTACAGGTAAGATTCCTTCGGTATATTCCACGAAACCTTAAACAAACCTAATTTCTGTATATTCTATGTATACAATGCTCCGAGATCGAAACCTGGCCGTGAGTTGACTACTCTAAGTCAGAAACTTGGTAAGAACGACGAATCCATCCATTTACATGTAAGATTCCTTCGAGATATTCTACGAAACCTTAAACAAACCTTATTTCTGCATATTCTATGCATACCATGCTCCGAGATCGAATCCTGGCCGCGAGTTGATTACTCTAAGTCAGAAACTTGGTAAGACTAAGTCTTATGGGCTAGATTGGAGGTGCTAGATTAGCACTTAAGTGTTGCAATTCAAAAAAAAAGTGTGGCAAAAAAATTAACACTAGTTCTCTTTCCTAGCAGTTGCTAGCATGTGAATTAGCATGCTAGATAGTTTCGCTGAATCATTCAGCGCTCAGAAAATCACTTTTTCGCTGAACCATTCAGCGCTAGAAAATTATTATCGGGAACAGATCGGACACTCAAGTTGAAAAATATGGTAATTTAATTGAAGTCAAAGAAATGGTATCTGATCGATGCTATCCATCCCGTGTGACAGAGACATTAACGATCCGATCTTATTGCACGTGGACCATCTTGGGTTTTCTATTATTTTGTTTTCTTTGAGAAATAAAATCTCTGAATATCTCTCTACACGTGGCGCACAGGGAGACGAATTACAAATCAAAATGATCTTGCATCGTCCGTTTAAAAGGGAAAGTTTGTTTGTGGGTCCCATAAATCTCCTAATCTACTGTTTTGGGTTGCTTGTGAAATCATAGGATGACATCCTGTCCTTAGGTTAGAAGTGACGACCAATAGTGAATAGCGATGTTGACCGGGTCAAGCGCTGTTTGAATCAAAAACAGATTTTCAATTTACTGTTGTCTGATTCAGCCCAGTATTGTTTTATTCAGCACCTAGCATACCAAATTAGCACTACCATAAGACTTAGGAGGTTATACTAGCAGATGTGGACTGCTAATCTAGCTGCTAGATTAGCACCCCATAAGACTTAGTCTAAGAACGACGAATCCATCCATTTACAGGTAAGAAATATATCAGAAATTGATAAGAAATATATCAGAATTGAACATCCCAGGTTCGAAGATTACCAGAGTTAAAATGACCATATTACCCTTACTAAAAATAAAGGTAATAAATATTACGGAGATTGTGAAAATTACTAAACTATCCTTATCTGAAATAAGTAAAGTAAATATTACAGATAGTGAAAATGATCATATTACCCTTCATGGAAATTTGTGCAATAAATATTATGGAGATTGTGAAAGTGACCTGACTACCCTTATCGAAAAAAAGTAAAGTAAATACTACTGCTTTTGAAAATGACCATATTACCCTTTTTGGAAATTAATGAAATAATCATTATGAAGACTATGAAAATGACCAGACCACGCTTATCGGAAAATAAGTAAACTAAATATTATAAATTGTTAAAATACCATATTACCTTTACTAGAAATAAAGGTAATAAATATTATGGAGACTCGTGAAAATTACCAGAGTATCCTTATCTCGAAGTGAGTAAAGTAAATATTAGAAATAGTGAAAATGTATGTAATTATTTTCCGAGAAGGCGTGTATGTGATTGTTTACAGAGAAGGCTTCGTCTTTGTTTGCGGCTTAGTCACCTGAGCATTATTTTTGAGCATTACATTTTGTTTTACAACTCTTATGAAGGGTTGTCATAAAGTTAGTGTATTAAAGAACCACAAAATTGACAGAACATGTAATAGTGTAGGTATGGTTAGTGGTGTAGACTTCCATACAGGGGTTGAGGATCAAATCCCCCATCCTCATTTCTTCTAATGTTCTATATTTTACTTCAACAACACTTATAAGTGTTGTTATACATTTTTATTAAAAAAGAAGAAAAAAAAATCCAAAACTTGTAAACGGTAAGGATGGTTGATGAGCTAGACGTCCATGCAGTAGATTCATGTTCGAATCTCCCTATAACCACATTTTTTCCAACATTATATATTTTTACTTCAACAACACTTATAAGTGTTGTTCTAGGTTTCTATTTAAAAAAAAAAAAAAAAAAAAAACGAAACTTGTTAACCGAAAGGGTGGTTGATGAGCTAGACTTCCATGCAATAGGTTCATGTTCGAATCTCCCCTCTAACATTTTTTACATTATCATATTTTTGTGTTCTTCAACAACACTTGTCGAATTGTGATAGGCTAAGTCACTACATATATGGAAAATGAGTTGTTATAGCTAAATGTCGTCACAACCTGTTTTGCTTAAGGAGATGTCGTTTGTTTTCTTAGCGCAACCCCTTGTTTCCTAAGGGTTGGCAAGATGATATACGACAACTCTTCCTTTGAAACCAGTTGTAAAACATAAGACTTTCTACGATGTTTAGAAAAGTGTTGTAAATCTCCATTGTAGATGTATATTTTCCCGTAGTGGTTAGGTATGTCTAGGCTTCGGATATTGTTTGCGACCAAAGGTTGGAAAACCCGATATAAGAGACGTATGTTCCAAGTAAAAGCATGTGGTTCAAAAAGCGTACTAACCAAGTCATTTTCCACAGCTTGTTGGAACATCCACGTTGGTGAGCATATGTATCCGAGTTTTCCTTGATTGTTGTGGAGTTTCCATCACCCAGTTTGACCGCAAGATTCCGTTGCACAAAAGCCGCCACTTTATGGCTCCGAGATCGAACCAACCATATAGTTAACCGAAGTTAGCCATATGAACAGTTTTAACTTAACCATATATTTATCTAACACTTAATCAAATATGATGATCGATCAATCATGAAAGATAATCAAATGAATCTAATTGTGTTTAGAACTTTGCATTAAGCCACTGTTTTGCAAACTTTGCATTCCTTAGATCTTAAATGTTTTAGTTCATGAGTCGATATTCATACAATACCGATTATAGAACTTAACCACTTTGTGTTCGCATACTAGGTATGCAAACAAGAGTTTCGGACCTTCTCGGGTAAACAAACCTTATTTCTACATATTGTATGCAACCTGGATCCGAGATCGAAACTGGCCGCGAGTTGACTACTCTAAGTCGAAACTTGGTAAGAATGACGAATCCATCCATTTACGGGTAAGATTCCTTCGAGATATTCTACGAAACCTTAAACAAACCCTTATATATATATATGTATGCATACCAGAGCTCCGAGATCGAAACACGGCCGCGAGTTGACTACTCTAAGTCGAAACTTGGTAAGAACGAAGAAACCATCCATTTACGGGTAAGATTCTTTCGAGATATTCTACGAAACCTTAAACAAACCCTATTTCGCATATTGTATGCATACCCAGCCTCGTAGATCGAAACACGGTTGCGAGTTGACTACTCTAAGTCAAAAACTTGGTAAAAACGACGAATCCATCCATTTACGGTAAGATTCCTTCGGTATATTATACGAAACCTTAAACAAACCATATTTATGCATATTCTATGCATACCATGCTCCGAGATCGAAACCTGGCCGCGAGTTGACTACTCTAAGTCATAAACTTGGTACGAACGACGAATCCATCCATTTACGGGTAAGATTTCTTGAGATATTCTACGAAACATTAAAAAAAAAAAAAAAACCTATTTCGCATATTGTATGCGTACGGGATCCGAGATCGAAACTGACCATGAGTTGACTACTCTAAGTCGAAACTTGGTAAGAACGACGAATTCATCCATTTACAGGTAAGATTCCATCGAGATATTCTACGAAACCTTAAAAAAACCCTATTTCTGCATATTGTATGCGTACTAGGATCCGAGATTGAAACCTGGCCGCAAGTTGACTACTCTAATTCAGAAATTTGGTAAGAACGACGAATCCATCCATTTACAGGTAAGATTTCTTCTAGATATTCTACAAAACCTTAAACAAACACTATTTCTGCATAAATGTATGCATACCAGGCTCTTAAATCGAAACCTGGCCGCGAGTTGACTACTCTAAGTCAGAAACTTGGTAAGAACGAAGAAACCATCCATTTACAGGTAAGATTCCTTCGAAATATTCTACGAAACCTTAAACAAACCTTATTTTTGTATATTGTATGCATATCGGGCTCCAAGATCGAAACCTGGCCGCGAGTTGACTACTCTAAGTCAAAAACTTGGTAAAAATGACGAATCCATCCATTTACAGGTAAGATTCGTTCGGTATATTCCACGAAACCTTAAACAAACCTAATTTCTGTATATTCTATGTATACAATGCTCCGAGATCGAAACACATGAGTTGACTACTCTAAGTCGAAACTTGGTAAGAACGACGAATCCATCCATTTACATGTAAGATTCCTTCGAGATATTCTACGAAACCTTAAACAAACCTTATTTCTGCATATTCTATGCATACCATGCTCCGAGATCGAATCCTGGCCGCGAGTTGATTACTCTAAGTCAGAAACTTGGTAAGAACGACGAATCCATCCATTTGCAGGTAAGAAATATATCAGAAATTGATAAGAAATATATCAGAATTGAACATCCCAGGTTCGAAGATTACCAGAGTTAAAATGACCATATTACCCTTACTAAAAATAAAGGTAATAAATATTACGGAGATTGTGAAAATTACTAAACTATCCTTATCTGAAATAAGTAAAGTAAATATTACAGATAGTGAAAATGATCATATTACCCTTCATGGAAATTTGTGCAATAAATATTATGGAGATTGTGAAAGTGACCTGACTACCCTTATCGAAAAAAAGTAAAGTAAATACTACTGCTTTTGAAAATGACCATATTACCCTTTTTGGAAATTAATGCAATAATCATTATGAAGACTATGAAAATGACCAGACCACGCTTATCGGAAAATAAGTAAACTAAATATTATAAATTGTTAAAATACCAAATTATCCTTACTAGAAATAAAGGTAATAAATATTATGGAGACTGTGAAAATTACCAGAGTATCCTTATCTGAAGTGAGTAAAGTAAATATTACAAATAGTGAAAAATGTATGTAATTATTTTCTGAGAAGGCGTGTATGTGATTGTTTACAGAGAAGGCTTCGTCTTTTTGCGACTTAGTCACCTGAGCATTATTTTTGAGCATTACATTTTGTTTTACAACTCTTATGAAGGGTTGTCATAAAGTTAGTGTATTAAAGAACCACAAAATTGACAGAACATGTAATAGTGTAGGTATGGTTAGTGGTGTAGACTTCCATACAGGGGGTTGAGGATCAAATCCCCCATCCTCATTTCTTCTAATGTTCTATATTTTTACTTCAACAACACTTATAAGTGTTGTTATACATTTTTATTAAATAAAGAAGAAAAAAAAAATCAAAAACTTGTAAACGGTAAGGATGGTTGATGAGCTAGACGTCCATGCAGTAGATTCATGTTCGAATCTCCCCTATAACCACATTTTTTCCAACATTATATATTTTTACTTCAACAACACTTATAAGTGTTGTTCTAGGTTTCTATTTAAAAAAAAAAAAGAAAAAAACCGAAACTTGTGAACTGAAAGGGTGGTTGATGAGCTAGACTTCCATGCAATAGGTTCATGTTCGAATCTCCCCTCTAACATTTTTTACATTATCATATTTTTGTGTTCTTCAACAACACTTGTCAGAATTGTGATAGGCTAAGTCACTACATATATGGAACAGAGTTGTTATAGCTAAATGTCGTCACAACTGATTTGCTTAAGGAGATGTCGTTTGTTTTCTTAGCGCAACCCCTTGTTTCCTAAGGGTTGGCAGTGATGATATACGACAACTCTTCCTTTGAAACCAGTTGTAAAACATAAGACTTTCTACGATGTTTAGAAAAGTGTTGTAAATCTCCAGTTGTAGATGTATATTTTCCCCGTAGTGGTTAGGTATGTCTAGGCTTCGGATCTTGTTTGCGACCAAAGGTTGGAAAACCTGATATAAGAGACGTATGTTCCAAGTAAAAGCATGTGGTTCAAAAAGCGTACTAACCAAGTCATTTTCCACAGTTGTTGGAACATCCACGTTGGTGAGCATATGTATCCAGTTTTCCTTGATTGTTGTGGAGTTTCCATCACCCAGTTTGACCGCAGTATTCCGTTGCACAAAAGCCGCCACTTTATGGCTCCGAGATCGAACCAACCATATAGTTAACCGAAGTTAGCCATATGAACAGTTTTAAATTAACCATATATTTATCTAACACTTAATCAAATATGATGATCAGTCAATCATGAAAGATAATCAAATGAATCTAATTGTGTTTAGAACTTTGCATTAAGCCACTGTTTGCAAACTTTGCATTCCTTAGATCTTAAATGTTTTAGTTCATGAGTCTGATATTCATACAATACCGATTATAGAACTTAACCACTGTGTTCGCATACTAGGTATGCAAACAAGAGTTTCGGACCTTCTCAGGTAAACAAACCTTATTTCTACATATTGTATGCAACCAGGATCTGAGATCGAAACCTGGCCGCGAGTTGACTACTCTAAGTCAGAAACTTGGAAAGAACGATGAATCCATCCATTTATAGGTAAGAAACCTTCGAGATATTCTACGAAACCTTAAAAAACCCTATTTCTGCATATTGTATGCGTACAAGGATCCGAGATCGAAACCTGGCCGCGAGTTGATTACTCTAAGTCAGAAACTTGGTAAGAACGACGAATTTATCCATTTACAGGTAAGATTCCTTCGAGATATTCTACGAAACCTTAAACAAACCCTATTTCTGCATATTGTATGCGTACCAGGATCCGAGATCGAAACCTGGCCGCGAGTTGAGTAATCTAAGTCATAAACTTGGTAAGAATGACGAATCCATCCATTTACAGGTAAGATTACTTCGAGATATTCTACGAAACCTTAAACAAACCCTATTATGCATATTGTATGCGTACCAGGATCCGAGATCGAAACATGGCCGCGAGTTGACTACTCTAAGTCAGAAACTTGGTAAGAATGACGAATCCATCCATTTACAGTTAAGATTCCTTCGAGATATTCTACAAAACCTTAAAAAAAAACCTATTTATGCATATATGTATGCATACCAGGCTTCGAGAACGAAACCTGGCCGTGAGTTGACTACTCTAAGTCAGAACCTTGGTAAGAACGACGAACTCATCCATTTACAGGTAAGATTCCTTCGAGATATTCTACGAAACCTTAAAAAAAAAACCTATTTATGCATATTGTATGCGTACAAGATCCGAGATTGAAACCTGGCCGCGAGTTGACTACTCTAAGTCAGAAACTTGGTAAGAATGATGAATCCATCCATTTACAGGTAAGATTCCTTCGAGATATTCTACGAAACCTTAAACAAACCCTATTTATGCATATATATATATGCATACCAGGCTCCGAGATCGAAACCTGGCCGCGAGTTGACTACTCTAAGTCAGAAACTTGGTAAGAACGAAGAAACCATCCATTTACAGGTAAGATTCTTTCGAGATATTCTACGAAACCTTAAACAAACCCTATTTCTGCATATTGTATGCATACCAGGCTCAGAGATCGAAACCTGGTTGCGAGTTGACTACTCTAAGTCAAAAACTTGGTAAAAACGACGAATCCATCCATTTACAGGTAAGATTCCTTCGGTATATTATACGAAATCTTAAACAAACCATATTTATGCATATTCTATGCATACCATGCTCCGAGATCGAAACCTGGCCGCGAGTTGACTACTCTAAGTCAGAAACTTGGTAAGAACGACGAATCCATCCATTTACAGGTAAGATTTCTTCGAGATATTCTACGAAACATTAAAAAAAAAAACCTATTTCTGCATATTGTATGCGTACCAGGATCCGAGATCGAAACCTGACCATGAGTTGACTACTCTAAGTCAGAAACTTGGTAAGAACGACGAATTCATCCATTTACAGGTAAGATTGCATCGAGATATTCTACGAAACCTTAAAAAAACCCTATTTCTGCATATTGTATGCGTACTAGAATCCGAGATTGAAACCTGGCCGCGAGTTGACTACTCTAATTCAGAAATTTGGTAAGAATGACGAATTCATCGATTTAGAGGTAAGATTTCTTCTAGATATTCTACAAAACCTTAAACAAACACTATTTCTGCATAAATGTATGCATACCAAAGCTCTTAAATCGAAACCTGCCTGAGTTGACTACTCTAAGTCGAAACTTGGTAAGAACGAAGAAACCATCCATTTACGTATAAGATTCCTTCGAAATATTCTACGAAACCTTAAACAAATCTTATTTCTGTATATTGTATGCATATCGGGCTCCAAGATCGAAACCTGGCCGCGAGTTGACTACTCTAAGTCAAAAACATGGTAAAAATGACGAATCCATCCATTTACAGGTAAGATTCCTTCGGTATATTCCACGAAACCTTAAACAAACCTAATTTATGTATATTCTATGTATACAATGCTCCGAGATCGAAACCTGGCCGCGAGTTGACTACTCTAAGTCGGAAACTTGGTAAGAACGACGAATCCATCCATTTACATGTAAGATTCCTTCGAGATATTCTACGAAACCTTAAACAAACCTTATTTCTGCATATTATATGCATACCATGCTCCGAGATCGAATCCTGGCCGCGAGTTGATTACTCTAAGTCAGAAACTTGGTAAGAATGACGAATCCATCCATTTACAGGTAAGAAATATATCAGAAATTGATAAGAAATATATCAGAATTGAACATCCCAGGTTCGAAGATTACCAGAGTTAAAATGACCATATTACCCTTACTAAAAATAAAGGTAATAAATATTACGGAGATTGTGAAAATTACTAAACTATCCTTATCTGAAATAAGTAAAGTAAATATTACAGATAGTGAAAATGATCATATTACCCTTCATGGAAATTTGTGCAATAAATATTATGGAGATTGTGAAAGTGACCTGACTACCCTTATCGAAAAAAGTAAAGTAAATACTCACGCTTGTGAAAATGACCATATTACCCTTTTTGGAAATTAATGCAATAAATATTATGAAGACTATGAAAATGACCAGACCACGCTTATCGGAAAATAAGTAAACTAAATATTTTAACTTGTTAAAATACCATATTACCCTTACTAGAAATAAAGGTAATAAATATTATGGAGATCAGAAAATTACCAGTACCCTTATCTCGAAGTGAGTAAAGTAAATATTACAAATAGTGAAAAATGTATGTAATTATTTTCCGAGAAGGCGTGTATGTGATTGTTTACGAGAGAAGGCTTCGTCTTTGTTTGCGGCTTAGTCACTTTGAGCATTATTTTTGAGCATTACATTTTGTTTTACAACTCTTATGAAGGGTTGTCATAAAGTTAGTGTATTAAAGAACCACAAAATTGATGAGAACATGTAATAGTGTAGGTATGGTTAGTGGTGTAGACTTCCATACAGAGGTTGAGGATCAAATCCCCCATCCTCATTTCTTCTAATGTTCTATATTTTTACTTCAACAACACTTATAAGTGTTGTTATACATTTTTATTAAAAAAAGAAGAAAAAAAAAATCCAAAACTTGTAAACGGTAAGGATGGTTGATGAGCTAGATGTCCATGCAGTAGATTCATGTTCGAATCTCCCCTATAACCACATTTTTTCCAACATTATATATTTTTACTTTAACAACACTTATAAGTGTTGTTCTAGGTTTCTATTTAAAAAAAAAAAAAAAAAAAAATCGTAACTTGTGAACTGAAAGGGTGGTTGATGAGCTAGACTTCCATGCAGTAGGTTCATGTTCGAATCTCCCCTCTAACATTTTTTTCATTATCATATTTTTGTGTTCTTCAACAACACTTTTCAGAATTGTGATAGGCTAACTCACAAAATATATGGAACAGAGTTGTTATAGCTAAATGTCGTCACAACTGTTTTGCTTAAGGAGTTGTCGTTTGTTTTCTTAGCGCAACCCCTTGTTTCTTAAGGGTTGGCAGTGATGATATACGACAACTCTTCCTTTGAAACCAGTTGTAAAACATAAGACTTTCTACGATGTTTAGAAAAGTGTTGTAAATCTCCAGTTGTATATGTATATTTTCCCCGTAGTGGTTAGGTATGTCTAGGCTTCGGATCTTGTTTGCGACAAAAGGTTGGAAAACCTGATATAAGAGACGTATGTTCCAAGTAAAAGCATGTGGTTCAAAAAGAGTACTAACCAAGTCATTTTCCACAGTTGTTGGAACATCCACGTTGGTGAGCATATGTATCCAGTTTTCCTTGATTGTTGTGGAGTTTCCATCACCCAGTTTGACCGCAGTATTCCGTTGCACGAAAGCCGCCACTTTATGGATGTTTTTCCAAGATGATCTAGGAGAGTCTGGTGGTTTTCTGCATGGGCCTAATGATTGATTGTTGACAAAGATATTTATCTTTGAACATGCGGTTGCAGATGGTGTTTGGCCCTGAATGGATTTGCCAAACTCTTTTGCCCAAGAGATAAAAATTATGTTTTCTTGTATATCTGATGCCTAGTCCCCCGTTGCTGATTGGAAGATTGAGTTTGTCTCTACCTAATACATGTAGTTTCCTAGTGTTGTTCTCATGTCCCCATAAGAAATTTCTTGCAATCTTATCCATTTTTTGGTGTACATGGACCGGCAGTAGCTATGTTTGCATGACATGATTTGCAGTGGGAATTAGTGAGGTATTGATGAGCATTCTCCGTCTTACCTGGTTAATGCACTTTGAGATCCAGCCCTTAGCTTTTCGTTCCATTCTTTGCTGTAGTTAAGCAAAGATTTGTGACGAATTCCTCCCTTCTTTGAAATAGAATCCCGAGTATTTTGGAGGGTTTGAAGTTGTAGGTATGTTGAAGGAGGTTTTCAGTCTTTCTAATGAGTAAGTGTTCAGGTGCGGGTGGTGGATGAGTACAGATTTTTGGGTGTTTATCAACTGCCCTGCCGAAGTGGTATAGGAATGTAGGATGTTGTTCAGGTTGTTGCAAGTTTCCGTATCCACAGAGCATGTTATCAACAGGTCATCTGCATACATGAGGTGAAGAATAGGTCGATTGTTGCTTGATATTTTCAGACCTTTCAGTTTTCCTTCCACTTCCAGTCTCGCCAAATTTGTTGATAATATCTCTGCACAAAGGATGATGTAAGGGGACAAGGGGTCCCCTTGTCTGAGACCCCTTTTGGGTAGAATGCTACCTTGTAGAGACCCATTAATATTCACCGAGTAAGTCACCGTTGTGATGCACACCATAATATATTCAATGAATTTTGGTGGAAATCCAAGCGCTTTCAGAGATAGTCTTATGAATCCCAGTCGAGGCTGTCATAAGCTTTTTAATGTCTAATTTCAAAGAAATTCCTGGGGTTGTTTGTACTGGCATATTGTCGAATGTGGTGGAAAAACTCTGTTGCGATAGCAATATTATCATGTATAGCCCTATTCGGAACAAAGGCACTTTGGTATGGGCTTATCATGAATTGGAGGATTGGCCTTAATATATCAACAAGAATTTTTGAAATAATCTTTTATACCACATTGCAGATACCAATTGGTCTGAAATCATTTTGGTTGGATGGTGCATCATTTTTGGGGATTAAAGTGATGGTGGTATGGTTAAAATGTGCATGCAGATCAACGTTTTCAAAGAAATTGTGGACTAACTCAAAGATTTGTGGGCTGGTTAAGTCCCAGAATTCCTTGAAAAACTTACTTGTGAAACCATCCATGCCTGGTGCCTTGTCAGAGCCGATGCTGATTAGTGCTTTTGTGTATTTCCTCATTTGAAGGTGGTCTCATGAGTTCCATGCATCGACTGCTCAAGATTCTCGGTGAAATTTTGTTGAAATGATTCAAATCTATTGTTGTTGCCTCTGTATTGTATTGTTGATCGAAATGTCTCACCAACATTGTTGCAAATTATTTTTGGTTAAACACCCACCGGTTATTGTCATCTTGTAGTTGGATGATATGATTGAAACGCCTGTTGATGGTGGCTTTTGTGTGGAAGAATCTCGTGTTTAGGTCGCCATTGTTCAGCCAATCTATTCTCGATCTTTGTTTCCAATATGCATCATGACAATGTTGGAGCATTAAATGTGAGTTTCTTGTTTCCATCTCATGTTTTAGCCAAAAAATCAGTTCCCTTACGATAGTGGTTGCACATTTTGATTGTGCCAACTATATCTAGAACTCAGCTTCCTTTATGAGATTGGGTAGATGACCAAACGTGTTTTTGTGCCGCTGTTGTAAAGCAATTGTTGTTCCTTCCATTTTCAATTGGAAGTTCCTTGCAGTGTCAGCTACCTCATTTTCTTTCCAAGCTTTGGTGACTATATCTTTCATCTCTGGGTGGAGGAACCAAAGGTGTTCCATTTTGAAATTTTTTGAAGGCCTTTTTGAAATCGCTTTCTCATGTAGCAAAAGTGGAGCATGGTCTGACGCAATGCGTGGAAGATGCCACACCAGAGTTTGTGGATGTTCGGTTAGCCATTCTTGATTTGCCATGCCCCTATCTAGCCTTTCCATGATGAAGTTCGAATCAATTTGTCGATTTGATCAGGTGTACCGATCATCTTCAAAAACCAAATCAATTAGACCATTTGAGTTGATGAAATTGTTAAAGTGTTTTACCTGGCCATTTGTCATCGGCCTTCCTCCCTTTATTTCTTGTTGATTGATCATTTCATTGAAATCACCCATGAGCAGCCAAGGAAGTGTTGGAGTTGGTATCAGATTGGAAAAAGATTGCCAAAGGTCTTTCCTGGCAGCAGGTTGAGGGGGGCCACAAACTCCAGTAAAGTACCATGGTTGTGCATCTTGGTTTTGGTTGAAACTAATGTACAAATGTAAAAGACTTTGATTTGACACTAAGACAAAGACATTTAGGTGGGATGTCCACATAATGCAGAGGCCACCTTTATGCCCATTACAAGAAACAACAAAAGAACTATGAAAACCTAAACTAGTTTGTACAAACGACATGTGAGATGCAGATGCTAAAGTTTCAGACAAAAAAACAAGGTTAGGTTGAAATTTGCGTTTATATTCACGCAATTTTGAAACTGTCAAGGGATTGTGGATGCCCTGACAGGTTCCAAGCCAAGAAATTCATTTCAAGTATGACTGGTTAGAGGATAAACCCTTTTATTTTTTAATTATTTTAAATTTTGAATGGTTCCCCCCACTTATTTTTTTAAATAAAATTTCAAAAAAGAAATTATTATATGGCAGATAGCTTACCGTACAGTCTAATGTTCCTCCTTTCCATAAGAACCCTCATTTTGGGCATACATAAAAATTTTGGGGCATACATATGGATGACCCTAACTAGTGTGGGTGATAAGGGGTGTCTATTGAGTGGTTAAGTTACTTAATACCCTTGATTAATTAATTAATTTTTAATATTAACTTTTTTAGTTTATTTTTTTTTATTTTTTTATTTTTTTTTATTTTTCTTTAATTTTTTGAAAATTTTGAATTGTTTTTTCTTTTCTTATTGCATGGAATTTTTTTTTACGACAATGACAGAGCCATTTATTTTTGTACATCTTTGATGGTGGCTGGCGAGGGCGTTTCCCATATAGCTTGTACTTTAATAGGATCAACTTGTACTTGTTATGCCTTGTTATATGGTGTATTTGTACATGTTATGACGTGCTCTCTTAACGTGTTGTGCTGGGCTGGGCCATGTGCTTATCCGTGCCGCGTCTTTGTCTTCCGTGCTCTTCGTGCCAATTAGTCAAACCCAAGACGTCCCATTTAACTAACGTGTTGTGCCGTGGCCGGGCTAAGTCACGTCTTTGAGGCTGGTCTTGTGCTCAAATTTTAGTGTGTCTGGGATGGGTCAGTGCTCGTCTTTGTAGCCCAATTTACACCTCTAACTACATTAACTAAATTTGAAGTATACCTATGTACCCAAAACCCTCATTTCGAAATGAATCATCTAATTTTTTTTTGAAAACTCGCTTCTTCTTCTCCCACAATAATTATTCTTCTAACAAAACTCTATCTCTTTTTAATAAATCATTAATTAATAATAACTACTGATCACTAACTAATTTATTTAACAAGGACAAGTTTGGTATTAACAAAAATACTTAGATAAGGGGTGACTTAAGATTACCTTCAATATCCACCCAAAAATGAAATAATAGTCCCCGCCAAAAGTGAGTGGTGCCCAAAAAACGGTTCTATTTTAGTTGAGCTGATAAAAATAAGCCCAAGTAATAGGTTTAAGCCCCTAAAAGCCCAAAAACCACTCCCAAATTAAATTTCCAGTCTGCCACGGAGTTTATGTCGAGAAGAAAAAGATAAAAGAAAAATAAAAACATAAAAGAGAATAAATGATCTTAATAATGTTATGTTTATCTCTAGTTAACCACTAAAATACCTTGATAATGTTGTTTTTATCTCTAGTTAACTAGATCCTTTCAATGTTCAAAAACCGTCCCGGCCCGACCGGTCAGCCCAGTAAACCCATGACCCAGTCACTTTTCTGGGCTGGGCTGTTAGTGACCCAGCAAACTTGTAGAAAACCGTCTTCTTTAACGCGTGGTCCAGTCATTATCAGTTTTTTCTTCGAAAACTTATCGTGAAAATGATGGGGTTTGAAGCCAGAAGCTGTTACACATTCAAGTAACGTCCATAACCACTGAACCAGCAGCTCTTTGGCCACATAGAGTTGGCTTTTTCCTTTGGCAGGCTTGTTTAGGAAAATTACCAACCATGAAAAACTTGCATCTTAGACGATCTAACCTTAGCACCTCTATTCTCTGTAAACTCTGCAACAACATTGAGGAAACGGCAGACCACTTATTAATTAGTTGCGCTCAAGCTCTTCGCGTTTGGAATTATTTCCTTGGTTGTGCTAACAGAAATAGGGTCGTTCATCAAACTGTTAAGGATGTGATTAGTGACTGGAAAGAGATTAATTTCTCTGAAAGGGGGAGGCAATTGTGGAAGAGACTCCCAGCTGCTATAATGTGGGGGTTATGGAAAGCTCGAAATGCAATCGTCTTTGATGGACAAATTTTTAAGCTAATTGAGGTGATTAGGGACATCAAGATTGATACTTTCAACTGGGTAAAGGGTCTGCATTGTTTCAAAGGAGTCAATACTTCACTTGTTCTTGTTGAGTGGGAAAATTTCTTTGTAACCCCTCATTAATTCTTTGTTTTTTGCTGAGCCTCGTGAGCTTTGGGTTTTTTCTTTTTCCCGTCGGCATGTTTGTCTGACCTTGTCTAGCCTTTTTGGCTACTGGGTTTTGTAATTTTTTCATTCTTTTATTCTATTTCCTTTCTTTGCCGAGCAAAAAAAAAAAAAAGATAATAATCGTATAATTATTAATCATTAAAACATTTTCCAACTTGATTTAGCAAAATATAGAATGTGGTTACGGCAGTTGTATACTCCTGTGCATGGACTGGCAACATATTCTTACTAGATAATTTTATAGTTACGATTTTTTTATGTATCGAATACTCATTTGGCTTACTACTAATTCTTTTTTTTTTTTTTTTTCCTTTTTTTTTGTTTTTTTTTAAGCAACTAGTTATTTACTTATTATAATCGATTTTTATATTTTGGATCGTTATCTAGATTTTGATATATGGTTGGACAATTCTTGTGTCTTAGATATTATTTTGGAGTTAACTTTAAGACTTTAAGTTTAAAATATATTAACTTTTTTTGATCGCTAGTTCAAAATATATTAACTACTAGGCTTACAAGTTCATAGGATCCTACATATATGTGACCCAGCGAATCCGGGTTGAACCACTGGTTGACCCATTTGACCCTGACCCGGTAATTTTTCCGGGTCGACGTCCGGGCTGGTTTATATAGAACATAGAACATTGCTTCCTTTTTGGTCACAAGTGTAAGGTTTTATCTGAAAAGATGTTCACGACTTGTTAGTTTCCACCTAACTACTCTACTTGTTCCATGTAGACTTTTCTTATAGTTCGGTCGTTCCAAATCTACAACAACAAATCAGAGAATAGATATAAAACCGCGTCATGCAAACCATATGCAGTAACCATTGCAACCGTTAATTACGATGAGGTTTGTTAAAAATGCCCGAGCTCTTAAGTCGGCCAGGATTTTTGTTCAAGAGCCCTTCCCATTGCATGCACCCTTGCAATTCTAAAAGCAGCATTAAAACTCAAACCTTAAACACAACATTAGCTTCAATCCAACAACAATTTTCAAACTTTTATTTTGACGGATCTAACAACAAATTTGCTAACCAGAATATACGGTTAGCTCAATTTATAGACACGCTGTTTTCAAAGCTTAAGAGATAAATCAAGCTCTAATACTCCCTCATCTGACGGCACAGTAGTTGTACTTACGACCGAGCATTCGCTAACGTCTGATGGCCGGCTAGCTGCCTGGTTAGAATCAGATGTATAGTTGTTCGAATGGTTGTGTTTATTATCATTTGCATACAAAAGAGAAGAGAATCGAGAAGCCCATGATGATAAAGAATAAGGTGCTGGTTTTTGAATCATGGATCGAACTTGAATACCTAACGATGGTTTCTTGATAGAGTCGCCACTACGAGTTTGAAGAGGTGACGACCATGAAGATGACAATGAGCTCTTAGTTGAGGATAAGGATGCTTGGTGGTGCTGTAGGTTGTTGCTTCCGTGACTTGCTTTATAGTAACTATAAGCTGCGATTGCAGCTAGTGTAGCTGTACGTTCTCGTTTATGAGCATTTTGATGTCCTCCTAGTGCTTGTGCACTATGATATTTCCGGTGACAATAGTTACAAGAGAAGTGCATAGTCGTCGCATCTCTTTTTGCCTGCTGCTGATGATCAGTGATCTCAGTTCTTGCTCCTGGATTGCCTAAATCTACACTATCGAGGTTGAGTGTACGATGATGAGGAAGAGGAGTTTGATTATGATTATTGTTGAAGTAATCTTTGAGAGACATGGTTTGAGACATTGCTTTTCTCTGGTGATATACTAAGTACTAAATGGTACTACCAATATCACTACTGTATTTCATGATCAGTTTAATTGAATATGTTAGGGTATATATAGGATGAGCTAGGAGGACTAAATGTAAATTCACTATTATTAGTAAATTTTTAAAGGTTATAAAGGATTTTAATTCTTATAGCTAGTACGTACGATCCTAGATTTATTGTTAATTAAATCAATGGCCATTAAATGTGATACCTAGCTACCTAATCTATCTGGATATATTCTTACAACCCATATATGCACATATATATTGATGATGACGATTTTAGCATATGTACTTTTTTTTTTTTTTTTTTTTTTTTTTTATAACAAAGAAACCTTTTCATTAATGGCTAGAATAGGTATGTGGTATAATAGAATTTCCATTAATGAATTTTCTAGAATTTTCAATACTAAGGAGTTTCGGACTCAAATTCATTCTTTTATTATACAATAACCTTACTGCTGCACTACACCGACATCGGTCCTTTTATGTGTGTTCTTCTGTAACCCAACATGCCATATATACCACATACGTATTCTAGCTATGTATATTACGTTGCTATGGAGTCTGCTATATGGTTATCCATCTACATATATTAATATTACGTTGCGATGGAGTCTGCTGTGATATCATAACAACAAGTACAAAGTCAGACCTCTAGGCGTATTGATGTAGTGAAAAGACAGGACAATAAAGAGCGTAGAACCCACCAAAGTTTATTACTAGCGCTATAACTTCTCACTTTTTGCATGAGCTCCTAAAAATAGAATTATTATATCACAGTGCAAGAGTTTTTTTTTTTTTTTAAAAGAGAAGGTTATATTAAAAAGAAGAAAAAGAGGTACATAAAGCTAATCACTCGTTCATGAGTGCTTCCCAATTGCTCCAAATGAGACTAGGGGGAACAAATTTAAAAGTATCGGTTTCAAAAGACCAAAGAACAACTAATTGTTTAACTAGATCAATGATCTCATTAGCGTCTTTCCTACGACCACCGAAGACTCTCCCATTTCTTTCCTTCCACAAAATCCAGCAAATTGCATAGTGGATAATTTCCCAAATAACTTTACCTTTTCCATGCAAGACGTTCATATCCCAAGCATCAAACAATTGTAAAAGCGTTCTCGGCATAGGCCATGAAATCTTGAAAGCTTTAATGAAATAGTCCCAAACCAAGAAGGAAAAGGAGCAATGCATAAACATGTGATTTGTTGTTTCTTCTTCCGTGCCACATAAAACACACAAAGCACTTTCTATGTGCATACCTCTATGACAAAGCATATCTCTAGTAGGAAGAGAATCGTGGAAGGAAGCCCAAAGAATAAAGCTTACCTTGTTGGGGATAGAATGCTTCCAAAGGTGTCTTTCAAAATGGCATGGTTCTTGATCTCCCGACAAAAGCTCATAGCATCTGTTAGAGCTAAAGTTCTCTAAAATGCTTACCTCATCTTCAGCATCTTCCAGCGTAGGAACTGGAACGTCCCGACATAACAAGTCCCATTCAAGAGACTCATTTGAATTCAATCTCCTCTTGAAATTACAAGTCCAACTCCCATTGACAATCATCTCTACAATTGAAGCTTCCTTATCTTTTGTTGCTTTGAAAACCACCGGAAAAATATCTTGCAATCGACCTCTTTGCGTCCAATTATCCTTTACCTAATCAAGGTCAAGGAGGTTATCATTCTGTTTTCGTTCTCTAAATATGATGATCCCATAATACATATCTAGACGACTCCAAAAATACCAAAACACTTAAGGTAACCAAAGAGTGAGTCCAAATACAGTCCGATATCCTAAGAGTTAACGCTGTTAGTAGTTCCTAACATTCTGGCCATAGACCCACCGACCTAAAAGGGTTTCCAAATTTTGGGTTTAGATTGCGTCCACCTAGGCTGTTAGTCCTCCTCGAGTAAGATCCCAATGTTAGTCAAAACAGTGCCCAATCATTCCCCAACAATATATTACTATAGACTATTTAAGTGGCAATTAAGGCAGATGGAGTACTACTGGCTACTAGCTTGACGTACTTTAACCCTCATGGAGTTGCTGAAAATAAAGGGTCCTGCCTAGCTCGAGACATTTCAAATGTGTTCTGGTATAGTGCTCGCAACAGTACTCCGGCAGGTTGTGTGGCATGACTTGCGATAATTTATGTAGTTTAACATTTTTGGATAGAAAAGTAAA
Source organism: Papaver armeniacum (assembly GCA_023531295.1). Taxonomy (NCBI): domain Eukaryota; kingdom Viridiplantae; phylum Streptophyta; class Magnoliopsida; order Ranunculales; family Papaveraceae; genus Papaver; species Papaver armeniacum. Next base: position 233,031 of record JAJJWW010001870.1, on the reverse strand, counting down.
AAATCAAACCCAAAGGTGAAAAGAACAAGGAATTCACTTCACCAAAAGTCACCTCTTTGCTTCTTACTAGTCATTATGAGATTGTGTCGCCAAATTAATTTTTGATTTTCTTCTTTATTTTTATTTGGTTACCTCTCAACTTCTGAGAGTGTATTAGCATCTAAACCCCTCTCTTAACACATCTTAAAACGGTATTAGATACATACAGGTGATCAGTTGCTCAGGGTTATAGCATTATCTGATGAAGTAAAAAAAAAAAAAAAATTACCGCGTGGATTTTAGTGCCGCCTGATCTTTACTGTCTATTTGTTACTTGGTAACTGAACTCCTTCCTTAAATGCCTTAAACTGTATGTTTAGATGAGTTTGTTTATTGTTATTGTTCAAGAAAATTAGATGTGTTCGTTATTACTTTTTCCTGATAATACCGGTAGACTAATTGATTATGCAACCAAACTATATATAATGCGAATTCATCAGATTGCAGGTGTACGCCATTTTTAATTGGTGTTTATTACCTGACCTCCAGGTCAGTATTTACTTTATCAACGGTGTAAAAAGGTAAGAAAATCTGTGTACTAAATACACTACATGTAGTAAGACCTACAACCCTAAGGTCCGTAACCTGACTTCTTTACCCTGACATGAAAATCTAATATTTTTCAGTTACAACCCCTTTCCTTCGATGACACTGCACAGGGTGTAACCACTATTTAATGGTAAGTAAATACAGTGGGATTTGGAGAATCTCTTTGGGGCTTTGACTTGTGCATGCAGGATGCAGCAGTGGAGCTGGATGATGGGATGTGGGGACAAAACTCTTTGATGCCAAAGGACACTGCGATGTTCATGGCCGGGAAGGACCTATCTGATGTCAGTGAGCGACAATAATTAATCGTTGCGGTATTGATATGCGCCAAAATAATCGTAACGGTATTATCCATGCTTAGCGGTATTGGTATCAACAAATATCAATATAAAAAAAATAAAAAATTGAAACAAAATATCAAGACCAAGGTCACTAGTGGAACAGAGGTCATCTAAAATATAATGAAACGACACAACAAATATCGGGATGCAAAAACTGAAACAATGCGTAAAACGCGTCGTTGACTAAAGTCAAGACGCCGTTGCGATAAGACTCTGGTTGACTTATACAACAACATTTGAATAGTATAGTTTCTGTGGTCCCACGAAAACCTATCCATCTCCACTAAAGCGGGGAGAGAGAAACATCTCACTTTTTTCGTTATTTCCTTTTTTTTTTCATAAACGACGGAACCCTCAGAACGTTACATTATACAAAAGCCGATTTTGAGAATCTAAAATGCTTACATAAAATTTTAAGATCTCAAAGAATCATCATATCCATAGTATCTCCACCAATTCTTGACTAACCATCCTAAATTTCCAGACTAAAAAACTTCTTCAGAAATCCCAAAGGACCAAATTATATCACAAGGCCTAATTAGTTTTGAATCAAAACTAATTTGTTTGACTGCATAAAGCAGTGGTTGGATCAAATCCAACCCCGTGATTTTAAGAACATGTAAGCTAGGCTTACATGAACTAAGGTTTTTATAGTAAAAGTGTTTTACCACTAATTCAAAGTAATATGAGCAAGAATAAATGTCTTGAGTAACATGAGCAAGTGTCTCGAGTAACAGGAGTAGTAACTGGGTCTTCGGTAGCGGGAGCTAAAGTAACAGTGGATTTCTTGAATAGGTCTTTTGAAGTCCGGATCGGGATGAATCGACCCACTCGGCGTTGGATATTTTCTAACAATTGATACAATCGATGAACTTGATGATGATCTTGATTTTCCAGCTTTTTCCTTTGATTTCTTGGTTGTTGATGTTCTTGTTGAGTAAAGAGCTCGTCGGAGAAATCGTCGGAGCATTAGAACCTGCCGGAGAAGATCAAGCTTAGAGCAAATGTCGAAATAACAATGACCCGAACATAGGAACACCATCACTGAGACTAACAAATCCCCCACAATATAAAGTACACAGGCAAACCAGTAAGTCTTAAAACTAATCCTAATAAACAAAGAAAAAACAGATCTATAAACTACTAAAGTCTTAAAACAGATCTATAAACTAATCCTCTCTCTCTTCCGCCGCTCTCTTCTGCTCTACAGTTTCTCTCTGAGAGAAAAAAAAAACATTCTCTACTTCTCTTCTCCTCTTTCCCTGCATCTTCATCTCTAATGAACTTACTAAAGGTGATGCACTTTAACCTTAATTTTTGTTCGACTCTCACAATTATAGCATAAAGCATAATCTCTGTAAAATAAAACAACCCTAGCCTTTGTTTTCGTCGCTGATATTTAGGAGTTTTGGCGTTTGTGGGTTTTTATTGATGATTAAAGGTGTTTCTTACCCTGACAAGAACCGATTCTTTTTAGATCCAGGGTTTTAATGATTTTGCAAGAGTTTTTCATATACTCTGATTTCTTATAGGGTTTCATTTGTAAGTAATTTTCCAATGATTTTTCATTTTCAGATCAGCTGGATGTTTTACTAATAGGGGGAGAAGAACAAGAAGAAGTTGGTTTCGATCTTGGTGATAAAGAATACTCAACCATGGGTGAACAGGTATTGCATCTGCCTGATCTCAAAATCTTCATCTTTCTCATTTCGTTTCTATTTTGATTAGCTTTCTAAAACCCGAATCTATCTATATATATATATATGTGTGTGTGTGTGTGTGTGTGTGTGTGTGTGTGTGTGTGTGTGTGTGTGTGTTTGATTTTGATGCTTTAGACTCAAAGATTTTATTTTCTGTTTTAATTTTGGAGATCCTCTTTATTGACCGTTGATTTTAATTGGGTTTGTATTCTTTGATTTGAACACACAAAGAAGGATTATCTGAAGCAATTTGAGGTTTCCCAATGGTCAGAAGAACAAAATCTTTCATTTGACTGATGTTTCGTTTTTGATATGTTTATTTGTGTTCTTATCTATTTAGTGATTTGTTTTATGTAGCTTGAAATTATCTGAAAAGGGAAAGCCTCCTGGATAGGGAGGAAATTGAATTGCAATGGAGTTGGTTTAATGGTATTGTTTCCTTCCCATCATGTCGCTAGATTATATTCTTCAATTTTACCAGCGAGACGTACTGCACCAATCTACGCCCAGCCTGGCCCATCCCTGACCATTTTGTTTTAGTCCCTCATTCTATAAGGATTTTTATTTCTCATTGTCAGTTCTGAGAATGTTAAGGCCAAATTTTGCTAGGTTCTATCTATAAGCAGCAAGGCAAGATGAGGAGATGGAGGACAGAGCCAAGAATCTTGCAGTTCTATCTTTGATGGACCCCGAATTGTGCTAATGGCCATCAATTGTTGCTGCCTTTGGTCATTCTTTCAGCCTTGGCATCCAATCAGAATTCCTCCTGCCAATTCATCATGGAGGTATGGTTATATATCTCCTAGTTAAAACTCCTAACATAACCATTATACCTTGCATTTTCCTCTTGATAGTTTTTCTTCTAGTTGTTGATTGTAACCTTTGTTTCTTAGTACTGATAGGCAAAGACTTCAACTGGGTGAAGAAAATCTTAGAGTTGCGGCTAGATCTCTTGCCAAGAAAATCTTAAAGCTGTATTGCGGAACTAAGGTGAGTCTATCATATATTTATATTGTTGAGCTTAGTGTTTTGGCATGATCTTATATGAACTGATTTATTTGTGGTACACGCTTTCTATACAAGGAAACAGACTCACCGGGCAAGCTCCATTTGTTGTGAGGAACTAGATGAATGTGGATTGTAGATATTCAATCACAATGTTCTGTAGAGGTATTGTCTTCGCGTAATCATCATGCTTATGGTTTTTCACTACCTATGGTTTATTTGTTCGTATCCATGTTTGATGTAAGCAATGAAATCACTATGGGAATGTTGTTGTTGTTGTTGTCTCGATGATGGATCTATTAGACCACCTTTGCGTATTATGTTCGACTAGTCATGTAACCTAGCATATAAGGTATGACATTTTACTTGTATTCTGAATGTAGTTCGATACCTTTATGGATGTCGTCTCTCTCTTCCAGATGGTCTCATGAGGGTCACTGATGTCATGGTTGATGGTATGATCGCTGTTGTTGCTGGATAAGTTAATGTTGGAAAGGGTTGTGCTTCTGCAGTTCTGTTCTCAAGAAAGTCGGTGGCAAGGTCATAATGACTGAAATTGTTGAAATTTTTAGGACTTGTATCACTTCTCTTTAAGAAACCTTGAACTTTCTAATTAGCAACTGAATCCTTTTTTCTCTTTGGGAGTTTGGACTAAATTTATGAGTAATTCAATGTAATAGAGTTGTGATTTTGTATTAGATGAATATGGTTTTGTGCATTTGAATTTTAGTATTTTAATTAATTTAAATTTGGATTTAAATTGTCATTTGAATTTCAATTTAATTTGAGTTTCAGTTTACTGTAATTTGAATCTGAATCAGAATTGTTTCAGCCCAGTAAGAATGACAGTAGTCAGCTATCTGACATATATTTTTAATATTAAAATAAATCAAATCTACGACGTCATACGGATGTCGTGCATAGCGGCACTCTGAAAGCATCGTTTTTTAGGGGCACCTTGAAAGTGCCGTTTCATAAAAAGACACTGAATCTACAGCACTTTCAGCGGCACTCTGGTAGTGTCTTTTTACCCTCTGAAATGACACTATTAGACTATCTTAAAATGGCTACCAGTGTGCTGCAGGAGAATGTTGTTGCTAGTTTGTGGTAGGGGAAATGGGGTGGTCGCGTGGCAGTCATTGTGCTCTTTTAGGGCTAGGTTTTCCAATTAGGTTAGTTCCAACGATTAGAGTTCGGTCTTGGGTTTTCGTATTCGCGGGTTTTAGCATACGGGGATGGGATTATTTGGGGACGACCAAAGCGTTTTATAACTAGTGTAATTAGCATTGTTATTTGGGAATTTAGTTATAACTTGTTTCGTACTTTTTCTTGATTCTTCATTCTTGATAGATTTCCCTTGTTATCATAAAGAAAATGTAAGTTTTTCTAGCTGGATATATATGTATACTATTGGATGATATACGTACATGTTAATACTATTAAATGATGTACGATGTGCAGATGACTTTGTAAAACTGGGCAGATTGGGATATAACCAAATAGTTGGGGTATATGTGAAAAATACTAGAACCCCCTACTATATGGGTTCAATATATAGAAACCCCACAAAATGGATCCTTCACTGTCAACTCCATACTTTTAGTTTTTGATATTTCTAGGCCCGGAACTTTTATTTTTGGGGCCAGGTTTTGAAATTTTTCGGATTGCTGACGTCATCAATTTTTTTAATAAATCTGAAAATACCAAAAATAACCTTCACTATTTATAGTAGATTTATACAGGAACGAAAACAGAAAATCAAATCAGGTTTTTTTGTTTAACTCTCTCATCTCTCTGCTCTCCGGCGATTTTCTCTTCATGATACCAAATCTTCCGAATTTGAATTGTTTCTTCACAAAATCGCTGCATTGAAGAACAACAAACAGGTGCGTTGATTTTTGATTCGATGTATTAAAGACAAGAGGAAGAAAGACACGTTATTCTCAGAAAATCGTTGAATTGATTCAGTTGTTTACAGATCTGACGAGAGGAAGACGCTGCATTGAAGAACAACAGATTGGTTATCAATTTTTATTTTTTGTTTGTATAAAATAGGTTTGATTCACTAGTTTTTCAGATCTATTTTTTTAATTCGATTTTCTACTGATTATCGTTTTTTTTTTTTTTGTTGCTTGGATTTTGTTGAGTCTGAGAAGAGGAAGAAGATAGGTTGGAATAGAGAAATCAACATAGGTGTGTTTTCGATCTAGTCTTGAATTCTATTGATTTTGATTTTTATGATTTGGATCTTTCGTATTTCGTTATTTTATTTTTTGATTTGGTTGAGACTGAGAACATTATTTGGTTGATACTGAGAACAAGAAGAGAAATAACATTGCTTCAGAAGAAGGAAAACAACAAATCTAGATACGAATCTTATTTTGGTTTGATTTCAAAACTTTTTTCAATTTTTTTTTCCGATTATTTGTTGTTCTTGCATGTCCGATCCAAGAATTTGTTGTGAATTTGTTGTTTATATTTTGTTGATACTGAGAGGAGGATGAAGAAACAATTTTGTTTCAGAAGAACAACTTCAAATTGATGTAGACACGCGCTGTTTTTTGTTACAGTATGTGTAACTTGAGGTTACACATATATATCTTGTTGTATTTTTAGCATGGAATTTGTATTTTTCTGTTGGTTTTTGTTTTTTGTGAATTTGTTGTGAGTTTTTTGTTTGATACTGAGAAGAGGATGAAGAAACAATGTTGTTTCAGAAGAACAACTTCAAATTGATGATGTAGACATGTTGTTTTTTGTTTTACAGTATGTGTAACTTGAGGTTACACATATATATCCTATTGTATTTTTAGCATGGAATTTGTATTTTTCTGTTGTTTTTTGTGAATTTGTTGTGAGCTTTTTGTTTGATACTGAGAAGAGGATGAAGAAACAATGTTGTTTCAGAAGAACAACTTCAAATTAATGATCTAGACATGATGTTTTTTGTTTTACAGTATGTGTAACTTGAGGCTACACATATATATATATCCTATTGTATTTTTAGCATGGAATTTGTATTTTTCTGTTGTTTTTTGTTTTTTTTGTGAATTTGTTGTGAGTTTTTTTGTTTGATACTAAGAAGAGAATGAAGAAACAATGTTGTTTCAGAAGAACAACTTCAAATTGATGATGTAGACATGCTGTTTTTTGTTTTACAGTATGTGTAACTTGAGGTTACACATATTTATCCTATTGTATTTTTAGCAAGTTACACATGTATATATCCTGTTGCATGTGTATTTGTAAACAATTGTAGCATTTGTATCTTTAAGACACATTGTATCTATTGCTTTCTGCATATGATATATTTCTCATGTTGAGTATGTTAATGGCTCATTTTATGTTTAGCTTGTTCCATAGAATATATTTTTCACGAGGGGGCAAAGCCCCCAAGTGAATTGCGTTCGTTTGATTTTTGATATTTTTATTGTATGTTTGTATTTTTTAGGTTGTCATGGCTACTGTGAGTTGCATGGAACATGGGACATGGAAACTTCCAATATTGGTTTGTTTTGGTTTGGAACATGGAAACTTCCAATAAATCTACCAGGGTTTAAAGATGCAGCTGATGTTCGCTTTTGTTATACAGGCATCACAAGTCCTTTTTGCTCATTTTTTTTTGCATTAATTTGTTTTTTCTTTAATAGAAAGAACGAGTAATTGGATTTGTGACCCAAATTCAAATTTTTGTTCATACAATTTGTACTTGAGAATATTCTGATTGTTATTTTTGTGAAAGACTTAAAAATGAGAGTTGTAATGAATAAGAAAATATAGACTCACAATGGAACAAGCTATATTTATGTGTAACTACGAGATACACATGCTAATTGGATGCGTAGATGCAAGTTACACATGCTTACTGGGAGTGTAAACACAAGTTACACATGTTAATTGGATGTGTGGACGAAAGTTACACATGCTAATTGGAAAAAAAAAAAACTCGGTGATGGAAAAACCACGAATAAAATACACAAGCTATATGGATGTGTAGATGAAGGTCACACTTGATGATTGGATGTGTAGGCTGTAAGTTACGCATGCTAATTAAACAAACTTAGACTTGGAAAATCCTAATCAAGTACATAAGCTATATGGATGTGTAAATGCAAGTTACACATGCTAATTGGATGTGTATATGCAAGTTACACATGCTTCTTTGGGTGTGTAGATACAAGTTACACATGCTAATTGGATGTGTATATGCAAGTTACACATTCTTCTTGTTTGTGTAGATACAAGTTACACATGCTAAGTGGATGTGTAGACTAAAGTTACACATGCTAATTGGATGTGTAGAAGAAAGTTACACATGTTGTGCATCAGCACATAAAACAGTAACAAAATTATAGTTACAGACAAAGACAACCAATATCTAGAAAAAATTGCACTTAATTGAACAAATTCATTAATAATAAATACAAATTTAAGCATAATATTCAATGTAGACAAGATAATCACTCAATGTAGACAAAAAAAAAAAAAACACAAAACATTACTCTTAAATCAAATTTTATAGGCGGATCAGTCAATGTTGATCTTCGTTCTTCGCTTTCAACAATTGATTTCACTCAAATCTCACTTTCACTAGATATTATACCACCACTACCACCGGAACAATCAATACTCATGTAACCACCATCACCAATGTAAGAAGAGTGTCATAACCAGAAATGCAAGCTAATTAATATAAAACTTATCAACCACTACATCAATATCATGTCAGCTACATACTTTTGGTGCCATCCAAGATCATATATACCTACTCTCAATATCATGCATATGTAATCTGAATAATATAAGTACAAACACAGTTTTATGAGTATAACATACAGATCAAGGCATTTCAATACAACTTTGTAAGAGAAACTCATATTCATATGATTGTATGAATGTGTAACTTCGAGTTACACATGCTAATTGGACGTGTAGAAGGAAGTTACACATGCAAATTGGATGTGTAGACGCAAGTTACACATGCAAATTGGATGTGTAGACGTCAGTTACACATGTTAAAAGCATAGCATGAGATCAAATTTAGTTCATGACATCATCACAAGCAAAACTCGGAAGCAAATATCACAAAAGAACACTAATATTATATTGAAAGATTAATACCTGTTAATGTAGGATCTTCTTCGGGAGGATTCTTTCTTCCTTGCACCATTTTAGTTCACAAAATGTGAATTGAACCTGAATCTGCAGTTTAAACAGTAAGAAAATCAAATTAGTTGTTCATACGGCTTTCAATTGAACCTGAATCTGCAGTTTTAAACAGTAAGAAAACATCAATTTTCAGTAGTCCTAATCCCCTAAACATGAGATTGTGATGATACAGATGAACCGAAAACATCAATTTCCAACCAGTTCCAAGAAAACCTAATCCCTAAAACCAGAGAGGAAAAAGAGAAGATCGAAAACAGATGCAAACCTCTCTTCGTCTTCTTCTTCTTTCTCACCAAACAGATCTAAAAACTACTGTATCAAAAAACAGATCGAAAACAGATGCAAACATATCAAATTCATCGAAAATATTAAACACGAAGAAGAAAAAAAGATTAAACATGAAGAAGATTGATCAAAAACCCACCTGTTTTTGGTTTTCGTTTGTTCGATCTGCAAAAGAAATTTCTCTGAAATTTGAGTTTTCGATCTGCAGTTTTCTCAGGTGAGATTTGTTTTCTCTCTCCTAAAATGAAAAAAAAAAGTGTCTGTGTAAGAAAAAACCTAGGTTAGATACTTATATAATCAAGGTTAATTTGGTCATTTTAACCTCTACTAAGATTTATTTTTAATTAGGGGCCTGGTTTTAAAGCTCTTTTAACTAAGGACCTCATATTATGGGTTATCCATGGGTGGGGCATAGCCTAATTTTCCCATTACTTATTTTGATCCCAACCAAACCAGTGGGCTAAGCCGCTAAGGGGTGTCTAATATGTGTAAAGTTAATCAATTACCCTTCCCTAATAATAACCAAAACTACTTTCTTTTTTGTTTTAGATTCAAACCTTATTTTTTTCCTTCTTTTTCATCATCAATCTAATGATCAATTCCTTTCTCTTATAAGTTATCGTTTTTAAATGAAAAAAAAAAAAAATCGTCGACTAGTTTTTTTTATTGTCGATTAATTCTTTCAAACTCTATCTGATACTTTGTTTTGTTGTTTGAATGGCATACTAGGTCAGAAAATTATTATTGAATTGCAGTTATACGATCCTATACGGTCGTCATGGTATTTCTTGGATGAGCATGACGACTTATCATATTTAGTTTCAGTCGTCAAGATTATAGGATGAATAGCATGACGACTTTTCAAAGAGTTATATTTCTGAAAGTAACATTAACATAGTCTCATGGTCTTCGTTCCTAAACCTTGACGACTAGTAATGTAGTATGAATAGTCGTCAGGTTTTGAAAAGCTAAACTTAAGGATTAATGATTCGCACAAAACAAGTTTTCATGTGAACAATTTTGTTATTGGTCGTCATGGTTATGTAAAAATAAGATGAAGACTAATAGACAGTCTCCAGTGGCATTTTCGACCATGACAACTGTAAATGTGAAAAACCAATGTTTGGTCGACATGTTTTAGTCGAGTATATCGACTAAGTTTGGTCGGCATGCTTTGTTTTAGTGGAGCATGCTGAATTTCCATGGACTGAATTCTGAAAGTGCTTAGTCGATGTTTTTTTTTCAGTCGACCATGCCGATTTTTCATAGACTTAATTCTGAAAATGAATTCTGCGATCATTTGACGAATTAAACCAACAAAACTATGTTCAGTTTCATCTTGAGAAGTGTTGAGGAATTCATTTTCGCTACAAAATTCCCCAAAACCAAAATGTTTCCAAAAAAAATTCTGACAAGATTCATAAGTTAAATCTAACAAGATTCGTAAGATTTTAAGTTTTTTCTAACAAGATTCATAAGTTTAAGTTAGTGCTAATCACTTAAGGGTAATTTAGCCATTTTCAAAAATATTTGGCTAAGGGGCTTTCAACTTTACTTCCTAATGATCCTATTTTGTTTTATTTATTATACCCAATTACTCTAGGTATACACCTGTTTCGCGAGTTTGGTAAAGCTATTGAGAATTTTTTGATGTTTTGTGTGACTATAAGTAGTCGTAGGTCTACTAGAAAATAATTTATTAAGTTAGATGTATATTCTTTTCTTATCAGCCAAATCAAAATGTCGTCTAATGACATGACTCATAAAAACAGTAAAATTCGTTTAGTTAATGCAATATTAATTATTACTATATGGAGGTAAATTCTCAAAAAGAAGACGGAAAAAAAACATTAATATCAAAATGTAGAGTTCATTATTATTCGCAACTGGCTAATTGGGACTATAATTTATTATCGATCTATAGAAGTTATTAATATATAGATTGTCAATATATAAAATTTTTGTTGTACCTATATTTGTTGGGCCTTTCATGTATCAACTTTAGGCAAAAGCCCGGAGTATAAAACTGTTCAAGTCGGGGTACCCTACTATTATGTACTCCCTCCGTTTATAGGCTAAAATGAAAACTAGAAAATATCTCTTTTGTATAAACAGAGATAGCATTAAAAGAGAAATCCTCACAGAAATCCAAAGATTTCTACTTTGGATGGCAGACAGATAAGGTTTGGTTTTGGCTAAAGAAACGGACAGAGTCAAATCAGTGGAGTTGAATCAGTGTAAAATGACCTTATAATCCCTTGAGTTTTTAACTTAATAGTTTTATTAATCTCTGATTTATGCACACTTGCATACTATAAACAGATTTCCATACCAAGTTGTAAGATTCACGTACAAAAAGAAAAAGGCTCAAGATTCACGATAAACTAAGATGGTCTATCAAATATCAACAATGTCATGGAAAAGATCAATCAAAAGAAGTTTTATGCAACCAGAGGTGAATATGTTATCATTAAATGTTGTTTTCAGGATAGGGTGCATAAATATTAGCTCTAGCAAAGGAAACCATGCAACCTAAATTACTTAATCCAGATGTTGTGTTTGACATACGTAGTTTGGAAGGGGCCGACCCTCTTAGAAGATCACAGAAATACGCAGGACAACACACAATGCTGTGCCATTGGACAGGTTTCGTACTTGATAAGCAGTAGGACATCTGGTGTACATATTGAGCAATTAATTAAAGTTCACTACGACAATCAAGTTTTGAGTCTCAACCACACTGAAAAATCACAGATGAAACCAATTGGTATCAAACAGTAATCAGTGTTAATTCTCGTGTTCATTACTACATTGATCCTCCATGACAATAAAAGTTGCATATCTCACATTTTAGCCTGAATCTAAGATAAAAATAATAATGCACTATTTTATCAAACAGATGGGAAAAAAATGTTTTTGATCCAAAGATTTCGAAAGCCACGCAATATTCAAATTGATCCGTCCAATTTTACTATCATTTTCCAAATTTGTGCCTTTAAACCAGAGCATCCATGATACAGTATGAGAAAAATTGTATGAAACTAGAACAGGTGAGTCCCACAAAGTCAGCAAATAAACTTTGAACCATTTGAACTTCTCAGAAAATACAAGTACTTGTGCACCACCAACAATATTAAGCCTCCACTTCTTGTTTTTATACGATCTCTCCTGTTGATAGTGTTAAGATTCAGGCACTTTTACTGGAGAGAAATATTAACGAAAAAGTGAAGCAACAACCAAGGTATTAACTCCGAAACTTACTCTCATTGCATTTAAACCTATGATCTTCCGACAAAGAATATATATAGTTACTTCTATTATGCAACGAGAATCACCAATGGAGATCATCGTTACCACATTCGTGCCTATTCTTACAAAGGTGACAGTTGTTGCCGACGTTCTTGCTTGAAAATTTAAGAACTTTGTTAGATTACACGAGGTCGACTTAACCACGAGAAAACAAAAGAAGATGCTAGGCAAAAAACCAGTGTACCATAATTAAGGCAAGAAGGACTACCACGGAACCTTTATCTTGTAAATCTTTGTCTGTTTCCGCAAACTTTGCCACTGAAGCTCTTGGCAATGCTGCCAACCACTCATCTCTACTCATATTTACACCTTACACCATTTTATTCTTAGGAGTTGGGAGCAACTAAGAAATTTATGACTGACAGGGTGAACCAAGATATAGTGCATTTAAGTTCGGAGATGATCCGTATATGAAAACATTTAATTTTAACAGTCTAAAACAGGTTTGATGCATGATTCATCTTTGACAGAGCTCCGTAAATTACAAATGAGCACAAATCATCTGCGAGAACAAAATGCAAATAAGTTAATACGCCTATAGACCAGTTGACCCAATTTATTTTAGACGATCCTTCTATTGTCTACCCGATTTATTTTATACAACATTGAGATAATCTACCCAATTTCTTTTATACGACTTTCAGGAAAGTGTACCCATTTTATTTTGTTGGATACTGTTGGGAATGATATATGTTTCATTTTTCGTGACATAAAATCTGTTACGATATCACTAATTGTGTTAAGAAGATGGTGGTGAGGATTGTCAATTAATACAACACGATCATCTGGATTAGTAGGCGACATATTAACATAGAGATTTTTCAATTAATACATCATGATCATCAGAATAAGATAAGCTATTTTAAGTTGTTTACGAACATATAACATATCCAACTTTAAGTCTTAGAATATAAGCTTGGGTTCAGGATCAGATGACCTCAAATTCAAACCTACACAAGAAAAAAAAATATAGCACACCACTTATCAGCTCAGACAATAGAATTATAAAGTACCTTTAGTTCATAAGAAACAAACCACCCAAAATCAATCAGCAAACCCATACACAAGATCACATTAAAGAGGAATCGAATTAGGGTTTCTCAATTAATTGCCAACAATCGCATCGCAATAACAAATAGTTGAATTTGAATGTTGCGCAGATCGGTGATTTGCTACTATTCAAAACATGCTTCTGTGATAGAAAATTTTAATCTTCCATATCAGTTTAGTGCCCATATTATATCCGGATCTTATGATTATCCATATTCCAAACTGGTTTAAGAATTAACTTCGGTCAGCTCCTATTAACCATGATTGAGGGGCAAAAATGGAAAAAAAATGAAACTTAAGAAATTTGGACGGAAAACCGATTTTGTCCGTCAACTTAGGTTGACTCAAAAGTCGTCCGTCTGTGAGGCAAAACAGAATTCTTAGGATTTATGTGAGGATTTCTCTAAATTTTTGGCTTAAAGCCTGGGATATAAAGTTGATCACATTATATCTTTTAAAGAACAACTATTTTTTGGGGACTAGCCTTTTTTTGGGGATCATTGTTTTATTTTGTGTAAGACATTAGAAGTAAATCTAGGTTACCCCTTATCTAGATATTTATTATAATACCAAAATTACCCTCCTGATTAATTTTGGATAATGATTAGTTAGTGTTAATATTAGTTAGTATAATGATTAGTGAAATGATTAAGTTAAAGATAATTAGTGAGATTAAAAAATCAGATGGGTTTTTTTTAAAAAGAAGTAGAATTATTGAAAGAGTAAAGTTAGAGAAGATGAAGAAGAAAAACATGGAAAATAAAAAAAAAAATTGAGTTTACTAAGCTAGAGTATTCAAGTGATGATTCAATTGATGATAGCTCATCTGAATCTTCATCTCCTTCCTCTCATATAGTATTTGTTAATCTTCACAATGATCTGGATATGAGTTATTTCTTAGATGGTGATTGTATTCTTCCCCAAACTCAATCTCAAGATGCAAACGATGGATTTTACCAACCAAAACCGGAGGAAGAGTATTTGGGTACCCAGGTATGCTTCAAACTTAGATAATTTTGGTTGAATTGCTCGAAATCTTCAAAAAAAATGTAAATTTTTGAAGTAGATTTGGGCTTGTTCGGTTACCGTATGTGAAGAACAGGTAACCGAACTCACCTGAAAGTGTATTTCGGTTACTTTTCCAAACATGTAGGTTACCGAACTCGCTCTTAATGGAGGTTTTTTGGTCGTTCGGTTAACACGCAGGTTACCGAACTTTGTTTATGGGATTCGGTTTGCCCGCAATGTAACCGAACTTTAGGGTCTAGAAGTGGTTCGCAACCAATATCTAACCGAACTTCCCGTAAAAAATTAGATTTTACCAAGTGTATATTGTTCGGTTGGTTCGCAAACTTCATACCAATCAACTATCTAATCGAACTTTACTTAAAAATAAGATTATACCAAGTGTAATACGTTCGGTTGGTTCACAAACTTGAACCCAACATCATAACTAACCGAACTTAACAAACAAAAAAAAATCAAAAGTTTCAGAAGGATATTTGGTTACCTAGTAAAAAAGGGAAGGTAACCGAACTTTATACTTGTTATTTGTTCGGTTACATTGCAAATTGCTTTGCCAACCAAACTTGGAGTTCAGTTATTGCGATAAAATTATATTGTTACCGAACTTGTTTGTGATTGCAATTGATGTTGTTCCATTTCTAGTAGATTGAATTCCAACCTATACCAATGGATGATCAACCTTCTCCGGTTGGTATGTGATAGGTGTAGAATACACCTAATTTACTATCTAGTAGTTTATGCTTTCTTTGCTATTTTTCTTGTAAATTATGTATTTTACGCTTGTTTTGAGTTTTATAGCTACTTTGGAGTCGCACGGAGGAAAAGAATAATAAATGATCCAAATTGAGCAAAAAGGGCGTAATTGTCATTTCACAGGCGAACACTATCTGGAGCCCGAGTCAATGTTAAGGGGCATCTCTGTTTTGGAGAATTATTAAAGACAAACCTAGTCAGTGGTTAAGGGGAGGCCAATAGGCTAGCCCTTATCAGAATAACCAACTATTATGGAGCACCAGCTTGGGGTGTATTTTAGCAGTGGGGTGTCATCATCCTACCCTAATCTATAACCCTATGATCGAGAGGATCTTCTCTCATTCAGTTCTACCAGAAATTGAGAGAGAAGAAAAGGGAGACAGCGGCTGAGAGAAATTGATGAGACGAGATAAATCGAGAAACGGAAGACGAAGAAGAATCGATGGGTTTCTGCTACTGATGAGGACGAACCAGATCGAGAACAGACAGGGGTTGGCGACGAAAGCAAGTCATGGCTGCGGTCACTGTAACTGAAATTGCAGATGAGGTGATTGAAATAGCTGCTGTGATAATGGGTTCGATCTGAAATGAGATTGGAAATGATGGATTTTTCTCAGATTCGATAGAGATGAAATTAGATGTGAGATTCGAGTGAATGTGAGGTTATGAGAAGGGATCTGACTGTCTATTGCAATGATTGTCTGATTGTTGAGAAACTAGAGTTGAGCAATGGGTCTGGTGGTATTGTGTTGCTGTTGCCGCTGTGAAGAGAGAGTTGCAATTCGAGATGGGTTTTGTTAGGAGCAAAAGAAGAAGACTCTGCCACTGTTGATATGGGGTTAGTGATGCTGAAACGAGTAAGATGGAGGATGGGTTGGATTCTGCTGATATGAGAGAAATCAAGAAATTGGAGGAGATAGAGGAGCAGCTGTAGAAGAAATTCAGATGGGTTAGTGATGCTGATAGCAGCTGTTGTTGGTGGTAGACTGAGAAGGAAATTGAACAGAAATTGGGGTATGTGTTGCTGCTGCTGTTGATATCAGAAATGGAGGAAATGGTGATGATTTGAAGCATCGAATTGCAGGAAAGCCACACTGAATGAAGTGAATAGATGTATGCTAGGATTTGAACAGGGATGGAGCTGAAGAGAGGCCTGATTTTGGCCGGAAAATCCCAATAAATAAACGAAACTCGGCCAAATCGTCCTTCTGGCGAGTTGACTCGGACCGATCCCAACCGAGCCCGATGACCGATTCCGGTGAGTCGAATAGGATTAAGTCAGTAGAGTTAGCGGTGATTCGATGAATCGACTCATCCGAGTAAGCCCGATTAGGCTGAGTCGAAGCTAACTCGAGTCCGACTCACTCCCTCTCCTTGACCTTTGACCGACTGTTGACCGACGGTTGACTAGTTTGACCGTTAGTCCTAACGGAGGACCTGGACGGAATATTCCGTCGAATATTCTCTCGACGGAGAAATTTCAGGTGGCCGGCGGCGACGTTTTCCGGCCAAATTCCGGCCATAATCCCAGTTTTCCGGCAAGCAAAATTCCAGAATTTTCTATGGACTTCTCTCATGGGTATGAAGACTTGGGCTAGGAATTGGATGGAGAATTGGACCCAAATTTGGAAAGAGAAGGTGAAGAGTTGAGAAAAGCTTGGAATTGGAAATTGAATTGCAAAAGGAAAAGGATTCTAATCCTTAGAAGATTTGGAGAATTTTGAAGCCTATAAATAGAGAAGTTTTCTACAACTTCTACACACCTCTCTACACACACATCACTTGTGTTTTTGCTTGCTTTTCTAAGATTTTTTTTTAATTACTTGTGTGAATTTGAAAATTCTTCTTTAATTATTATTATTTGTGTGAATTTCAAAAACATGAGTAGCTAATTTTTCTATTGATTGAGGATGAATTCCTAGTTCTTAACATGATTTGAGTTTTTGTTTTCAATTCTATCTTGAGATTTTTCACATGATTATCGATTGTTTTTACTAATAGGAGTGATCTTAAAGACACTTATGATTGATTGATAGATTGTTTGGAGTGCACGCTAAATTGATTTGTTAATTGATCTATATCTAGTATAAGTTAGGGAATACGTAATCGTTCTCGACACTTTACACAAGTAGAAAACACGAGACCTTGCGGAGGGATTCCGTGGAGCAATTGTGTGTAGAAACAACGCTAGAAAGTGAACCAAGCGAACCGAGTTTAACTACTAGTACTAAACCTAAATTCATAAATCTTAATGCATTCTCTGGAATTACATCTTGTAAAAAGCGGACCTCAAGGTGGTTCTTTTGAATAGAATCGATAACTAAGCGGACTCATTACTCGGTGAAATTAGGGATTTTGGGGCTAGCTAAGCGGACCTGCTATCCTACGGTTGGTGATAATCTGTGACTAATAACAAGTAGAAAAGAACATAACTTTAATCATTGTTTCGTAACGAAGAAGGATTCCTTGATCTTCTCTCTCTTATTGCTTTCATCTTTCAACTTTCGATTTTAATTGCTTTCTTTATTTTTATTTTGCTTTTTACACCCCCCTTTCGTGACAACTTTTACAACTAAGATCACTTGCTCCTCGTGGGAACGAACTTGACTTCCATTATATTATTTTTAATTGAGTGGAAATTTTGAATTAATTTGATTGCACCTACGACACGCATCAAATTTTGGCGCCGTTGCCGGGGAGCAACGGGCGATTTTTTTTAGTTGTTTTTATTCTTTTTGCTTTGTTAGATTCTTTACCGTATCTAACTTAGTTTGTGAGAATCTTGTTTCGGTGTTATACCTTTGGTGAATGCTTAAAGGAGGTAGACCGGAGTCCAATACGTCTTCGATCCGGCACTCAACTAAAGGATTTCATTCGAGCGATTAACACTCCACTTCCTCCTTCTTCATCAAGTGATTCGGACAAAGAGGAAGAAACAATGGCTGATCGTACAATGAAGGACCTAGCTTCTCACAGGCTTGATACACAACAATGGTGTATCCAAACTAACTCAACCTTCGAAATCAAGCCGGGGTTGATTAGAGAGTTACCAAAGTTCCATGGCATGGTGAATGAGGACCCAAACAAACATCTTATGGACTTCTACGCCATAGTTATGGCTATGCTTCCACCGGAAACTGATGCGGATGGAGCAATGTTGAAAGCTTTCCCGTTTTCTTTGGCGGGCAATGCTAAGGAATGGTTATATTATTTGCCTTCCGGAAGTATCACAACATGGAATGGGATGAAGAAAATTTTCCTCGAGAGATATTTTCCCGCATCCAAAGCTACTCAAATTCGCAAGGAGATTTGTGGATTGAAACAACAAGTGGGAGAATCATTGTATGAATGTTGGGAGCGATACAAGAGGTTGGTGGCAAGCTGTCCACACCATCAATTTAGTGATGTTATGATACTCCAATACTTCTATGAAGCTCTTCACACAAGTGATAGGTCTCTTCTTGACGCCGCGGGTGGTGGTGCACTAATGAACAAGACTTTGACCGAAGCTAGAGAGTTGATTGAAAGTATGGCGGCAAACTCGCAACAATTCTACACAAGGGATGAACCAATGGTTAGGCGAGTGCATGAAGTTAGTGATTCTTCATCATATCTTGATCAAAGGATGAGTAACATGGAGACAATGATTCAAAGGATGGCCGCGGTAATTATTCCGGATGGTGAGACCGAACAAGTGAATGCTTTATATCCAAATCAAAGGCCAAGGTACGATCCATACTCCAATACCTATAATCCCGGTTGGAAGGATCATCCCAACTTTAGTTATGCAAACACGCAAGCGGCGGCTCCTAATCCATATGCGCAACAAGGAGGTTTTCAACAATCACGTTTCCAACCTCAACAACAAGGTGGTTATCAACAATTCCAACCTCAAGTGAAAGAACAAGGATCTTCAATTGATGATAAGCTTAATGTCATGATGCAAGGTATTACGTCATTGTTTCAACAAAATCAACAAAAGACCGATTCGGCTATCAAGGATTTACATACTCAAATGGGACAATTGGCGACCGATGTGAATTTATTGAAATCTCAAGTTTCCACAAAACTTCCTTCACAACCATTGGTGAATCCAAGAGAGAATGTTAATGCGGTTACTTTAAGAAGTGGAAGGCAAGTAGAGGGTCCAAGTCATCATGAGGAAGTTAGTGAAGAGGTAGTCAATGACAAGGAGGAAACCGCACCAAAGGAGAATTCAACCCCAACCGATCAATCCAAGGAACCGGTTTCTACTTTCACTACTCCACCTCCTTTTCCTAGTCGTTTTGCTAAATCCAAGAAAGAAGCTCAAGACAAGGCACTTATGGATATCTTTAAGAAGATTGAAATCAACATCCCATTCATTGAGGCTATCAAGACAATTCCAAGATATGCCAAGTTCATGAAGGAATTATGCATCAAGAAGGATAGGTTGCTTGATAATGAAATTACTAAAGTTGGCGAGAGTGCGTCGGCTATGCTATTGAAGAAGATGCCTACAAAGTGCACGGATCCCGGTGGTTTCACGGTGCCAATTACTATTGGTAAACAAAGGTTTGAACATGCTTTACTTGATTTGGGAGCTTCCATTAGTGTGATGTCGGCCGAAATATATGACTCCTTGAATCTTGGACCTTTGAAAGAGACGAGAGTTATTATCCAATTGGCAAACAAGTCTAACATATATCCAAAGGGGCTTGTAGAAGACGTGCTAGTGCAAGTAAATGAGCTTATTTTTCCTAGTGGACTTCTTTGTGGTGGATATGGACAACCATGAGAACCGTTCATCTACTTCTTTACTTCTTGGGAGGCCATTCATGAAGACCGCAAAGACGAAGATTGATGTTGATAAGGGTACACTCACTATGGAATTCGACAAGGAGATAATACACTTTAACATATTTGAAGCCATGCGCTACCCAAGTGATGTGCATTCCGTCTACTCCATTGATGTGGTTGATTCATTAGCGCAACAAATGGTGGAATTGAACCAAGAGGATGAACTTGATGTGGTGTTGCAAAAGAGCATTGAATTGGACGTCCATGGCTTGTCTAACTTGGATGTTGAAATCTCCAAGGAATTGGTGGAGATATGTGGTGCTTTGGCGACATTGCAAGAGGCTAAAAAGGGTGATGTTTCTTATATTTCTTTACCCGTGAATGATGAAGTACTTGTACCATCTATTGTGAAGGCGCCCAAACTAGAATTGAAGCCACTCCGGAACATTTGAAGTATGCTTTCTTGGGAGATGGAGATGAGCTTCCGGTGATTATTTCTAAGAACCTCACGCCGGTACAAGAAGACCGTTTGCTTAGAGTCTTGAAAGAGCACAAAACGGCTATTGGGTGGACAATTGCGGACATCAAAGGTATTAGTCCATCCATGTGCATGCATAGAATTCTAATGGAAGAAAACGTGAAGCCGGTACGTGATGCTCAACGTCGGCTAAATCCTCCCATGATGGAGGTTGTGAAAAAAGAGATACTCAAATTGCTAAGTGTGGGGGTAATCTACCCAATTTCCGATAGCAAGTGGGTAAGTCCGGTTCAAGTGGTACCAAAGAAATCCGGAGTCACGGTTGTTCGAAATCAAGATGATGAACTTGTTCCTACAAGAGTTCAAACCGGTTGGAGAGTGTGTATTGACTATAGAAAGCTTAATTCCGCAACCCGCAAGGATCACTTTCCTTTACCTTTCATTGATCAAATGTTGGAGCGGTTAGCGGGGCATTCTTATTATTGCTTCTTGGATGGTTATTCGGGATACAACCAAATTGTTATTGCACCGGAGGACCAAGAGAAAACCACTTTCACTTGTCCGTTTGGAACGTTTGCATATAGACGGATGCCGTTCGGCCTTTGCAATGCGCCGGCTACTTTTCAAAGATGCATGGTGAGTATATTCTCGGATTATGTGGAGCGCATCATCGAGGTATTTATGGATGACTTTAGTGTTTATGGCAATTCTTTTGATGGTTGTTTAAATAACCTTGAACTAATTCTTAAACGATGCATAGACACAAACCTTGTCCTTAATTGGGAGAAATGTCACTTTATGGTAAACCACGGCATAGTACTTGGTCACATTGTGTCCTCTCGAGGGCTCGAAGTGGACAAGTCAAAGATAGATTTAATAAGGAACTTACAATATCCCACTTCGGTGAGGGAGATCCGTTCTTTTCTTGGTCATGCAGGTTTCTATAGGCGGTTTATCAAGGATTTCTCCAAAATCTCCATGCCGATGTGCAAGTTATTACAAAAGGAGGTACCTTTCGACTTCAACAAGGAATGCGAGGATGCTTTTGACAAATTAAAGGAGATGTTGACAAGTGCGCCGATTATCAAATCACCGGATTGGAATCTTCCATTTGAATTAATGTGTGATGCTAGTGATTATGCGGTTGGAGCCGTTTTGGGTCAAAGGGTGGACAAGTTGTCCCATGTTATCTATTATGCATCTAGGACCCTTAATGATGCACAAATCAATTATTCTACCACGGAGAAGGAGTTATTGGCTATAGTTTTTGCTTTGGAAAAATTTCGATCATACTTGGTGGGTACAAAGGTTATTGTGTATTCCGATCATGCCGCACTAAGACACTTGATAAAGAAGAAAGAAGCTAAGCCAAGATTAATTCGGTGGATCCTATTGTTACAAGAGTTCGACATAGAAATTCGTGATAAGAAGGGTGTGGAGAATACCGTTGCGGATCATCTTAGTAGACTTGTGATGTCTCAAGAGGAGCTTCCATTACATGACCGCTTTCCGGACGAACAACTTTTCTCCATGGACGAATCAACACCTTGGTATGCGGATATAGTGAATTACTTGGTGACAAGGAAAGTACCTAGTACAATGTCTAACTTCCAAAAGATGAAACTTAAGAAGGTAGCTAAGCAATATGTGTGGGATGAACCATACTTATGGAAATATGGGGTTGATCAAATAATGCGAAGGTGCGTGCCTAATTCCGAATTTCAATCCATTCTCTCCTTTTGCCACACTTTTGCATGTGGTGGCCACTTTGGTTCGAAACGTACCGCTCTCAAAGTTCTAGAGAGTGGATTTTATTGGCCCACCTTGTTTGAAGATTCATATGTTTTTTGTAAATCGTGTGATAGATGTCAACGAACGGGCAATCTAGGTGCTCGAAATCAAATGCCACTCACACCAATTCTCGCCGTTGAGATTTTTGATGTGTGGGGTATTGATTTTATGGGCCCTTTGTCAATTCGAATGGGAACTTTTATATACTTCTTGCCGTTGATTATGTTTGAAATGGGTGGAAGCTAGAGCCACCAAGACTAATGACTCTCAAGTTGTTTGTGATTTTGTAAGGGAAAATATTTTCAATAGGCATGGAACACCAAGAGTGGTGATAAGCGATGGAGGCTCACATTTCAAGAGGGCTTTCCATGCTCTCCTCAAGAAGTACAACATAACACACAAAATTGGTACGCCTTATCATCCACAAACTAGTGGACAAGCGGAAATTTCGAATCGTGAGATTAAGTCCATTCTTGAGAAAACGGTGAATACCACGAGGAAAGATTGGAGCTTTAAACTCAACGATGCACTTTGGGCGTATAGAACGGCGTATAAGACACCAATTGGTATGTCTCCATATAGGTTGGTTTATGGTAAGGCTTGTCATCTTCCGGTTGAACTTGAACATAAGGCTTATTGGGCGATAAAGAAATTCAACATGGAGTATGATGAAGCGGGAAACAAAGGAAGTTACAACTACATGAGCTAGAGGAGATACGTAATGATGCTTACGAAAGTGCCGGATTTACAAGGAAAAGACTAAGCTTTTTCATGACAAGATGATTTCGCGGAAAAGTTTTGTTGTGGGGCAAAAAGTTCTTTTATTTAATACTCGTTTACGTTTATTTCGGAAAGCTTAAGTCCCGTTGGGTGGGACCATATGTTGTTACTAATGTTTATGCTCATGGTGCAGTTGATATTGTTAGCGAAAAAACAGGACAACAATTGAAAGTCAACGGCCATAGGTTAAAGCCATATTATGAAAACTTTCCAACGGAGCATGTGGACATAATTGGACTTCAAGATGCACTCCTCCAGAGGGAGGAGTAATGTGCCGCAAGAGCTAAGTCGGGCCGTCGACTTTAAAACAAGCGCTTAATGGGAGGCAACCCATCGGTTTTGTATTTCTTATCTTTTGCTTTTTGTTATTTCTTTTTCTTGTTTCTTATCATGTTAAAATTTCCCACCTTGACTTTACTAGGAGGATTCAATTACATTGAGGACAATGTAAGGTTTAAGTGTGGGGGAGTGGTTAAGCATGTTTTTAAAACAAAAATTACAAAAAAATTAAAAAATTTTGAAAAAAAAAAAAAAAAAAAAAAAGTTTTACATAAAAATTCCAACTTTTAAAGATTTTAGAGTCACTAGCATACTTCTAGGTATGTTTACATAGAGATTTTGACCGACATAATTGAACTTGGAAATGTTAGAGAACTACATTCGGATTTCTTGTTTGTTTGAGTGTTAAATAATGGATTTAATCATGCCGGTGATGCGAATTTGGTGCAGGGGGAGAAGTGCGTTATTAGAGTTGCTGATCAATCATTAGTGGAGACTACCCGTATTCATATCATGAGAGGCACCGACCAGAAATCTTCCATCTACTAAAATGCTTCTTTTGAGTGTGTGTCACCGTAAGTTAATTCCGGGTAGAATGGTGAGCTACCCAACTTCCCACCACTAAAAGCACTACTCTTTGATCTCTTGAGTGCTAATTTTGTCAATCATGAGGGTGACGTCCATGGATGAAAGCTTCCTTCTTGTAGTTCGATTTGCAGTTAGCACCATTCTCTCTATCGACAACAACGGATCCATAGAAACACTCTCATCATCAACAAGGAGCAACATCAAAATCTACAAGGAAAGTTGGAAAAGTTTAAGGTTTATAAGCAACAAAACGAGAAAAAGAGCAAATTTCAAATACAAGTAAAAGCAACATACAAAGAGCGGATTTTTACATATAAGTTGAGGACTTACAATACAATGAGGTAATTTTATATTTAAGTATGAAGACTTATTCATGAAAGCGAAGAAAATTAAAAGGTGAGAATTTTTGAAGTTTATGATTTCAAGACAAAACAAGTTGTGAAGAATCAAGCGGTAAAATACTTCTTCCACGGCTTTGGTTTATTTTTGTATTTAATTTCTCTTGTTAAAAAAAAAAAAAAAAAAAAAAAAAAAAAAAAAAAAAAATTTGAAAAAAAAAAAAATAAAGAGAGAAAAAACAAGAGAAATATTTGTTTTGTTTTTATAATCCGTGGGGAAGGAAAATCTATAAGAAAGTTTCAAGCGACAAGGATTTCAAGGTAAAAAGAGTTATAAATTGTTATGGATTTATGAAATTCAAGGGTTTATCATCAATAGTTGAAACCGAAGACTAAGAAGTTAAAGACGAGGAACGGAAGACGTTTCTATTGGATGCCGTGAGAGTGGTGTTATCATAATTGGCGATCGGATGTGAAGGTGAGTAAGTAATCTCATCCTCGATAAAAATGGTTGATTTCCTTTCTTAGAGATCGTCAGAAAAATGGTTTTTCAAAATATTAAAAGATGTGGGTTTTTCAAAATATTTCTAAGTTATCCTTCCCACCATTCAACGTGATGCGGGATTTCTATCTTCATTCCTACCGCACACATGTGAGAACCATAAAAAGTTGTCTTTTTGAGTGCAATTATCATAAAATCCTATTTGGTGAGGCGAAGTCGAGGCGAAATGCTTATTGATCGTTTCTCAAACACGCGTTCTCTCATTATGGTGTGGTTATTTCTCACTCAACATTTAAGAATGAGA
This sequence comes from Papaver armeniacum, assembly GCA_023531295.1. NCBI lineage: Eukaryota > Viridiplantae > Streptophyta > Magnoliopsida > Ranunculales > Papaveraceae > Papaver > Papaver armeniacum. Next base: position 207,966 of record JAJJWW010001870.1, on the reverse strand, counting down.
ATATGTTCTTTGGTATTTCTAACTTCTTATTACTAGCATGCGAAATTCTATGTCCTCATAACTCTTTGGATGCTTGTGACGCTTTGAACGCTTTGAAGTTGTGAGTTTTTAGTTTGATTTGCTCGAGGACTAGCAAAGTCTAAGTGTGGGGGAATTTGATAGGTGTAAAATACACCTAATTTACTATCTAGTAGTTTATGCTTTCTTTGCTATTTTTCTTGTAAATTATGTATTTTACGCTTGTTTTGAGTTTTATAGCTACTTTGGAGTCGCACGGAGGAAAAGAATAATAAATGATCCAAATTGAGCAAAAAGGGCAGAATTGTCATTTCACAGGCGAACACTATCTGGAGCCCAGTCAATGTTAAGGGGCATCTCTGTTTTGGAGAATTATTAAAGACAGCCTAGCTGTGGTTAAGGGGAGGCCAATAGGCTAGCCCTTATCAGAATAACCAACTATTATGGAGCACCAGCTTGGGGTGTATTTTAGCAGTGGGGTGTCATCATCCTACCCTAATCTATAACCCTATGATCGAGAGGATCTTCTCTCATTCAGTTCTACCAGAAATTGAGAGAGAAGAAAAGGGAGACAGCGGCTGAGAGAAATTGATGAGACGAGATAAATCGAGAAACGGAAGACGAAGAAGAATCGATGGGTTTCTGCTACTGATGAGGACGAACCAGATCGAGAACAGACAGGGGTTGGCGACGAAAGCAAGTCATGGCTGCGGTCACTGTAACTGAAATTGCAGATGAGGTGATTGAAATAGCTGCTGTGATAATGGGTTCGGTCTGAAATGAGATTGGAAATGATGGATTTTTCTCAGATTCGATAGAGATGAAATTAGATGTGAGATTCGAGTGAATGTGAGGTTATGAGAAGGGATCTGACTGTCTATTGCAATGATTGTCTGATTGTTGAGAAACTAGAGTTGAGCAATGGGTCTGGTGGTATTGTGTTGCTGTTGCCGCTGTGAAGAGAGAGTTGCAATTCGAGATGGGTTTTGTTAGGAGCAAAAGAAGAAGACTCTGCCACTGTTGATATGGGGTTAGTGATGCTGAAACGAGTAAGATGGAGGATGGGTTGGATTCTGCTGATATGAGAGAAATCAAGAAATTGGAGGAGATAGAGGAGCAGCTGTAGAAGAAATTCAGATGGGTTAGTGATGCTGATAGCAGCTGTTGTTGGTGGTAGACTGAGAAGGAAATTGAACAGAAATTGGGGTATGTGTTGCTGCTGCTGTTGATATCAGAAATGGAGGAAATGGTGATGATTTGAAGCATCGAATTGCAGGAAAGCCACACTGAATGAAGTGAATAGATGTATGCTAGGATTTGAACAGGGATGGAGCTGAAGAGAGGCCTGATTTTGGCCGGAAAATCCCAATAAATAAACGAAACTCGGCCAAATCGTCCTTCTGGCGAGTTGACTCGGACCGATCCCAACCGAGCCCGATGACCGATTCCGGTGAGCTGAAATAGGATTAAGTCAGCCGAGTTAGCAAAATGATTCATGAATCGACTCATCCGAGTAAGCCCAGTTAGCCGAGTCGAAGCTAACTCGAGTCCGACTCACTCCCTCTCCTTGACCTTTGACCGATCGTTGACCGACGGTTGACTAGTTTGACCGTTAGTCCTAACGGAGGACCGGACGGAATATTCCGTCGAATATTCTCTCGACGGAGAAATTTCCAGTGGCCCGGCGGCGACGTTTCCGGCCAAATTCGCCCATAATCCCGATTTTCCTGGCGAGCAAAATTCCAGAATTTTCTATGGACTTCTCTCATGGGTATGAAGACTTGGGCTAGGAATTGGATGGAGAATTGGACCCAAATTTGGAAAGAGAAGGTGAAGAGTTGAGAAAAGCTTGGAATTGGAAATTGAATTGCAAAAGGAAAAGGATTCTAATCCTTAGAAGATTTGGAGAATTTTGAAGCCTATAAATAGAGAAGTTTTCTACAACTTCTACACACCTCTCTACACACACATCACTTGTGTTTTTGCTTGCTTTTCTAAGATTTTTCTTTTTAATTACTTGTGTGAATTTGAAAATTCTTCTTTTAATTATTATTATTTGTGTGAATTTCAAAAACATGAGTAGCTAATTTTTCTATTGATTGAGGATGAATTCCTAGTTCTTAACATGATTTGAGTTTTTGTTTTCAATTCTATCTTGAGATTTTTCACATGATTATCGATTGTTTTTACTAATAGGAGTGATCTTAAAGACACTTATGATTGATTGATAGATTGTTTGGAGTGCACGCTAAATTGATTTGTTAATTGATCTATATCTAGTATAAGTTAGGGAATACGTAATCGTTCTCGACACTTTACACAAGTAGAAAACACGAGACCTTGCGGAGGGATTCCGTGGAGCAATTGTGTGTAGAAACAACGCTAGAAAGTGAACCAAGCGAACCGAGTTTAACTACTAGTACTAAACCTAAATTCATAAATCTTAATGCATTCGGGAATTACATCTTGTAAGCGGACCTCAAGGTGGTTCTTTTGAATAGAATCGATAACTAAGCGGACTGTTACTCAGTGAAATTAGGGATTTTGGGGCTAGCTAAGCGGACCTGCTATCCTACGGTTGGTGATAATCTGTGACTAATAACAAGTAGAAAAGAACATAACTTTAATCATTGTTTCGTAACGAAGAAGGATTCCTTGATCTTCTCTCTCTTATTGCTTTCATCTTTCAACTTTCGATTTTAATTGCTTTCTTTATTTTTATTTTGCTTTTTACACCCCCCTTTTCGTGACAACTTTTACAACTAAGATCACTTGCTCCTCGTGGGAACGAACTTGACTTCCATTATATTATTTTTAATTGAGTGGAAATTTTGAATTAATTTGATTGCACCTACGACACGCATCAGTATGTTGTTCGAAGATACATCCCATCACTATGTCAATGATTTGGTATTTGAAGAACCTATTGATGCGAAGAATTGGGCTAGAGAGCATGCCAAGAAAGCCATGTGCATATTAGTTTTGAATGGAAAAGAAAGCAAAACTCGTTTTGAAATGGTTTGTGAGAGAAGTGGAGATCCGAATGTTAGTCACAAGAGGAAGGGTTATGTGTATAAAGGAAAGACGACGAGGAAGAACACAACGTGCTCAAAGAAAATTAAATGTCCGTTCAAGCTAGTATTTAGTAAGTGCAAAAAAATGAATGGATGGGTTCTATCTATGGATAAGGTGGAAGGTCATCATAACCACCCTCGTTCTGAGGATCTTAAAGGACATTCAATGGCCGCAAGGCTCACTCCTCAAGAAATGGAGAAAATAGCTAAATTTAGGTAAATGGGTATTTCACCACTTAATATGCTTCGCTTACTAAAGGATGATAACAAGGATAACATATCATCTTTCTCCACCATTTACAATGCAATTGAGACAATTAAAAGGAAGTGGAAATTGAATTATTTTCCCTCCTTCTGATGGGCTTTCACAAATATCCCTAACACACTTCACAAATATCCCTAGTGGCATAATTGAAATTACAATAAAAAAATAGTTTTCATAATCTCATTTTTAACCTTTATACCTTTTTTCTGCTTCTTCTTATCTTCTTTATTTCTCATTCGGAGAAGAAACAATCGAGCTCACCACCATCTCCATCGCCTCCATCGCTCTCACCACCACCATATTCATCGTTCCTATCACCACCACCATCTCGATCGCCTCCACCACAACTAGCAACACCAATAATGATATTTATTAGTAAAGTTGATCAACATATTTGTTTTATTTTCACATCTGATACAGAAAACTCAAGACCTGATTTCGATTCATATTTTAGTTCATCCGATTATATAGATTGAAAGATCTGATTTCGGTTTAGGTAATTTCGAGTTGCAGATAATTTTTTCATATTCGGTTCATCGAAGCTCAAGACCAATTCAGTTCATATGTTCATCATTTTGGTTGCATACAATTTTTAGTGGTAACCTAATAGCTTTGTTTTCATCTCAATTCATAATCAGAGCCTAGATTTACATTAATCTCATCTTAATCTCGCTTGTGAGCTAAGAATTTTGAAAATTTTCACCAAACGTTTTCTAGGGTTCTTGGTGTTGGTGTTGCAGTGTTGTTGTTGCTATGGATGTGGTGATGGAGGTGGTATAAAGTTTGTGTTTGTGTTTTTTGTTGAATTGATGGTTGATGGTGTTGCTGAGTTATTGAGAGAACAACAAGGATGGGTGCTGCTATTGGTGGAGGAGTTGCAGGAATGGGTGTTGCTGAGTTATGGGATCAATTGTTGTAGTTGACCCAATTTTTATGGGATCAACTACGGTTGTTGATCCATTTATGGGATGAACTCCTGTTGTTGACCCAATTTTTTATGGGATCAACTACTGTTGTTGATCCCATTTATTGGATCAACTCCTGTTGTTGACCCAATTTTTTATGGGATCAACTACTGTTGTTGATCCTTTCAACTCCTATTGTTGACAATATTTCCTTTGGAGTATAATCATGCTTGTAGTTTAAATCATGTAATTTTCTTCCAATGTTGAACTTTTGGTGCAATGGTAGCATGACTGACTCCATGTCAGATGATGCGTGTTCGACTCATGCCAAGGTCACTCCATTTACATGGATCAACTTTCATTGTTGATCCAATTTAGGCGATCAAATACCATTGTTGATCCACTAAATTGGATCAACTTCTATTGTTGATTCCTTTTTTTGGATCAACTACCGTTGTTGATCCCCTAAATTGGATCAACTTCTACTGTTGGTTCTATTTTTATTTGGATCAACTACTGGTTGATACAAAAATATTTGAACCAGTGGTGGCGGCGGTGATGGTGGCGGTGGTGGAGGCGATGGACTAGTGGTGGTGGAGGACTGTTGGTGGTGTAATGGTGGTGGTGAAGGAGTGGTGGTGGAATATTAGTGGTGGTGGTGGTTTGTAGGTGGTGGTTGTTGAACGGTGGTGGTGGAATGGTAGTTGAATATTGGTGGTGGTGCTGCTAGTGGTGGTTGTGAAGCGGTAGAGGAAGAAATTTGTTCCATTTTGAAATAAAGAAAAATATTAAATGGGTGAGGGTATTAAGGTAATCTAATTTTAAATGTATAAGGTTATTAAAAAGTAGGGACATATTTATTGTTGTATAAGGATATATTTATTGGGTGTCAAAAGTAGGGACATATAAATAAGGTACCCCAAAAGGAATGAATGGAAGGATAGAAAAGTGATGCAACAATTGTTTGTTTGCGCTCAAGAGAAAGGCTACGTGGTTCAAAAGAAGGTAGATCCGGAAGAAGAAACAACACATCTCTTCATTGCGCATCCGAAGAGTGTTCAATCGCCTCAATGCTTCCATCAAGTTCTTATAATGGACTGCACTTATAAGACTAACAAATACGAGATTCCATTGTTCAACATTGTTGGTCGTACCTCGACGAACTCGCCGTTTACCGTTGATTTTTGTTTTCTACAAGATAAGCAAGAACCAAGTTACACTTGGGCGCTACAACAATTGAAAGCCATCTACCGAGATGATGATATCCCTGGGGTTATAGTGATGGAAAATGAAGTAGCATTAATGAACATAATAGAGAGAGTCTTCCCATTAGCACATAATATGCTTTGTACGTTTCATATATGATGTAATGTGATGAATAGGTGCAAGCCTCAAATTTGTCCACCAAAGAGGAAAGCATTTGAAGAGATTAGTAAGCTACCGGAAGATGAACAAGCGTATGCAAAAGAGGAATTCGATAAACAATACATTATAAATCACGCTAAATGAGTTGCTTTCTCCGGTGAATGGGAGTCATTGACTTGGTCTCTCACCGAAGAAGAGTATAATCTAAATCTTGCCGCATTTATCGAACATTGGTCTAGCCCCGAATATCCCGAGGATATTGTAACGTATGTGGTTAAGAAATGGTTGGAACCGCACAAAGTTCGCTTCGTTTATGCATTTACCAACCACCATAAACACTTTGGGAATCAAGCGACAAGTTTGGTAGAATCGGCTCACCACCGGTTGAAGAAAAATATTTTTGGATGTGTCGATAATTTTGTGATTGTGTTTAACGAAATGGAGAATTACTTCAACCGCGAGATTGATAGAATTAAAGAGAAGTTTCAAAAAAGCCGCATCATGAAGTACAAAAAGATGGTAACATTAAGAAAGTGGAGGACCTTCGGTTTTTCAAGGGACTCCATTATAATGTTTCACATGCTTGCATTAAGAGGTTAATGGTAGAGGTGAATTTGATTGACATATGTGGAACCAAGCCGGACGAGGTGTGTGTTTGCAACATGATGAAGTCTATGGGACTCCCTTGTCGCCATATGATAGTTAACTATGAACATGACATAATCCCTTTAAGCGATATAGATCCATATTGACAACAATTAAGTTTTGTCCCTCCTCCAAAGGGCGATGTCGGAGAAGAGTTTGGTGATAATGAAATGGGAAGAATCATTATAGAGATGTACAGAACATGAAAAAACTCGAAAGGAAAATCTTTTGGGATGACATGCGGCCAATCGTTTATCCACACATATCGGAGAATGTCCAAGAACCGAAAAAGGCAAGGTCAAAGGTAGGCCAAGCACCAAAGAAACAAAAAAAACTCTGACTCATTACGCCATTCATGAGTTATGGGGGTTTCCGGTTTCGGAGCAGAATTTCTCATGAATATTTCCCCAATAACTCTGACTCATTACGCCATTCGTTCGTCGTTCTTCACCCTTCTTAGGATACTAGACTACATAATTCCTGCAAAGAGAAAGATCTTCATCGAGTGTAAATTTTAGTCGTCGCACTGTCATTTTTAAGAGGTTTGATATGAAAAGTGGGGAACTTCTTTAGTATATATAACAGAGGTGGGCAGGCAATGACTATTTTTTTCAAAATAGTCATTGGGTTCCTCAACAAATGTGCAATATTGCTGAAGTTCGGTTAGCAGTGTGATTTTTCGTGGTAACCGAACTCTGTTGCATTTCAAAAAAAAAAATCAATCTTAACGGATCTATTTCCCATGGTTTCCAAGCAGCGTAAAGCTGCGGAAATTATCAGTTCGGTTACCTTGAAATTTTTGTCAGGTAACTGAACTTTTAGTGTTCCGTAGTTCGGTTTGTTCGCAAATTTGCGATATAACCGAACTTTACAAACAAAAAAAAGTTTGAAGTTCCAGAGTAGTATTCGGTTACCTGGTAAAAAATGGTCGGTAACCGAACTTATTTGTTCGGTTACCTGGTAAATTTGTGCAGGTAACCGAACTTTGAGTACATTAGGACCGGTTTTGTAACCCCAAAGTTCAGTTACATGCCATTTTTTTGCAGGTAACCGAACAATTAAGTTCGATTACCTGCCATTTTTTACCAGGTAACCGAATACCACTCTGTAACTTCTGATATTTTTAAACTGTTGAACTAATCCCTCAAAACACAAATTAAAAACCAAATTATGAAATTCATTTAGTAATCCACAATACATAAGAAATTGTTGGAAGCACACGAACATAAAAAAAAAACTACCAAATCCGCAATAAAAAAATCTTCCAAACATTAGGAAACAAACTACCAAATCCGCAATAAAAAAAGTTTTCTAAACATAAGAAACCAAAGTACTAACTGTTGCAATCACTCATTGACGAGACCACTACGAGAAACTTTTCTACTCTTGCGTTAGGAGATTTAGCTCGTCCATCGTCACTAGGAGTGTCATCTCCAGTGCTTTGTTGTTCAACCATCCGACTTGAACCTTCCCCTTCTCGGGGACTCCTCTTCACCGGCATGGTATAGATTGGATCAACAATATTGAGTGAGAAAACATTAGTCCATTGGTTGTAGAGGTCCGTTTGTTCTCGAGTGTTCATCGGCTCTCCACTCCGTATTTTTTCCATCATTTTCTTCAACACTTTATCACTTGACTTCACCTTTTTTCAATCAAAAGCATAAATAACTATTATTTTTCAATATTTTATAACATTTTTAAAATCAAAAATAAGAGTAACTATATTACCGTCGAATTCCATAAGATCAAGGCCCCATCACCATAGGTAGGAGTATGCTTCATAATTTTCTGAGCCTCTTTCTCCACTGCCTTCGCTTTCGCTTTCTCAGCACGAACTTGTTGGACTATGTTTATTACACGAGGATGAGAAAAATGTTCATATATACCATTCCATATATCCCTCGTCAACATCATTTGGCTCATCATACGAATCTTGACACTCTTCGGATGGAATAAGATAATTCCAAAAGTTTTTCCATTGGTCCACTGATGGAGCAGGTTCATATTTTGGAACAAAATTCTTTTCGGTGTTTTTAGTTCCTCGCTTCTTCACCTTGAAGTTGAAGTTTTGCTCTTGTGGGACACTTTGGACACAAGAAATTTGTCTCAATACTCTTCGAGGATTATACATTGTATAACCGCCAGGATAAAACAACGGTCCATTATAACCCGCAATAGGTGAGAAATCAACAACCTCAACATCTTCCTCTTCTTCATCTGATTGAATGGTGTATGGATGGAAAACCACATCTTCAACCGTTGCATTATCCAATGTCTCCCTCGACTTCAACACCTTTTTTTTCTTACCCTTGTCTTGTGAGTTCAAAAATTCGTATTTACCAGCTGTAGGCTTCCCATAAGGCCAAGGAGTGTTAGCATGAGACAATTTCAGTTTAGGGAAGTAGTCGTACACCCAAACCTATGAGAAGAAGCCACAAATGATACATTCGCAGTATGATTAATAACAATACACATTTATTCACTTATCAAAAACAAAGTTCAGTTTATTCGCAAATATATCTTGAAACACACAAAGGATAAGTTAACGGGGTACCTGAACAAGGGTGTATAAGCCTCCAAAAAAATAATTCGTAAGCCTCGGAGCTTTTCTGAACTCCGCTTGAACGAATGAAAGAACCGCAATGCCCCAACAGTATTTGTTCACCTCATTAAGGGGGTCCAATAGCTGGAGGTAATGGCCATTTACCACGTGACCTGAAGTGTCGGGGAAGAAAATGGTTCCTAGTTGATATACCAAATAAGCAGTCACATGGTACTTAATCTTCTCCGGTGTCATCACCATTTTCCTTGAGCAACCAAATCTTTCGTCCCTCCAAACTCCTCAAACAAGACTTTCATCTTGATCTTTTTCACTTGTACGTGCGGTCTTCCTCAAACTCATTATACTCATCACCTTCCTTAGGCTCTTTTGCAGCTCGTCTAAACTCACAATGTACCTTGTCAGCGCTCCATCCTAGACACTTTTCGACCAACTTTTCAAGAAATTCATAACTCATCGAGGGATCGTAGACATCTCGAACACTTGTTCCGGTAATTGGTAGGCCTGTGATTCGATATAAATCATCCAGAGTTATTGTCATCTCGCCAAACGGTAGATGAAAGGTATCCGTCTCGATAAACCCTCTCGGAAAATGCGGAAACAGTGACAGCATCAAATTTTTGGTGCGCATGTTGTATCCCGTTTCATAGTATACAATCAAATACCGCCAACCGGAACTCATCACACTCATTCTCTATATTCCATATCTTGTTCTTTTGACGTTTTAAAACACGAACAACATTATTATGATCCTACAAAAACAACATCATATCTTATATACTAATATATATAGAAAAATATATGTCAAAATATAATAAAATGACTGAGAAATATTGATGGTTAAGATTCAATACCTTTGTCGCAAAGATCTTGGCAGCCCATGAGTTTTTGCAGCCAAGCAATACCTCCCCTCCATCTTTTGGAGTACAATAAGTTGGGTCTTTGGCGGCAAACACAGATCGTCATCAGGAATGTATGCATATCTAGCACAAGGCTTTTTAGGCGTCTTTCTAGTTTTTTTTTTTTGAAAAATTTCAACTTGTTCCTCCTCCTCTTCCTCTTCATCCGAGTCCTCCTCTGATTCTTCATCTTCATTATCTCCATCATTATCTCCATCTTCCTCATCTTCTTCACCGTCATCATTGTCATCCTCATTTCCTTCTTCTTCTTCGGCTGGTTCTTCTCCACCTTGATTATGTTCTTGATTGCCCATCTCTCCCACAATCTCTTCATTAACTTGTTGGATTACGTTGTCAACATTATCTCTATTGACAGCATCTTGGATGACAACACCCGGTAATGACCCACCTCCAACTTAGCATTTTGGGCACCTAAGTGTACTCTGCCTCGAGGCGTGGGAGTTCTCATATCTTCCACTAATCCTTGGTTGTATTTTTTTTCATTTGCCACTAATCAAGAAAACAGAAGATATTAGCTTAACCGAAAAATGATTGACTAAATCAGACGCAACATAAGGGTTCTCGTAGTAAGGTTTGGTTAGTAACAAAATTTCACGAAAAATAGGCCAATTCTAAAAAAAATGTGTTCCGGGGAAGAGTTCGGTTAGTCCAGCTTTTTTGCGAACAAACCGAACTCCACATATATGTAATTATGGAAGAGTTCGCTTTGTCAATTTTTTTTGTGAACAAACCGAACTCCACATGTATGCAATTAGTAAAGAGTTCGGTTTGTCAAGGTTTTTTGCGAACAAACCAAACATAGTGGGCAAAGTTCGGTTAAATCATAATTCAACATACTGAGAAAAATAGCACAGTTCGGTTACATTGGTTTAATAGCACAGTTCGGTTACATTGGTTTTTTTTTTTTTTTTTTTTTTTTTTTTTTTTGTAATATGGGTGGAGTTCGGTTACTATATAGTTTTAAAATTTTGTGAACCAACCGAACAGAGTTGGAAAAGTTCGGTTATATGAGAACTCAACATAGTGGGAAAAATAGCACGGTTCGGTTACATTGGATTTTTTTTTTTTTGGTAATATGGGTACAATATAGTTTTAATTTTTTTTGCGAACGAACCGAACTCGCAGTGCGGTAACCTAATTTTAAATCCTATGGAACCGAACTGTTCTTCGTGTTCTTCCTAATATGGGTAGCGTTCGGTTATAATATAGTTTGGTAGAAAATACATGCGGATCTTTGCCATGTCAGTTTAAGGGTTCTTCAAGCGTCTATTATAGCCGATTATGACTTCACCTTCCGGCTCCACTTCTTTATGAATCTCCAATTCACTTGGCTGATTTGCTAGATGTGCTAAATCGGGACCTTTTCCAGGGAGTCTTGGGTTTTCTTTCGAAGAACCATTCAAGCGTCTATTATAGTCGATTATAGTCGATTAAACATTTAAGGGTTCTTCAAGCGTCTATTATAGTCGATTGATTAATCGACGATGAAAATATTATGAATCGACGATTAATCGATGAAAACGATGTTGAAAGGAGGAAGAAGAAGAAGAAGAAGAAGAACTTTTTTTTATCTCAAAACAGTTTCTGTGCGGCGAGGGTAGGGGAGGGTCTGATTTTTGGTTTTTGTTAATAGATTAGGTTAAACTTTGGTAGTTATTAGTTTAGTTTTAATTTTAATTAGGTTTAAGGGCAAATTGGTAATGTCACTACTTTAGGACATCCCTTATAATTATAAGGTAGATGTCCTTATAAAACAATGGTCCCCAAAAAAGGCTGGTCCCAAAAAAACGGTTCTTAAAGAATCAAAAGATATTCTAATTTTAGGCTCAAGCCCATGGTGTAAAATTGGTAAATTTGTAAGCCCGGGATGATTACTATCCCACTTTTTGCATGGCGTAAAGCTCCCCTCAGTGTTACCATTTCTCTACGTTTTACAGCCGTCTGGACTCTGGAGTCATAATTAGATATTTCATGTTTTCAGGACCTTCTCTTCTTTTTTATCCAAAGGACTGTCCATTTTTGTTCATGAAATAGGAATCGGCAAAGGTTTGTACAGAAGAAGTTACATTTACTTACCAAAAATGTCTACCAGTATAAACAAAGATTAAACGTCTTCAGTAAAGTTGATGCTTTCAGTACTTTTTCTGTGTACAAACAGTTCATATTTATCTTGAGCTGCTGAATATTGCAGGCGATACTTGATTCTGCTTAAAGAACAACAAGCCAAGCTCCATTTCTTTTGCTGCAAATTAATGAAAGGAAAATAGATAATTCGCACCGAGGATTGCAAGTTCAGTACACACCAACCAAGTGCCTACACTTTGATCAATACAATAAGTGTTAAAAACAATTAAACGTAATACCTACATGATGGCATAAGCTTTCTATCCAAGTCTAAGAATCCTCCATAGAGAATTCCTCTTGCTGCTCCATTTTGAATATTGAATACTCTCTTTCGAATATCAAAAATTCCTGGGAGAAAAGGAATGTCAGTCCCACAACAGTTATCGGTTAATTATCTGCAAAACTTCAAAAGAAGACTGTTTTTCCCTTCTTAACCCGACCATCCACTGAGCCAACCATATCTTGGGCAAAGAGTACAAGTGACAACTCTCAGTGTCAAGAAAATACTACTACAATGGTATTCATAGATGCTTCATCACTCATTCTCTTTCGGCTTTACTCAGTTACGGTAACCTACATATACTATTGAACAGGACTAGGATTGAGTATGAGGTACCTGCAACTGTTGTTGACTAAACAGATGGAGCAAACCGGACTCGGCGGAAGCAACTAATTCAATCAGCTCATCATGGTTCTCTGGTATACTACCGGACTCCGCGAGCGAAACAGAAACCTGGCATATATATTTTGCATAATTAGCAATTCCGTGTCCTAAGAGATAATTTTGCCTCTGAAAAATGTAAGACTACCTGCATACAACGAAGAACAATTTCAGGAAGACAGCACCGGCGACAAAGGCCGTGCAAAACATATGTTGCTGGGCCTTCCACGGCCCCCTCCTTGGTTGAATACCAAGCATCCAATCGAGATATCTCCACAGTAACCCCGGCTTGAAATCGGCTTAATTCACCTGCTTCAACCATTAAGCACATTTGTTACAATAAACAAAGAACATTTAAAGCTTGATTTGTTAATTTCCAATTAACTTATTATATGCCAAAGACTATTATGCTGCTTCTTTGTACAATAACAACGAAGAAACAAATTTATCCCCACGTTCATTTCTTATATTAGTTGACCATTCATAGGGAACAAATGAAGCCTGAGCTCGCGTTCATACCTTTGAAACCTGCTGCCATGACAGTAGCAAGAACACCACCATCGTAATTCTCATGCCGACCAATTCCATCACCTTCGATTCCCAAACAACGAAGCACTATCTCAATAGAATAGTTGTCTTTAGGGGAGATGGAAACATTAATCTGCCCACAGACATCCGCAAGAGATGCACAATGGAAAGAGAAAGAAATTAAATGCGCCCAAAATCACAGAAAGGAATTAGCCTAAATAAATATTCAAATTTTGGAATTCATTAATCTTAAAAAAAAATATATATATATATATATATACTGATATATATTCAACAATAGGAACAATGGTTACACATTCTGATCCTTAAGGGCTAAGCTAGAAAAAAATTCAGCATACCAGATCTTTTACAGGAACTACACTAACAAATGGGATCACTGGTTGGATCTTAGATGACCTTGGATTTCTGGATGCATTTGCCATTTAGTGCAGAAGCGGTGAGGACGAATCTAAGCTTCAATAATTAACATTATATAGGGAGATTAGGACATACCATCAGCTGACGTTTTAAAACATCTTCTTCACTAACGGAAGAATAAAGAGCGCTCGCCAATGTCGTGCAGGAAGTGGCATCTGGACACATACATTCTCCAGTAGGCAAAGATAACATGGCCGTTGCATGTAATTCGAGGTATACAGGCTCCAACAATTCGGTAATGTGATTTTCAGAGGAAGTCAACCATGGTTCTTTTCCTATACAGAGAAGAAAAAAATCACAATCAGAATAAACAGAGGTCACATAAATCATACTCCCTCCGTCTCAGGAATAGTGATACTTTCAATTTTTCAATTTGGCCTATTTTTAGGGAAAAATGAAAAAGTGCAAGTATCACTTTTCTGAAAAGGAGGTAGTATGTATTTTAAGCTAGCCTAAGAAAATTATGAGAGTTACATCCATAATTTCAAATACACACAAAAAAAAATTAGAGTTGGTTCCTTCAACTCACTTAGTAGCAATGCTAATGATGAGTCTATCGTTTCTTTTCCCGCTGCAATTGCTCTCTCTCTTTCTTCAGAAGAAAGATTATCTGGAGGAATCTCCGCATTCTCCAAGTCTATTTTAAGCCAATTCCTATAAGTTGCATCACAAGAGTAGTACTCCCTCTGTTCAAGTGAACAACAGAAATTGAATGGCTTGCAATCTCCGAGTAAAATAATTAAAAACACAGGGATAGAACAATTTGAAGACAGTTTGGAATGCATACCCAGTCTTGAAACTCTAGTAAGTTCTCAGAAGCATTATGGTCTTCAAGCGAATGGAGATTCTCTGAAGGCTGTTTCAAAGGTTCAGCAAGGAAGCTGAGTAGCATGTGTGCTCCAATGGGCATTTTAGGAACTCTCCACATAGAAATCAGAGCAAATTCCCTGAACAGTGTGTTACTACAAAAGCACCAAAGAATTAGTGTTCTCGAAGACAAAAGAATGGCGCGGCATGGTAGTCATTAATATATATGAAATGATAAAAGGAGTATAATAAGGCAACACACTGAGTCCTTCTCTGAAGTTAAAGAATTGATAAATCACTTATCAATTAAACTTTTCAGAATGTTTCGTAACCTATCTACCGGGTTGGTGCCAGTAATAGAGGTAGAGTGTGGAGATACGATAAACTAATAAATGAGAAGCATCAAGGTGTAGGATTCTTTACCTATGTATCAAAGCTCTTAAAAGAAGTTTCACCGTGATAGCCTCAGCATCACTGATGTGTGATGGAGGCGTGAAACAGAGCCACTGAATTGCCATAGCTTTTTGATGACTCTGCAACCTGTGCTGCTCAGCAACATCTGATGTTTCCTCGTCGTATTTACCAGGTTTGATTTCTCGAGACCTCATCAAAACCCTGTTGCCAGTAAATTTAAACTCTACAGTCTACATAGATCTAATGTTATGAATATGAAACAATTTGCTCTCTCCGGCCCGGAGAAGAAAAATGGCAACAGAATAAATTTATTTACCTATCAATAATCTCCTCAAAACTTCCTTTCGTATCATCAGGAGAAAATGGTAAATGTTCCATTGCAGTGAGAAAGATTTTATATTTGACGTCAACCCTGTTAACAGGAACAAAATGCATCTAAGAGAACATGAAATTGTAAGGGTTAATGGCTTTAATAATGGAGATGTCTAAAAAAGAGCCAGACTGAAAAATCATAATCATCTTTTAAACTGTGATTGTCTCGAAGAAATGCAGCATAAGTATACAGAATAAACAGGATCACAAGAAGTCAGCTCAAATTCATGAGAAGTCCTCTTATTATACATCACATAATTCGGGAGCAAAACCATAGTGTTCTAGATATCACATTCAATAAGTTTAGTCTAGGATAAACAAACCACCTTCCGTTCAGTCGGGCTTCCATCATCTCCACAAAAAGATCAATACAATGGTGGCGTGCAAGCTGAGAAGCATAAACCCCTACCAATTCCTCATGCTGCATCGAAAACAGATACATGGCATACCTGTATTTGCCATCAAGAGACGCGTCAAAAAAAAAAAAAATACTTCCTACGTATCCATACAGGACAATAAATGTATCAAATATTCAAGCATTTCATATATATCATTCAATTGTGTCCGTGTTTATGTTTGCCTAGGGTTTAAGACACCAGAAAAGCTTTTTCTCTATTTTTATGCTTACTGAAGTCCATATTAACGAAAAGAAAGTAGTAATTGGCTAGCACTAGCAGTAATTTATGAATTTTGGCGTTAAAATCAATAGCAAATCAGCAATTCGACATAACCCAGAACCCAATAATACTCACATCTGGAGAATGATGTCACCTACAGTTCTAAGCTTCTCTCTGAAAGTATCCCTCATTTCGCCAGCCAACAGATATCTAAGAACAAGCACTAGATGTGCACCAAAGCGAATCATCTGAGGATCACCATGAGGCCTGAAAACGAAATTGATGCATTAAATGGCGTCCAACTTACAGTTTCAAAGACGAAAATACAGTTCTTTAAAAACAGGGGACAAGGTTTACGGAGGAACACAAAAGTTCCAAACCAGGGTTTTTGAACTTTCACTTCCAACATGATGGTTAAGATCCTAAACAAAGATCAATTTCGATAATATGCCCATGGAAGGTCCTTTTGAAGCACACTTTAAGGGACAGCTATCGGAGCGTAGCTTTTTGACAACAAAATATCTAATTACCTGAATCCGGAATGATCATCATCTGAAGATGATATCCATGACCACAGAAGGTCCAGAACATGTGGAATATCTCCAACCATGAGATTCATCTGTTCCAGTTATATATTGCCAGGTATGAGAATCATGAAAAAGAGGAATGTATTGGAAGACCAACATGAGTTTTATGACATACAGTGTCATACATTCAACCCAGAAAAAGACTGATACCTAAACAGAACAAACAAGTGTGAATTTATCAAGAGATTTGAAATTCTATATGTTAGTTAGGAAAGAACGTAATATCGCCCAGAATTGCAAGATATCAGGATCACAACTGAAATAAGTTTTATAACCACCCATATTCCAAAACCAGAACTATATAAGAGGTTGAGATTATTACCTCAATTTGCCGATGCTGCTCTTTGCATCCTCGGGAGACAGCTTCATGTACCAAATCACTGCACGAAGAAAGTTATGAAATCAGATACTGAACATTATCAAGGTGGTAGGGTAGTAAAAGTGGTCCAAATATTTCATATAAAGTGCATACCTTGAATGGAGTTTCTGAAGAAGGGCAGGAAGATCTCGTGGTTGCTGTGTGAGAACATGGCATGGCCAGCTTTCTGTACCAAGTGAAGGGGCCTTATCTCTCTGTCCAGCATTTTCGTCTATTTCATCCCCATATCTTCTCAGTTGTTCCAGTCTGCCAGGTTCTAATCGGGCTAACTCTAAATCTACTAAAACATCAAGCCATGACTTTGACATTGCCCAGCATGCCGACTACAAAGCCAGGAGATCAAAGGACTTCCAACATTAAAAGCATAAAATAAATATAAAGACAAAAAAAAAATACATGACAACGTATGAGAGGAAATGAGAAGAGAGGAAAAAGAGAATGGTCCAAATTTGTTTAAATATGGTAGTAGTGTGTAACTGTCTGATGCCAGACACATCATCTCACGCTATGAATTAATCTGTATCAACGTGAACAGATACAAACCGTTTTATGAGTTAATCCTAATCTACAGATCCATAGGATTCGTGAAGTGGCTTTTGGCAGACACATCAAAGTAAGACTTCACCAGGCATCACCTCACAAGTATCTAACAAAAGAACAACCTCCTACTTCTCACTGATCATTCCATGATCTTTGGGTATGGCCTCATCTGAATTAACTTTTCGGTTTCCTCCCACTTCTGAGGATACAGATTTACTTAACACAGTGAAACATTCAATCATAAGGTAGATTGAGATCCACTAATAATCAACCAATAAAAATATACCTCCCAGTCCGTGCATATAGGAAGCAAGCGCTTCAAGTTACTGCATTGGGCCGCATATATAGCTGGCTCATATTTCCCAACATCTTGGTCCGCCATCTTCTGCATGAGCATGTGATATACTAGAATGAGTAAAATAAAATAAAATAAATGACAAAAAATCATTAATACTTTTTGCTCAAGACATGAAAGCATTTCATATGGACAGAACATAGATGTGTTGATAATACTGAAATGCAAGGATACCGAAACATGAAGGTTTAAGTGTCACTAAAAGGTGAAAGGACTTCTTCATGAAAATCTTGACTCCTACCTCAGAGGCACAATAAGAAGCCCATTTCCATAGACGCCATTGGTGACCAACACGACTTTCCAACTCAATGGCTTGCAAAGTTCGATTCTTCCCATTCTTCATCAAAGCTTCAATTGAGGGGAATAAGTCAATTCCTCCAAATGGACATAGAGTTGCAGCTCTCCAAGGCTGTCACATCAGGTGGGAGAGTTCAACATTGCATGGAGAAAGAAAATGGTTGTAATTAAATTACCTGAGACTTGTGCATACTACATACCTGCCCAGCAGATCGGCAAAGCTCACATGCCTCCTCCAGTCTCCCTGCTCGTAATAAAGTCCAGACATCTTCTAGAAGTGATTCATCTTGTTTCTGATTAATGTAAGCAAGAAAAAAAAATCAGCTTTAGCAGAATGATAAATCTAAAGAGATGGGACTAGTATGAACTTTAAAATACTTTGTCATCAGGCATTAGTTGAGCCATTTCACGTGTTGGAGCATCAAAATCCAAGTGTTGAATAATGGAAGCATCAGCAAGCCTCTTCTTTAGACACCTTTGAGTTTGATGCCAAACTCCAGAGCTTGGGAGATGGGTACCAACATGACATCCTTTGACCTGCAAACATAATGATTTTGTCGTATAACAGTTCTGAAGATAATGACTCCAAAAAGTGCTGTAGTTTGTTTGTTTGTTTGAAACGTATCAGTATGTTGTAGTTGAGTATGAAATAATATACTTTAATCAAATCATTTCCCTGACACACACTATCAGACTCAGATAGCAGACCTTATTTCCGTGGACTAGATTTGTTTCTTTTTGCTTTGCTTATGGGTCGTAGACTAAAAAAAAAACAAATTATTACCTTATTCTCTAAATCCAGAGCTTTAGAGGCCAACTCTTCAAGCCATTGGACAATTCGAAGGCATGATTGTGCTTCATGGTCTACCATGACAAACTGGCATGCCGCCAGGTGTGAAGTTGTTGGAGACTGTCATAAGACAACAGATAGTTTAAGAGAAAAATTGTTACACCTAATGCTTAACCAGATAAAAAACATGTTGGAAAGAATTTTGAAATGCTAACAAGAGAAATAATACCAGAATCAAGTCTTGTGGAAGCTCTTCGTTCCCTGCAAGATGGCCAAAAGTAATTTCAGAGAAATTCAATCAAAAAGGATGTAAGACGTGAAGCAACCAAGAGCAAGAAGCTTCTGTCAAACATATTTCAAGAAAAAAGTTAATTACAAAATATATAGATCCACATATAATTAAATGGATAGAGATTATTTCCTTTTCCATATAGATACCACAGAAGAGACCAAGAAGCAGCTTCATCAAGCAGCAAACGAGCCTTTTGCCTTATCAACTTATCTTCTACAACTCGATGCCTTCCGCTCGATCCATACCTACAAGTAGTGCACAAAATGGAACGAAATAATGTTAAAAGCAGACTACGTTTAGGTACTTAATCTTAATTGTTGGGTAAGAAAAACAAGCATGCCCGAAAATGACATTAAAAGGCACAGTATGGAGACAAATAACCTATTCATTAAAAATAAAACAAGCAACTCGAATGAGTAAGATCTTTTTAAAACAAGTTCAACAATGTATAATCTCCACTAAGAAAAACATCAACTAAACAAGTATACCCCAAAAGGTCAAATGAAATCATATCAACTCATACCACCTGTCCTGCTTTTTAGCAGTTAGGCATACAATACACACCTAAGAGACTCTGATACATTTCGACATGTCTCCTCGAAACGCAATATAAGGTCAGGGAAAGGCATCAATCCTGCAATATGAGATATGTCGGTTATAAACGAACCTTCTACAAAATAACACATCTGAATAGTATTAAAGACCAAGTCGGATCATTCAACCAGGTAGAGTAAGGATTTCAGTCACCGCAAATGGCACCACAACATCCTTGTTAGATCAATTGCAAATTCACATGTACTTTGATTTCCAAGTCTGAGGGTCCAATCACATATGACGCGACCTTACATAACCAGCATCTCTTCTTGATATGTGTTAAAGGGCACGCACTAACATCTTATGGTTCCATTCCTCTTGTTACTTCAAATTACATCTGAGCGATTCACTTTTTCATATAATAGATACAAAAGCGTTTATGTTCAATTGAAAGTAAATTGGATAATCAGGGAAAGGCCAGAAAATATTATTCCATCAGTAGATCCTAAACCCTATGCCCTGGTAATCATACGTATACTAAAAAATCTGATGGTGACTAGTAGTACTTGCCACTTACACAAACTTTCAAGGCTCCAACAGCTTGGCAACGCTAGAATAAGGGAAACCGACTAACTGATAGAGTTCAAAATAGATACTCCAACTCAAAAATACAGATTCTAAAAGTAAAATATGTCACTGGACCTATTAGACCCACACATCTGGGTGGGATCTCAACCCCTATTTTTTCTTGTCGTCCCACACTATCCTAAGAACAACAAGTATACTTTCAGTTCCTTGTATTTCGTTTGCAGCTCTCATTTATTATACAGTTCTTTCGTGCCTTTTCCTAATAGTAAAATCTCCAACATTATCAGTATCTACACTCTTATCTGACGAAATGAATCTAAAATTCTTATCCAACTAAAACAAGTACATATATACAAACAAAAACAAAAATAAACCTAAATTTTCTCAAATTACGTAGAGAATGTGAAACACCACCTTGAATCGCAGGATCAAGTAACGAAGCAAACACGGCATAAGTCGACAATTCCCCAGTATCAACACCAAACACATCATCAACAACAACATCCTCCTCATTCTTAATTCGTCTAACCCCACCAACATCATCACCATCATCAACACTACCCAATCGCCTTTTAAACGGTGTAGATGTCATTCTTCCATCAAACCTGCTATAATAATCCCCTCCTCCTTCCTCAATTTCTTGTTTAATTTCATCAATAAGTAATGCCCCATTAGGTCTACTCTCTTGGTACGGAGAAAAATTCCTTTTCCTAAACAAAATCAATGAAAATTTTAGGGTTTTTTAATTAGGGTTTTATGTATCAAAATTGGAAGAAAAAATAAATTACTTACCCGTATCGACGGAATGTATCTCTGGAACTGAGATCTTCTGGATCGAAATAACTTGGAGAAGTCTCCATTTCCGTATCCATTTGGATGAGTTGATTTCTGATTCTAGGGTTTGGATTTTGAGTTTGTAGATTCAGAAACTTAAAACCCCCTTTTGGACTGAGAAGGGAGGAGAAGAACTAAAACCCTAGAGCGCGGGAATTAGTAAAGAAGATTGTAAATATCACTCGTGCTTAGATTAGGTTTTTAACTCGTGGACCAAATCGGAACTCATTTTTCGTTTTTAGGAAACGATTTGTATATACTGAATCGTGAAGTGAGTCGATATTTGAATCATATATTTTTCCGATAAAAAATAGTATTGAATTATGTGAAAAGTTGAACAAAATTTACATATGTTTGCCAAATTTTATAAAAGTAAAGATTTTTGTTATAAGGAAAGCTAAAACCTACTGACTCTTCGTACTTAGCTCAGCTGGTCATCTCCGTTTCCTAAAGTTTCATGCGTTTCAGGAGGTCCCAGGTTCGAACCCCCAATGGCGTAATATTGCAGAAATTAACATGGAAGGTAGAGTTAGTTTGCATTTTTCTTCTGATGCCTTCTATTATTGAGGTCTTATTATAAGGTCTTATTTTTGCCTTTTTCTTATATGTAATATTTGTTATATATAAAGAAGAAGAATATTTCATTTTCATTCATACGCTTGATTAGTACAACTCTGATGTCTTCTTTCTTCATTTATTCGCTTACATAATAGATACCTCTTAAAAAACTTTATATCTGAGGTTACTTGTTTGCTTCTTTCGCCTTTTGTGCTTCATTAAGTTCGCGTATATTTTCTAATATACTTGTTCGCATGTTAATTATTTCTTTTGTTGTGTTACGATTTCCACATGGATCATACTTCTTCAAATATACTCGGTTCCAAATTTGGCCAAATTGTGCTTCTTCATTATTTTCCATCAACTCATACATTCCATTTCCAAAAGCTTTCTTAATGATGTATGGTCCATCCCATGCGTCCTTCAATTTTCCTTTCCCCTTTTTCTGAAAGGGCGGTTCTTGTCTCAACACCATCTCTCCTTCATGGAATTCATTCTTTTTGACGCACTTGTTGTATTCATTTTCTTGTGCGGAGGTTGTCGCCTCGGCAGAAGCTTTGCTTATTTCTCTTCCCTTATTCACAACATTAACCATTAATCTTTCACTTCGCTTGCCTTCTTGTATCTTCCCTTTCCAGTTTCTTCGCTTACTCGCGTGTTCTTCACATTTGTCGACATCAATCTCATGACAGGTTTTTCCCTCGTTTGGATCCCCTCTTATTACTCCAACGCCTTGAGGCAAGGGAAATTTGATGCACTGGTGAAATGTTGAAGCCACTCCCAGGATGTTGTGTAACTATGGTCTGCCTATCAAGTCATTGTATGGAGACTCTACATCAACTACGCTGAAGACTATGTCTGTGGTTATGCTTTTAAAAGGAATATGCATCGTTTTCGGCTCATTGGCTGATCCATTGAAACCATAAATCTTGTAGGTTAACGGGATGAGGTCATCATCTCTTCCTCCCATAGTCTTGTAAGTATGATAAAATGGTATATCAACTGAGCTGCCTGGATCTATCAATATCATGTTTATTGCCCATGTGTCTACGTCACTTTCATCCTCTTTTTTAGCCCTTGTTTTTGGGTTGATCTCCAATTTGACAACTAATGGACTCTCATGCAATTCTCCGCCTCCTGGTACTTCTTCTGCATTGAAGGAAATGGGTTGCCTCTGCCAATGTTTTAGCGGTGATATCTTTGCTAAGCTGAGTATCTCCTTTCCATCATTGTCTCTTGCGTAAACTCGACTTAAGACATTTGTTGTGGAAGTCTTCTATACTTTTAAATGAGTGTATTATTGAATTGCAATATAAGTTCTTTGCTTTCGTTCCCACTTCAATCAAGTATGTTTTCTTTCCAGCCTCCATTCCTGGCGCCTGTCCTTCTGGTGGTGGTGGTAAATTTTGTTGTTGCTGCACTAAGAAATGGTTTAACTTCCCCTGATCAATCATTCTTAGTATAATTTTCTTTATATTCCTGCAGTTGCTGGTAGTGTGACCATGGAAGCGATGATAAGCACAAAATTCTCTGCTTCTTCTTCCTGATGGTGGTTCATGACCCATATTTGGTGGTTTTTGTATTCTTCCATTAAAATCACCGCCTCCCAGATCATGTTTATTACAGTATTTAGATGAGGCATTTTTATCTCTTCTCATACTGTTTTATTTCCTCCTGAGCCTTGATTATAATGTCTCTTTTGTCTTCCATAGCCTTCCGCTTGTTTATCCAATCTTTGTATCTTGTTATTGCCTGCATTATTATTGTATTGCCTCTCTTTATATTCTCTTTCATACATCTCTTGATCTCTACTTCCCATGGCCACTAGATTTTGCTTATATTCCATCACCATCTTTTCTTAGCATCCTTGGGATGTGCTTGCAACTGTGTTTGCTATCTTTGGAAGTAGGCTTGCGTTCCCATCTTTTGTGTTTGTATTCGCAACAGGGTAAGATTCCATTTCTTGGTACTCTTCTTGGAACTCGCGCAGCTCTATCATTGATATGGTATCTTTGATCCTGAATATCTACGTATACAACAAGTCTGTTGCAAAAAGTGAGTTAATAAAAGCTAGTATAAGATTCCTCTCATCTACTCTTCCAGCCATTTCACTACACATGCTCCTCCAACGCGTGGTTAAGTTTCGCAAGCCTTCATTGGTTCTTCTTCTCAAGCTGAACACCTTCTCTATGCCTAGTCGTAACACGTTGTTACTGATGTATGCTCCCAAGAATATGGTCTGTAAATGATTAAATGATCTGATTGTTCCCATGTGTAGGCCCTCAAACCATTGTAAAGCTTCTCCCGTTAGACTGGCGGGAAAATACTTGCAGAAGACTACATCATTATCTTCCCACTACAATAAATATCTGTTGTATGCCTTGATGTGTTGCACTTCACATGTGGTTCTATCGAATATACTAGTGAATACAGGTAGAGTGCATTTAGTTGGTACTCCCGCCATTTGTATCTGCCTTGCGAATGGTGTTTTTCCTACATCTTTTATTGCTTCATCCAATTGTCTCCTACCTCCATCTCTCTGCGTTGTCATCATCGCTCTTACTTCTGCCAGTTCTCTTAAGATTTGTTCATTCATGATTTGGTCTGCATCTTGTTGCATTGGTCTTTTCAACCTTGCTTGTCTTACCCTATTGTCATGCATATTTTGACGCATTGCCTCTTGTACTTCTCGTTCTTCCGCCTCCTCTCTTCTTCTTCTTCTTCTCCTCCTATATTTGTCATTCCTTTCGTTTATTGCATTGATCTGTGCATCATTGTATCTTTCAGCTTCATCTGCACGGTCGCGTTGATTTCGTAGCGTTTCTCTTCCATGTAATATCATCCTTCCTTGTTCTTCATCTGTTTCGTCTTCTTGATCATGATGTACGCGGTCATGTTCACCATGCCGCTCATTGCGATTGTCTTTGCGGTTTTCTTGTGTGTGGTAATTCCCTCCTTGTTTTGCATACCGATCATCGATTGGTTGTTGCTTTATGCGATGTTCACCGCGCTCTTCCCTTATATTAATTATCACCAACCTAAAAATTTTCAACAATGTTGTTATCTAAGATCTGCTCCTGCCTAGTATCCCTGCGGCTAGATCGGCTACGCCTTGACGTGCTCCTACTTGTTCTAGATCTTGAGCTTGTACGTGTGGTACTTCGTGACCTCTGCTCTTGTAATCTGTGATTCTCTTCTCTTAGCTCATCATTCTGATGCGTCGAATTCGCATGTTCTTCTTCTTCTCTCATTCTTTCTGCGACTAATCTTTGTTTGAGCTCTTCATTTTCTGTTATGAGTCTTCCCTCTCCTTTTCTTTGCTCGTTTTCTTCTGTCGAATCTGTATCTGTAGTATGAACACTTACCGCATCATAATTGATGGTGTTGTTCTCCGCCGGTTCGTGTTGGATCTGAGTTTGGACTTGGTTTCTTCTATTGTTCCTTTCTCCCATCCTTGATGATTCAACAATCTCGCTTCTTCTTCTTCCTGCGATTCTTCTGCTCCTCCTAGTTGCTATCTCTTGTTCAGTTGTAGATGCTTGTCTCACCATCTGTTTTGTCCAGAACGATATGTGTTCTTTTGACAAAGAAAAAGTTATCTCTTCAAGATCTAAGATATTTTAACAACAAAGCTAACTTCCTGAGATGAAGATATCAATTTTTGTTTAACAAATTTGAAAATTAAGAACTCTCAAAATTATATGAAAACTTGAATAAATCTCTCTTTTATCATCAAATCAAAAATACTTTAGAAATCACTCTAGAAAAACTTCACAGGTAGGGATGATCCTAATTACTCATCCTATCTGATTTCTAGCGCCAAAATATAGTTGCGAGAAATCTCACAACCACACCCTTAGTAAAATCTATAGAACAATCTAAGAAACCATAATAAGAATCTCAAGAACTTTTATTAAAATCTTTAGATCAAGTACAAAGATATGAGAAAACCCTAACTTGGGGAGAAAATAATCTTTCTCTCTCCTAAATATCTTGTCTAAGCTCTCCAAAAAGATCTCTCTCCTTTACAATGGCGCTCGGCTTCTTATATAAGAGTTTACATAGTGGAGGACAGCTAATAAAGCCCCTAATTTCGGATATGACGTGCGTCAATGTCGCATAGACTTTATCCTTGACGCACAATTTCTTTACTGCCACACGGTTCTTCACACTTTACTCGTGATTAAGTGACGTCATCTGGTTCGTCATCTTGGATATGTCGCATGCGCTTGTATTAGCTTAACATCAAGGGATTCATTTCGCATACAAAATGAGTGTGCGGTATTTTGTACCCACATTGCCAGTAAATTTTGAGTTAGAACTTGGAAGATTAGATGTAATACCCTGTATATTTAGCTACTGTTTCGGGTCGGGTTATACCCGGATTAGTTAACCTTGTGGCTTAGATTGTTGTTCCTTAGCTTTAGCCTAGGTGGGTGGATTGAACTAGAAAGGCTACAAGTTAGGGTGGAAATAGAATAATCAATAATAAATAAAATTAAGGGAAAATGAAAAGATAAGTAATAAATAAAATAGTTAGGTTTTCTATTAATGTAAATGGAAGTAATTTTAGAAGTTGGAAAAGAAAGGCTAGGGGAAAAAGAAGGAGATGGAGGTAGAGATTTTTGGTGAATAAGGATAAAGAAAATCAAGAGGAGTTTGTAGCAATTGAGAGGTAGAATGTGAAACCCTTTCACTTTTTGGTTTATTTCGTATGCCTTTGTATTTCGTTTCCTATTGATAGATAACATGATTAGGTATCTCTTGTTAAAATTTCAGAATTTTCCTACGCAAATTCACCGTTGAATGTTCCTTGTAATTTCGATTATGATTTCTAAAATTCTAGACAGTTTCGTTTTATTGTGGTTTTGATGTTCTTAGGAAACCTTAATGACGTTAAAATGATTTGATATCTTAACGAAAGTTTTCGATAAATGTTTTATCTTTCATTGTGCTTTGGGTTTGCTTAATTTGAGACTAATATGAATTTATGGTGAATATTATGGTGAAATGATGTTATCTGTCTAGATTTTGTAATGTGTTTGTAAAATTGATATCTTTTGATTTAGCCGCTAGTTTCATATGAAATTTGGATATGTTATCCGTGACGGTGGAAGAAATATTCTCTAAAATTTTGAGATAGATCAGACAAAGTTATCATTATGAAACCTATAAAGTAGAATTCTGCAGTTACTGTGTTTGCTTAAATGCTTGAAAGAACTACATTGTTAGTTCGGTTGTGAACTTATAACTTGTTGATGAAATGGTTTGGAATATCAAGATGGTTATTGTATGATAAAATTATTATAAAATAATTGGATGGATATGTTAGTTCGGATGACGGTGCCCGTACCAAGGATATACGGATAGGTGGGGCACGACCCAAGGATACTCGTGCAAAAGTAGTGTGGATTTATAAATAAATTGATATACTTGTTTGAATGGAAGTGCCCGTACCGAGGATACACGGATAGGTGGGGCACGACCCAAGGATACTCGTGCTATAGTAGATGAATGAATATAATTGTTTGAATGGTGGTGCCCGTACCGATGATACACGGATAGGTGGGGCACGACCCAAGGATACTCGTGCAAGTGAGGTTGGCGGTCCGGTACCGAGGATACACGGATAGGCGGGGCACGAACCGAGGATACTCGTGCACTTTAAGAGGATTTGATATATTGTGAATTTAGTTGGTGAATATATACATAATTAGATCCTTGAAGTTACACCATATACTGTTGTTGTGTGTATTCTCTTTGATTGGTTGACATGTTTGCTTATATTTTGAGAAAGGGAATGCCTTCTATTGAGCTGTCGTCTCACCCCAATTGACAATCCTTGCAGATTCATGGAAGTTGGAAGTGGAAGCTAAAAATGAGTAGGTTAGTGATTGCATTGTTCTCTTCTATTGTTTGAGGTGTAAATTGAAGTAAAATAAATGTTTGGTTGAAAATGTTTTGAACGATGTTTAATGTATTCATATGCTTCAAATCATGTATAAAAGTTTCAATTATGTTTAGTGTAAAAGTAAATTAGCAAAGATAAATATATGCATAAGTCTCTTTCCGACTCGTAACGCTTCGAGTTCGGATCTCCGTATAGGTTTGACCCTGATCCGGAACTCGGGGTGTTACATTAGACATTGCTATATATTGAGTATGAAGCCTAGCGTTTTGGTCAATGAGACTATTCTAATAGTGGAGTTGAGATTCAGATAGAAAAAAGATTGGACATAACTTAATATTTCCAAATTTTTTTCCATCAAAGTTAGTCGTATACTCTCGTACTAGGCATGAACGAATGATCTCTCTTTCTCGGAGCTTCACCTAGCTAGATAGCTCAAGGATGATTTTTACGACGGTTGTCTTTTGAGATATGAAGTATATGATTGATTACGACTTAAGATTTTCAACAACTTCGTTAATTACATGTAGTACTTAATAGTGTGTGAGTCATTGTATGTGAGTGTGTGAGGAATACGTATGAGAGTCGAGTACATATACTCATGGTCTCTGTAAGAGAACAATAATCTTTTCTAATCAATATCAAACCCTTAACCAATGTAATCATACGGTTCTACTATGGTATTAGACTCACAAAATTTAATTTCTAAGGGTAATCGATCCTAGCCTGTGATTTCTTCACCAACACCACCATTATTTCATCATTAATTCATCATCAACTTCTTCTACTGTTATGAGTCAGAGATTTAAAATGTTGATTCGGAAATGAAATCAACAAGGATTCATGTAAATTTGATCCGAGTTTTGCTCTTAAAAGACCAAATTCATAGATCTAAGTTCTCTGCTTCTTCAACAATGGAAGTCATCATCATCTTCTTCCATTAATGGTGTTTTTAGGTAAGAATTAGGGTTTATGTTTTGAATCTGATACTTATACAACAACATAATCAAGCGTGATTTTCAGATCTGTATTTTAATTTGCCTAGAGGAATGGTAAATTAAACTTTGTTGGTAATCTCGATTTTGAATTTTTAAATTACTTCATATCTGATATTCATGTGTTCAATTCAAAATCAATTCATCTTCAAAATTAAATTTCATCTGAATCATCTTAGTTACTCATCATCAAGTAGTTATGCTGGTGCTGCCTAAGAGGTTAGAGGAAGCATTCTATGTTAATATTGGATTTGAAGATTACTGTTGCTGAAAATTGGTTGATGTTACGCTGTTCGTGTGTGTTTCTACTATCAAAGAGTTAGGGAACATTCTTAAATTGTGCAGATTGAACATCCAAGGCCTCTCATTCTTGAATATTTGCTGCACTGGATGCTTAATTTGCTTTATTCAATTTCATTCATATTCTTCACTTCATCTCAGTCCTCACCTAATGTATGGTGTTGATTATCTTCTGCGCGTGTGAGATGATAGAGCTAGGTATGAGGTATGGAATTTGAGTTTTGATTATGGGTATAATCTGCGGATTCGACTTTGAGTTGAAGTTATGTTTTTTGAGTTTTCTTATGACTTGTATGCAACCTTCTGCTCAGTTTGCATATATTTGGAGTATGCAACCTGTTTTTCACTCTCTATCTTAGTTAGGTCCTTATGTTTGCTGAATAACAATGGTGCTTTAATAAGTACTTTGAATAAAGTTGAGGATATCTCACTGAGTGGTGATATTGTCAAGCTTATCTCTTACAAGTTGATGCTTATATTGTCAAGAGAACACAAATTTGCATATCCAAGTTGGTGATTGCTAGAGTTGATGGTGATATTACCACCTATGTTGCTGGAGTTCAGTTTTGTATGGCAATTTATTCTTACTTCTCATAATCCCTAGTGCTGAATGTTTCTAAAGCTGTGTATATACAACTATGGTGGTTGTTGTGATTCAATACTCTACACCAATTGCATATGCAATTACCAGCCTGCTGCTTCTGGCATGCTACTTATGTTGGCCCTGTGCTCAACTGTGTGTGTGGAGTGGATGATTAAATCAAGCTGACTATGATACTACATCCTTGCGGTGCTTCCTTCAGTCCATGCTTCCTCAACTACAGAGACTTTTTGACTTCTTGTGTTTGCAAAGTGTGTATACAGGTGCTAGTCCACACCTGCTAGTTTTCTATTTCTATCTGCAATACAGGGGAAAAGTACAACTTATGTCTGAGCAACTACTGCTGCAATACCAACTGCCAGCATGCTATGCCTCCTCTTACTGCATCTCCGGCTACAATCTTTCACACTTCAACTTGGTCTTAGTGTATCTATTCACAGCTGTTGTTTTCCTTCTTTAAGTGAGTCCTTTGTATATGAGTGTGTGAGTGCAAGTTAAATGTCCTTTGCAAGGTACCTTGAACTTGAGGGGGGATAATAGTGTGGGAGTCCTTTGTATATGAGTGTGTGAGGTGTACGTGTGAGTGAGAGTTCAATGAGTCCTGTTAGAGTCGAGTATATATGCTCATGGTCTCGTAAGATCAAATTAATCTTTCCTAATCAATATTACCAACCCTTAAAAAATGTAGAAATTAGAAATCTATCTTGGTATTAGTAGAACCATATGTTTACATTGGTTAAGGGTTTGATATTGATTATAAAAGATTATTGTTCTCTTACAGAGACCATGAGTATATGTACTCGACTCTCACACGTATTCCTCACACACTCACATACAATAACTCACACACTATTATCCCCCCTCAAGTTCAAGTGCCTTGCAAAGGGACATTGAACTTGCATACACACTCACATACAATGACTCACAACACACACTCTCTTAACAGTCGCATGATATTACACATTTACACTCACAGTACAAGACCTGGAGAAACATAAAACAGGAAAAGATAATCCAGAGATGAGAGATGTAGTATCTGTAGCTGAATAAAATTGGTGTAGGAGCATGCATAAGACGACGTAGCAGCGTAGCCCAGTTAATGTTGTACACAACATTTGGCATCAAAACTAGACAGGAATAACAAGAAAAGCTGATGCAAAA
Source organism: Papaver armeniacum (assembly GCA_023531295.1). Lineage (NCBI taxonomy): Eukaryota > Viridiplantae > Streptophyta > Magnoliopsida > Ranunculales > Papaveraceae > Papaver > Papaver armeniacum. The sequence goes on along the minus strand of JAJJWW010001870.1, from coordinate 177,534 downwards.
TAGAGGAAACCGGCTATTGATGGTGGTTTTTAAACAAGGGGTAAAATCGTAAAACCCCATGACCTAGTGTTACCCGCAACAAATTAACTAAGAGCATTTAACTCAGTGTAAATAATTAATAGGGGTATTTTTTCAAAATACCAGATTAGGGTTTTTCGACACAGAACCCTAATTCCAAAACCAAGCCGCACACTGCGCACCATGGCAACAATGCCAAACCAAGCCGCACACTGCGCACCATGGCAACAGTGCCAAACCAAGCCGCACACTGCGCACCATGGCAACAGTGCCAAACCAAGCCGCACACTGCGCACCATGGCAACAATGCCAAACCAAGCCGCACACTGCGCACCATGGCAACAACGCCAAAACCAAGCCGCACACTGCGCACCATGGCAACAACGCCAAAACAAAGCCGCACACTTTGCACCATGGCGGCGACGCCAAAACCAAACTACATATCGCACTCATTGGCAACCATGCCAAACTAAGCCGCTATGCCATTGGCACATGCCAAATATAGCGCCCTAGGCTTGCAAAACGTGCAACTAGGTCAACATGGCCGTACGTGCCATTGGCACATGCCAACACGTACCACAAGCCATATTTCCAAGCCGCTATGCCATTGGCGCATGCCAAATATACCGCCCTAGGCTTACAATCCATGCAACCTAGGCCAAGTCGGCCACGCATGCCATTGGCACATGCCAACATGCTCGCTGGTAGCTTTTCCTACCAAGGCCACGGCCCTAACGGCCACGCATGCCATTGGCACATGCCAACATGCTCGCTGGTAGCTTTTCCTACCAAGGCCATGATGAGTGCCAAATAGTGCATATTTATACACCTTTTTATTGGCTTTTTACTCATCTTTTGCGCTTAGAAATCGGATATTATCCCAGTTCTCGTGTTTTCTTTGTTTTCAAGAATAAATATTTGTATTAATTAATTTTGTGTTTTTAGGTAATAAATAAAGCTCGGAGAAATTGAGGAGCCAAAAGAGCGAAGACTCGGAGGCAAGTGTCTATGGAGCATAAAGCCGAAGCCCGCGCGCGCAACAGTTGCAACCCAACAAGTAGCAACTCATCTACAAGACATGGGCTAGAGTTACCAATGACCCGGATCCGAACCCGCTCATCCCGAGCCGTTAAGATCTTCACTCGCCACATCCTACGCTCGCTGAGGCCTTCTCATCATTCCTTTGCTGCACCTGCTCAACACCGCATCTACCTATATACACACCTCTCGACCAAAAACCTAATCTCTTTCTTCTCTTTCCCTTTCCTTTCTTCTTCTCTCCCGACAGAGCTTGCAGAGCTCCACCTCCTCTTCCCCGACCAAGCTCTGCAGCGCCACTTCCCACCATCTCCTGCCACAGCCACCACAACCACTAGTACAACCATCATCTCCGCCTCCTAATCTCCCTCTATTTCTCTCATAGCTTCTTCCCTAGAGGCTAAGTGAGAAATAGAAAGAGAAGAGGGTTAGGGTTTCTCGAGCAGAGGGAGCAAGCATCATTTCGAGGCCGAATTGACAAGAGAAACAACTGCATCAGAGAGCATGGGTGAGAGAGTTTGCAATTAATTTCTGTTTTGAAAATAAATTAGGGTTTAGAATTTTGCATGTATAAAAGGGTCTGAGAATTGTGTGTTAGAACTTTATGCCTGGGCTAGCCAGAGCACCATTGTAGTGTAATTTGTAGCTTAATCATTTCAATTATGTTTTAGTTTAATTGTGGGATCGACCCGTACTTGCCACGTCTCCGATAGACGCCGTGCACTTGCGGTTATTACAAGTAGGCTTAAAATCTAAACACCTTATCAGGCCTACCAAGTTTTTGGCGCCGTTGCCGGGGACTTGGCGTGTGCCCTGTTGACTATTGGCCTTGCTTCACTGATTTCCAACCCTGTATATATTCTCTCTGCATTGTTATTTTTAGCCCTGTGTCAGTATAACTTAGTCGCTAGTATTTTTTTTTCCTTTTTCTTCATATCTTTTCTCGCTAGTGTTAATCTTAGCTATATATCTACATCTGTTATTGCATCATACACTGCTAGTTTTTCATTTAATCTTGTTTACATCATCCATAGTTTACATTCACAACCTTTGCTTCTATGCATCAATACTTCTTTAGTGATTAGTCAGCTGTTAGTGTAACTTTTATCATCTGCATTTTTATCTGAAGCTGTAACTTAGCTGTTCTATTTTGCTTGCATTTTCATTTGTATATTGTTTGCATCTTCATTGCACTTAGCTGATCCCCCTGTCACAACTCAGCTGCATCGTAGCTGAACTTGCAGTGGTTGGTATCATTTAAACTACATTGTTGTAGTCCTGTTTGCTTACTCACAGCTCTCAGCATATACTCTCTTTGCAGTGTGCTGTACTCTCTTAGCTTTAAGTTGCACATTTTGGGAACTAAAACCCTCCTTTGAGCCTACAGTGCACATGAGCTATTGAGCCAACCCAAGGAAGAGAAGGAGAAGGCGCGAACGTGAGCTCACAAAGCTCGAGCGACATGCAATCAGTACTGTGAGCCGTTGAGCCAACCCAAGGAAGAGAAGGAGAAGGCGCGAACGTGAGCTCACAAAGCTCGAGTAGACTGCAATTGGGTAAGTGGCTCCATGAGTGAATACACCTGAGTTGTATGAGCATGACTTGTAACCCATGTTAGACTAGCATCTATACATGAGTTTTATGAGGTGTATGTCTTGTTTGCGCACCTGTGTACCTAATGGGAAACCTTGTAAGGCTGCCATCACCTGAGCATAACTCTTTATAAGCCCCTGTAGCTGTATTTTTAAACTTTGAAAAGCCCGGCCATTTAGACCTGCTAACCTGGTGCATGCTAAACCTTGCTTAAGAATTTGTATGAGCCATCTACACTCTAGAGTGAGCAATTGAGCCAAGTGTCTGCCACACCCCTTGCATGCTTATTCCCCTGGGCTCTCTATACATGACCCTGTTATCATCTGCAACTTGTGCACCCAAGACCTGAGCATAAGCCTGTGATCCAACCTTTTGACCTCCGCAATGCATCTTGAATCTCGTGAACCTCTGCAATTGTGAGTGTTCCATGATCTTTTGAATTACCTGTTTATGCCGCTTTGAGCCAAACTCCAGCCCCTGAAGCTGTGAGGTAAGCTGCAGCCCTAGGAAAACCAAGTGAGACAGCTCACCTTATCTGCACTGTACCTTGTGTGAGCTGTTGAGCCAGTCAGTTGCCAAACCCATTGCGTGCTCGGTCCACATTGCACTGTGAGCCATATGCACCTTTGTGTGAGCTCTTGAGCCAATTATTTGCCAAACCCCTTGGACTCTCCTGTGCTCTGTACTTCTGCCCTGGTGCCTTTGCATAAAAATTCTTGCTGAGTGATGCTCATAATCTGAAAAGCATGCTTTAGTGTGTTCTGTGCATTGACAATTGGCTGAACTAGCCATCTTTTCACTGTTAAATCTGTTGTGCAAACCTGTTGACAGACCTTTGCATACCTTGCCTTGCCTTGGCTGAAGTGCACAGCCCTGTTGACCCTGCCACCCTGAAGTCTGTGTGTTTGAGTGATCTTTTGCATCTGTGGTTTGTGAGTGCATTCATTGCTTTAACAGCACCAGCTCCAGCCCCTAGTTGTAGAGCTTGAGTGCAACTGGTTAGCCTAGGTTAGCTATAGACTTAGCATAACCCTGAGCATAACCTTGCTATGCTGCATCTTTAATCTGTGCTTACATCATGCACTAGCCACCTTGCTAAGAAATCACAACGGGGATACTTTGAAGCCTGTACTTGTGCTCAACCTCAACATACCCTGTGCTCTGCTCAAACCCCTGCAGCTGTGAAACTGAGCTTATTGAGCAATCCGCCCCAAATCCCCTGTGCATACATCTCTCGAGAACTAAGGTCAACTAACCCGAGTTGACATAAACGTGTTAGCATCATTGGCTATAATCAGTAGTATAATCTGGGATAATTGACTGTCTTTGTGTTTAAGTTTGAGAAATTATTTGTGCTACTCTGTCTTTGAGCCTGCACTTAGAGTCAGTTGAGAGCCGCACCTAGACCAGCCGTGCTCTCAATCTATCCTGGGCCGTGCTTTTTTTTACGTGAGTTCTTTGTGCACGTGCATAAGCTCTCACTTGCTAAACCGTCTTTGTGAAAACCAAAGAACTACCAAAGAAGTTCTCGCGAATTGAGTGTCACCTTATGTGAGTTGTGCTATTACGTGTTGTATCATTTGCCAACCCTGTGCTGTGTTCATTGGCCAGCATTCACATAACCCTGCCAACATGCATAACCTGCACACAACCAACACATAACCTGTGCTGTGTTCTGCACACAGCCAACCTCACAGCTCATCTGTGCATCTGTGAAACTCTGCACTGAAGCCCACAACCCATTGTGCAAACCACTGAGTTTTGCATAACCTGGGCTTAAACCAAACTGATCCCATAGTCTGCTGGGCTGTTCAAAAACCAACCTGGGCTCTGCACACAACCTTCAGCCCACATAACTTGGCATATAATGGGCCGTTCAAAGAACTAGGTCAGTACATCCCAAATAAACCAAATCCCACTTAAACCAAAATGCAGCCCATTTAAACCAAACTTTAAGCCCACATAAACCAAAACCCATTGAAACCAAAGCCCATTTTCATGTTATATTTGTATGAATGTTGATGTTTCTGCACACCGTCTTTTGGGTTGATCCTCAACTCTTTTGATTGTTGGTGTATGGTAAATTTTCATTGTATATAATCCAGTAGGACTTGTTAATATTTTCTTTCTTGAATCGGTTGAGTCTTCTTGTGCATATATTGTGCTAATCCGATATGATCTCCACTGAGAATGTTGGATTCTAGCCTTGACTAGTGAAGCTCTAACCTTGCTCCCGCCGACATCCGGTAATCTCTTCCCTTTTCTCTTATCAGCATAGTTCTCATGGTATGTAACTGTTAAATTTTTTCTATCTGTCGACACATTGAGGACAATGTTTGATTTAGGTTTGGGGGTGCATTTGCATTTAGAGTTTTTAGTCTTTTTTATCTTTTATTTTCAAAAAAAAAAAAAAAAAAATTCAAAAACTCTTTTTGTAAAAACCTCCAACTTTTAGAGATTTTAGAGTCACTAGCATGCTTCTAGCTATGTTTACATAGAGAATCTGACCGAAATAACAAAAGTTAGAAGTACCGGAGAACACAATCGGGTTTCTTAGTTGATTAGAGCATTAAAGTTGGATTTAACCATACCGGAGGGCGAATTAGGTGCTGTTTAGATATTCGGTAGTAGAATTGTGATCACCCATAGTGGAGACTACCCATTTTACATCAAGTGAGGCACCAACCTTCAATTTTTGCAACTTTCTAGAAAAGTTGTTAGAGTGTGTGTCACCGTACGTCAATTCCGGGTAGGAATGGTGAGCTACCCAACTTCGCACCACTTTCAGGACTACTTTTGATCTCTTGAGTGCTAGTTTTTGTCAATCATGAGGGTGACGTCTAAAGATGAAACTCCTTCTAAATATCGATTTGCAGTTAGCATCACTCTCTCTCTCAATCAACAGACCCATAGAAACACATCATCGTCAACAAGCGGAGCATCATCAGAATATTGAAAGAAAAATTGATATAGTCCAAGGTTTACGTGCAACAAAAACAAAGAAAAGAAAATAGGATGAGAATTAATAAAATTTATAAAATCAAGACAATACAAGTTGTGGAAAAATTGAGTGATAAAGTCCTTTGTCCATGGAGTTAGTTGTTTAATTATTTGTATTTTTATTTTCACTTAATGTTAAAAAAAAAATAAAAAAAAACAAAAAAAAAAAAATTTGTAGTTTATTTTTGCTACCACCATGGTAAAGAGAGTTCAAGAAGAAAAATCCAAACAACAAGGAAATTGAGTATAAAAATTAAAAAAAAAAAAAAAAAAATTGTCAAGTTTGGTGAAGTTTAGAAGTTCGTCATCAACAGTTGAAGACCGAAGACCGAAGATTGAAGACGTTTCTATGGTTCTTATGAGAGAGTGATATTAATTGCCGATCGGGTGAGAAGTGAGTGAGTACTCCCACCCCTTACTAATGGTTGATTTCCTTTCTTAGAGATCATCAGAAAAAGATTCTTTTTATCCACACCTCTGTGGAGTCTCCAGAAATTATTTCGGAAGGTTATCCTTCTTACCTACAACGTGTGCAGGATTTCTCTCTTTATTCCTGCCTGCACACATGAGGGACTAAAAAAGCGATCTTTTTGAGTGCAATTATCATAAAACCCTAATAGTGAGGCAGAAGTCGAGGCTCATGATCACAATCGAATCCGAATTCTTTCATATGGTATGGTTACTTCTCGCTCAACTCTTAAGGATGAGAATGCGTTCTTTGGTAGTTCAAACTTCGTTACTAGCATGCGAAACTCTATGTCCTCATAGCTTCTTGGATGTTTGAGACTCTTTTACACTCGAAGTTGGAGAAGGTTTTGTGGGTACACCTCTGGTAAACCCTCACGAGACTACAACTCGTCCACTAGGGACACCTAGCGGTTTAAAGGCTTAGTGCATACGCTAAATGCATTCGAGACCTGCGACAGGGGTATAGTTAGGATTTCTTAATTTCTGTTTCACTTGAGGACAAGTAAAATTCAGGTTTGGGGGTATTTGATGAGTGCCAAATAGTGCATATTTATACACCTTTTTATTGGCTTTTTACTCATCTTTTGCGCTTAGAAATCAGATATTATCCCAGTTCGTGTTTTCTTTGTTTTCAAGAATAAATATTTGTATTAATTAATTTTGTGTTTTTAGGTAATAAATAAAGCTCGGAGAAATTGAGGAGCCAAAAGAGCGAAGACTCGGAGGCAAGTGTCTATGGAGCAGAAGTCAAGCCCGCAGCGCAATGCTTGCAACCCAACAAGTAGCAACTCATCTACAAGACATGGGCTAGAGTTACCAATGACCCGGATCCGAACCCGCTCATCCCGAGCCGTTAAGATCTTCACTCGCCACATCCTACGCTCGCTGAGGCCTTCTCATCATTCCTTTGCTGCACCTGCTCAACACCGCATCCACCTATATACACACCTCTCGACCAAAAACCTAATCTCTTTCTTCTCTTTCCCTTTCCTTTCTTCTTCTCTCTCGACAGAGCTTGCAGAGCTCCACCTCCTCTTCCCCGACCAAGCTCTGCAGCGCCACTTCCCACCATCTCCTGCCACAGCCACCACAACCACCAGTACAACCATCATCTCCGCCTCCTAATCTCCCTCTATTTCTCTCATAGCTTCTTCCCTAGAGGCTAAGTGAGAAATAGAAAGAGAAGAGGGTTAGGGTTTCTCGAGCAGAGGGAGCAAGCATCATCTCAGAGCCGAATTGACAAGAGAAACAACTGCATCAGAGAGCATGGGTGAGAGAGTTTGCAATTAATTTCTGTTTTGAAAATAAATTAGGGTTTAGAATTTTGCATGTATAAAAGGGTCTGAGAATTGTGTGTTAGAACTTTATGCCTGGGCTAGCCAGAGCACCATTGTAGTGTAATTTGTAGCTTAATCATTTCAATTATGTTTTAGTTTAATTCTCCCGGGTGTTTGATGAAACCCCTGTTTCTATTGTCAAGCATGTCTATTTTAAGTTGTGTTTTTGCTAAGTTTAAGATGATTAGGATTACTAATTAGTTGATGAAGCTCATTAGCCTGTGATGAGCTATACTGTAAGAAGATAGTTCATACTAGGGGATAATTAGCTAAAATTGGTTAATGAACATCCAATGTAGACCTTCATAAGAAGGCACAAGAACATAGCTCAAGATATATAGTCTGGGCATGAGATTAGGGGTGGATTCATCACCCTGATGTTTCCAATTTGTTACATTTTATTTCACTGCCTTAGTTTAGAGTCACTTCAACCAGCTTTAGTCGTTTCGACAACCAAACATATGTGTTACATCTCCTATAAAATCAGTTGAGTAAGCCTTGATCAACCTTAGAGCACCACAAGTCCTTGTGGGATCGACCCGTACTTGCCACGTCTCCGATAGACGCCGTGCACTTGCGGTTATTACAAGTAGGCTTCAAATCTAAACACCTTATCAGGCCTACCAGGCCACGGCCCTAACGGCCACGCATGCCATTGACACATGCCAACATGCTCGCTGGTAGCTTTCCCTACCAAGGCCACGGCCCTAACGGCCACGCATGCCATTGGCACATGCCAACATGCTCGGCCGGTAGCTTTCCCTACCAAGGCCACGGCCCTAACGGCCACGCATGCCATTGGCACATGCCAACATGCTCGCTGGTAGCTTTTCCTACCAAGGCCACGGCCCTAACGGCCACGCATGCCATTGGCACATGCCAACATGCTCGCTGGTAGCTTTTCCTACCAAGGCCACGGCCCTAACGGCCACGCATGCCATTGGCACCTGCCAACATGCTCGCCGGTAGCTTTTCCTACCAAGGCCACGGCCCTAACGGCCACGCATGCCATTGGCACATGCCAACATGCTCGGGTAGCTTTTCTTACCAAGGCCACAACCCTAACGGCCACGCATGCCATTGGCACATGCCAAACACACACGCTGGTAGCCTAACTTGCAAACCGTGCAACTTACCACCAAGGCATTCCGCACATGCCATTGGCACATGCCAAACACACACGCTGGTAGCCTAACTTGCAAACCGTGCAACCTACCACCAAGGCATTCCGCACATGCCATTGGCACATGCCAAACACACATGCTTTGGTAGCCTAACTTGGAAACCGTGCAACCTACCAAGGCATTCCGCACATGGCATTGGCACATGCCAAACACACACGCTGGTAGCCTAACTTGCAAACCGTGCAACCTACCACCAAGGCATTCCGCACATGCCATTGGCACATGCCAAACACACACGCTGGTATCCTAACTTGCAAACCGTGCAACCTACCAAGGCATTCCGCACATGCCATTGACACATGCCAAACACACACGCTGGTAGCCTAACTTGCAAACCGTGCAACCTACCACCAAGGCATTTCGCACATACCATTGGCACATGCCACACACGCCACTAGCAGCTCTGGCATTGCCACTTACACTCAACGTACAACCTACCACTAAGGCATTCCGCACATGCCATTGGCACATGCCACGCACGCCACTAGCAGCTCTGGCATTACCACTTGCGCTCGAAGTACAACCCGCAACAAGGGCATTCCGCACATGTCAATGGCACATGCCACACGCGCCACTAGCAGCGCCACTTCCACTTAAGGTGCAACCAACACTCGAGATATCAACACAAACTGGGGGATTCTTTCCAGGGTTTTGGTTTGGCGGTCACAGCTTGCGGCGTACACTACGCTCACATTAAGAAAGCGTGAAAAGGAATAAAGTCACAAATAAATGAGGAAATAATGGTGAAAACGTTTTCACCCATTAACACCATGCGGTTACCACCTCCTCTCATTATTTCACCCTTTACTCTCTTCCTTCATGAGACCGAGGTGCGTTTCAATCTCGACTTGTATAAATAGGTCTTACCTATTTCCACCGGACAACAAGTCTCGGTCGGAGAAAATACTACACTCTCGTAAAGGCAACTTTGCAAGCTCTCCCAAAAGCTTTCATCTCTTGCAAGCTTCCCAAGCTTTTACTTTCTCGATACAAGTCGAGATACTACTCTCCTAGAATTATTCTGGTTTCAACACCTTTCTTGGCTTCCCTCCCCAAATCAACCCTTCTCTTCCACTTTGTGACCGAAGCAAGTCCGGGAACGGCCATTTCTTGGTTTAGGCCGGACTTGTACAGATTGATCTCTCGAATCTATAAAGTGCTCACGTGCAAGACATTTGTTTAGGGTTTGAACCGAGTTTCTCACTCACCTACCGAACTTACCAAAATCGGCGAAACGATTTTTACCCATAAACAATTGGCGACCACAATGGGAGGAATGATCTATCGGCTACAAATATCAGACTGTCGATCTCGTTCTTCGACCCAGATATCAAGATGGTAGGGGAAGACGACTCAATTCGACTCAACTTCCAGACGCCCCAATTACCAGTTGTAAAACTACACCAGAAAACTGGGGACTCGTTGAAGATGCTACCAGAGAATGGGGACTTGTGACTCGGTCCGACTCAACCGCCCGGACAACCCGGTTATCGATTGTTAAAACTATACCGAAAACCGGAGACTCGCTGAATACGCTACCGGAATTGGGGACTAACGCGATGATACCAAAGAAGGCCGCCTTTACACGGAGAGGGGCGTGTTCACAAAACCTATGAAGTGAGTAAATTTAGACTGCACAAGATATACGATCTATTTTTAGGTTCTTAGTAAAACCGTCATACTACTGAGTCTTGTGCCTATTGCTAGCACACACTTTCATAAAAACAATATTCCTTTCCCAAAACATAATCAGAGTCATATTATCAAAACCATTCATCCCAGAAATAATCCAATACCCTAAAAGCTACCACCGCCTATCAAAGGCCAAGCTTTGAACCGGACATCCAATATGTCTTTCAAAAAAAAAAAGAACCTAAATGAAAATTTAGCAGAGAAACGTTCAAGGAAAATTATCCAACAAGTCTGCTCTTCTTGGAGAAAGTCAACTTTGCATCTTCAAGAGCCGCTCTCTTCATAGTCAACATCTTGGAAAGCTCTTCGAGTTCCACCTCCCGTCGTGCAATCTCCTCGGCGGAAAGGCTTTCGATTGCCGCATCTTTCAACTTTTGGATCTCGGCAAGGCCTTCGACAAACCACGAAGTGTTGAACTCCTTTTTCTACGCACACGTCGCGATGGTGCTCCCGATCGGCAATAACGTCTTCGAAACGGTGTGACCGGTCACCTCACGCATATCCTCGATGGAAGATAAAGCCTCTTCCACACGCTTAACCAAAGGCAAATCGACTAGTGACTTTCTTGGTTGTGGCCATATGTCCGTATTTCTCCCAGATTCTCGCGTACAACGCCTCGTGCTTAGCCGCACAGCTGAAGCCGCCAACCAAAGACATGACCTGGATAAGGAACCAAGTACGGAGGATCAAAAATGGCGCTTGCACCTGGCATCACGACTCGCACAGGGTCTTCCTCCATGTCTACGGCAACAACCATCAGAGAATCATCCACCATTTGAGCCATATCTCGTGCCGACAATTGGCTAACGCCCATCTCCAAGTCACCACGGTGGTCACCAAAGGCAAGTTTTCGTGTGCCTCTACCCCGAGAATCATCCTCCTCCGAATCGGATTCCTCCTGCGAACTCGAGTTAGACATTTTTCAAAAAGAAGAAACAAGAAGAGAGAAAAGAAGCGCCAAACTCACCGAACCACTTCCCGAAAAAGAACCGGTCTTTGCCAGAGGAATCACTCTCACTTGTCGAACTTTCTTCTTTCTCTCGACTCATCATCGCTATGAGAAGGCTCGATCTTCTTTGGAATTCTTTGAAGAAATTGTTTGTCTCCTGGCAACGTGCAAGGGCAAATAAAGCATTAACACTACCGAAGCCTGGAGGAAACAAGACACATGTTTTCAGTGAAATTCACGTGTTTTGAGACAAACCAAAGAAGAGGCGACACATACCGGTTATTGGAAGAACTGAAAGACACGAGAGCCGAGGGAGGGTCTTTTGAAACCGTCCGAACCCGCCAAAGACGATTCTTCGTTCTCCGTTCCTTGACACAGGGACTTTCCGAGTTGCTAGGCAATTTTCGCTTGAGATCTCTCAACATTGGATACTTCTTCAAAACTGCTGGGGAAGGTTTGCAACGAACGTTCTCCACCACGCTATTCACAAAATCTTGGATCATAATAAACTCGTCGCCCCAGAACTCGTTATAGCCAAGGTCGCCGGGTTACTCTTCCCGTTTGAAAGAAGGGAACGCGGATACCGGCTCAAGGGCACTGGCATTAAGGGCAGCACGCAATGAATCTTTAGGGATCACCGACCGGTAAGCAAGAGGCACCCCTTGATCGAAACCCATGTGACGAGCAAAGACGGTCAATATTGTAAGCAGCTATCTGGAAAAACCCCATGAAGAAAGACGGCATATAACCGGGCAAGCAGCTTTGAATGAACAAGTTTTTACCGGCGCTCAAATCGCCATCAGAAGACAAAGACATGAGCGGAGCAGAAGCAAAGGTGTCAATTTGAGTCACTGACCTATGGACCTGACACTAGTCCAAAACTTGGTTTATAGGACACTTAAGGAGCGGGAAGAAAGACGGATCCCGCAAGTAGTTTTATGTTTTACAGTTGGAATTTGTTGAAAATTTTGTATTTTCTAATTAACACTTCGAATTCGTCATATTTTTTTTATTCTGTTTGGCCCATTCCTCAGAGTTCCACCCATATATCGGATAAAAATGAAAACCGTTGGATCACATTAATCTTACGGCCTCTAGGTACACATAAAAACTTCTCAAAACTGAAAACACCGTGGGAAGATAAAGGCTTCCGCATTCTCCTCCTTCGTGTTTATCGAAATAAAACTTCCGATTTAACTTCCCCCTCCATTCTTCTGATTTTCTTTTTCTTAGATTCATACGTTAATCTCAATCAATTATATCACAAAAATCACTGACTCACTGAACCCCTATGTTTTAAGAAACTGGAATGGATCCACAGTAAAACCTAGCTTATAGGGAGAGAGCGAGAGTTGATAAATTTTCTCTTTTCAACATTAAGTCCTCTTTGAACATCTTCATCTTCTGTACCTTGAATACAACATTGAATACAAGAGGAATACATAGATTTAGCTTGAAATGGTGAAAGTGGTGGTGGGCCGTTGATGCATGGCAAGGATGATCATAGAGAAGATTCCATCAAAAGATGAACAGAATTATCATCAAAAGGTGAAGAAACATAGAACGAAGGATACATAGAGACGCGAATTGGTAAAATTCTTGTGATTTTGATATAATAATATCTTGATTTTTTAATGAATGCTGATTCAATTTTGACATTTTTAAGATCATCAAAATACCCTAGATTTTTTTGAGCCTTATTTCCTCGATGAATTTGTACTTCTTATTAGTCAGTCTAATTTTAGGTTTTCGTATTTTGGGTTCAGCATTTATAAGAAGAAAAAAACCCTAAATCCAATAATGAATAGATCATGTAATACTGCACATTATTCCCTGAACATTACTATGTTTAGCTCTAGAAATTTTTTTTTTTGGGATGCTTTTTAAGTTGAGTTAAAAAAATTTGGTGTTGCATGCTGGAAGACTAGTGAAAGCTCAGCATTATATAGGATAAATAATGCGAGAATCGGGTTTAGCATCCATAAGAGTTAGAGAATATGAAAGAAGCAAGGTAATATCAGTGTTATCATCCTACTAATTTTGTGTTGTAGGCACAATAACTATGAGTGTTTGTTATTTGTGGTTTAAATATTGCAGTCATAAGCAAAAATGCCATGAACATTTCATTTGTACAAGTTTTTTACTACTGGTGAAATCGGTGATACCCATATGGCTATTTAGATTATTAATGGTGCAATCGTAAGATACGTTTGGGCATTTGTATTCTTTTGGTTTCAGATTTTATGTCGAACGTTCTGATATTTTAAATTTTGTATGCCTCATATAGTAGCATTTGACTGGATGCATTGGTAGTGTATTACACCAATTGGACAGTCTTAATTCATGTGTTCAGGTCAATCACATTCACCCAATATTTAATTTTTTTTCTTTTCTATTTCAAGTCTTTGTTTTAATAGGTATCAATTTATATTTATGTTGAAGGTTGGAGACCATGCGGGTGACTATGCAGCAAGAGTGTTGATCTCTTTGAGAGTGTTACTGCAGAAATAATCAACCCTAAGATACTCTAGCATACAATGGCTACGCGTTGCAAAAATTCAGAGCAGGTTTGTGAATTACCTGGCTATTCACTATGCTGCTTAGTTGTGTATAATAATTTTTTTACTCATGCTAAACACTATTAAAATTCTATAATTCAATCGAATAGGATCTGTCAATTGGTTTGACGATGGTTCCGTTAATATTCACTTTGTTGACCTCTTGACATTGTATTTAACTTCTTGGCCATTCCGTATCTTGCTTTATTAAACACCTGGTTCTTTTGAAACAGTAGTTGTTGTTCCTTAGAAAATACTGCAGTGTTCACTTTATAGGAAGGAAAAGAACCTTCAGTGTCATCTTAAATTTTTGTGGTATTAACAATTAATTTTATTAAGTTTTGTGGTATTACGTACATTTAATAACACGTCCTTCTATAAGGAGTTTCTCTTGGGCTGATAACTCTTATATATCAACATGATCCCCCTCAGACCTGAAAAATCTTATTTGAGTTATAGTGGAATTGTTAGTTTGGAAATTTATTTATTATTGGTGAATTCCTTTTCTTTTCATTTTCTCAGATCCATCTGGATTTATGTTTGGTCCCCTCATACTGTTGTTGGCATATGATCCTAAGTGTTTTGTTTTAATTTTGGACAGGATCTAATGATTGGATGCGTCTTGAGGAATCTAGAGAAGAAAGCAGTTGCGCCAGGACATGTTAGTTTAAGTGCACAACCAAATGATGAAAGTTATATATGACTTACTTATGAAATCATCCATAACAACATGGAGTTGCGTATTGGTGACTAACCACCTGGAGATATTTTTCCCGTGGATATGACTGAATATATTCAACAATACGTGACTTGTGCCCTCGAGGTTAAATCATACTGTTTTTTTTTTCTTTGCTACAGTATTTGAATATGAATGAAATATGTAGATTTTGACTGAACTTGGGGATGTTTGTTGTCAAGTTGTAGATTGAATTCACTTTAAATTTAATAAAGTTCATTTGTTAACCAAATTCGATATGTTGGCTTGTTTTAAGTATTAATTTAATAACAGTATAATAAATTAGTATTAAATAAAATATAAAGGACAGAGAAAAAGAATTAGACTCAGCCGTATCTGATTAGGCCGAATTAGATTTGGCTGAATCTTAAAACTGAAATTTTTACAAACATGGTTAGTCATAATTTATGGACAAATGAAATCCGTGGTAATTTTTGTACTGAAACAGCCCGTCCTTTAAGAAATAGTACACCAAAAATATAACACACTTTAGGACGGGCTGAATTTGTCATATAACCTAATTTATGACGGTTCCAGTCCGTCCTAAAATCCGCATTTTGGACTAGTGGGATCCCATGGGCGAAAATTGATTTCATACGACTTATCAAGACGACTAACCAAGCTCACGCCAACCTTTAGGCGCCTGTTCACCCATCGAAGAATTCGGGAACCCCCCCAACTCGCGGGAATCGAAGGCATCGGTTTCGGAGCATACTTCTCAAAGTGCTCCCATAGCCGGACTTGCGAGAAAATCAACGTGCACATATGAATTCACTTTCATGAAACCATTCGAAACTCGCATGTTCGCAACTAGGTGATCCGGATGCACATACGAGGAAACAGGAATAGCTTGCCAATGGGAAGAACTTCACCTTTTGCTAACTTCACAAAGAATCGCTAGCAACTCGGTCTTATTTCCTTCTTGCCGAGAACCGTCATCAAAAATGTCTCTAGACAACAGAGCCAAAAATGCTTTGCAACATGAAGATCACTTGCACTTCCATTCAGGTTCCACTCATCCGAAACCACCGAGACATCCACCAACTATACAAGCACCTTTCATCCTCTTTCCTGACAGAATCCTTCGACTTCGCAGTGGAGTCTTTTCGAGCGTAATCTCCCAACTTAGCGGCAAGGTCATCCCGCATCTTCACCTCACTTTCGATAATTGGATTTTAAGATTCCCGATTCTAAAGATTCAAAGAAGAGAGCCACACTCTCCAAGGAGAAAGTTATCTCACCCCATCTACATATGATTGTATGGGTGTCCGAACACCATCTGGAGATGAAAGCAACCAAGCCCGGGATATCCTTCCTAATCTGGAGGTTTACTGAAGCTCTGACGGCATCAATAATCTGCGCTCGAGTCAGGTTGGTGTTTATGTGCTCCTTACTCACCATGAACTCAACCCATCTATCAAAAGAACGCAATGGGCTTTGACACATCCTGAAATCAATGTTGGAAGAGGAGTATACCCCTTTTTGAAGACAGAACCGTATAGTGTTCTCTGGGCGAACCGAACGTGTCTTCCTTTCATCTTCACCACCGGTTAACAAAATTGGCACGAAACCTGGGTGATTTTTCCGAGCGGAGACGAGTTTTTTGGCGAAGAACTCATCATCCGTGTTTGGTTTGGAATTATGGACATCCTTTGAGGAAGCGAAATTTTGTTCAGGTAACATCTTGTCGGATCTTTTAATAACAACTTAGTAACAAGATACCTGCACACAAAAAAATAAATAAAAATTATCTCCCTGACACATAACCGCGCCCAACAAAAGGAAAACCCGAAATAAAAAAAAAAACAGAGGAGGGCGTATTCTCTACGGGTTCAAAACTATATACGCAGTATTTTCTTCGGGTTCAAAACTATACACGCAGAATTTTCTTCGGGTTCAAACCTATATATGCAATATTTTCTTCGGGTTCAAGACTATATACGCAGAATTTTCTTCGGGTTCAAGACTATATACGCGCTATTTTATATGGGTTCAAGTGTGTCTACAGTATCCTTCTTCGGGTTCAAAATTATATATGGAGCACTATTCTACGGGTTCAAAACTGCACGCGCAGTATTTCTTTCGGGACCGAAAAATCATATATACAATATTTCCTGCGGGTTCGAAGTCATATGGAGCATATATACAGTATTCTTCTTCGGGATTCATATACAGTATTCTCTACGGGTTCAGGGCTGCACACGCAGTATTTTCTTCAGTGTTCAAAATTATATACGCGGTATTTTATATGGGCTCAAGTGCGTCTGCAGTAACCTTCTTCGGGTTCAAAATAATATATGAAGCACTTTCCTACGGGTTCGAATAATATACGCAGTATTTCCCTTGGTTGCATACATACAATATTTTCTACAAGAGACACGCCAAGAAATTATATGCGCAATATATAAAGAAAAACGCCTACTCTTAGGGTTTACACCTGCATAAAAAGGAAAACAAGAGAAGTCTTGGAAGACATACACCGGAAGCTGGTTTTTCTTTGTGACTCTACCGCTAGTAGGAAAGGATGAAAAGATGAAAGTGCAAGATGGGAGAAAGGGACTTTATATATATAGGCGTGAAGATTCTGAAATGGGGAGGGATTTCCCTTTACCAAAATCGTGCGTGTAAGAAACGGGCCCACAACGCGCAACTTCCCCCAATGTCGACCAAGCTCACCGGCCCCAATAATTGCACCGACTTCCCTATGACCGCCTAAGTCACGCCTTGCAATCCCGCACGCTTCCACATTGCGCCTGGGTCCCACCGGCCTAAGCTAGCACACTCGGTTTCCCAAGTCACGCCTGCAAGCACGCACAGCTTCCACATTGCGCTGGTCCCACCGGCTAGCACACTCAGTTTCCTAACTCACGCCAACTTCCCAACGTCTCCCAAGCTGCACCGGCCCCACCAGTTGTGCCAGCCTCCCGATTTGTGCAAAACTCCCAGAGGCGAGGATTCTAAATCCTATTTATAAAAGGTCAGACAAGCCTCATCAATTCTCTTTACGGTTTGCTGTTGATAGTTTGTCACCATCTTATGCTTACCCCGCAACAAAGCCCATGTTCCGAGCTAAGCAGGGGACTTAATGTTGATGGTGGTTTTTAAACAAGGGGTAAAATCGTAAAACCCCATGACCTAGTGTTACCCGCAACACATTAACTAAGAGCATTTAACTCAGGTGTAAATAATTAATAGGGGTATTTTTTCAAAATACCAGATTAGGGTTTTTTCAACACAGAACCCTAATTCCAAAACCAAGCCGCATACTGCGCACCATGGCAACAATGCCAAACCAAGCCGCATGCTGCGCACCATGGCAACAATGCCAAACCAAGCCGCATACTGCGCACCATAGCAACGATGCCAAACCAAGCCGCACACACTGCGCACCATGGCAATGATGCCAAACCAAGCCGCACACTGCGCACCATGGCAACAATGCCAAACCAAGCCGCACACTGCGCACCATGGCAACAATGCCAAACCAAGCCGCACACTGCAACAACGCCAAAACCAAGCCGCACACTGCGCACCATGGCAACAATGCCAAACCAAGCCGCACACTGCGCACCATGGCAACAACGCCAAAACCAAGCCGCACACTGCGCACCATGGAAGCGACGCCAAAACCAAACTACATATCGCACTCATTGGCAACCATGCCAAACTAAGCCGCTATGCCATTGGCACATGCCAAATATAGCGCCCTAGGCTTGCAAAACGTGCAACTAGGTCAACATGGCCGTACGTGCCATTGGCACATGCCAACACGTACCACAAGCCATATTTCCAAGCCGCTATGCCATTGGCGCATGCCAAATATACCGCCCTAGGCTTACAAACCATGCAACCTAGGCCAAGTCGGCCACGCATGCCATTGGCACATGCCAACATGCTCGCTAGTAGCTTTTCCTACCAAGGCCACGGCCCTAACGGCCACGCATGCCATTGGCACATGCCAACATGCTCGCTGGTAGCTTTTCCTACCAAGGCCACGGCCCTAACGGCCACGCATGCCATTGGCACATGCCAACATGCTCGCCGGTAGCTTTTCCTACCAAGGCCATGGCCCTAACGGCCACGCATGCCATTGGCACATGCCAACATGCTCGTTGGTAGCTTTTCCTACCAAGGCCACGGCCCTAACGGCCACGCATGCCATTGGCACATGCCAACATGCTCGCCTCGTAGCTTTTCCTACCAAGGCCACGGCCCTAACGACCACGCATGCCATTGGCACATGCAAACATGCTCGCCGGTAGCTTTTCCTACCAAGGCCACGGCCCTAACGACCACGCATGCCATTGGCACATGCCAACATGCTCGCCGGTAGCTTTTCCTACCAAGGCCACGGCCCTAACGACCCACGCATGCCATTGGCACATGCCAACATGCTCGCCAGGTAGCTTTTCCTACCAAGGCTAGGGCCCTAACGGCCACGCATGCCATTGGCACATGCCAACATGGTCGCCGGTAGCTTTTCCTACCAAGGCCACGGCCCTAACGACCACGCATGCCATTGGCACATGCCAACATGCTCGCGGTAGCTTTTCCTACCAAGGCCACGGCCCTAACGGCCACGCATGCCATTGGCACATGCCAACATGCTCACGCGGTAGCTTTTCCTACCAAGGCCACGGCCCTAACGGCCACGCATGCCATTGGCACATGCCAACATGCTCGCCGGTAGCTTTTCCTACCAAGGCCACGACCCTAACGGCCACGCATGCCATTGGCACATGCCAACATGCTCGCTGGTAGCTTTTCCTACAAAGGCCACGGCCCTAACGACCCACGCATGCCATTGGCACATGCCAACATGCTCATTTGGTAGCTTTTCTTACCAAGGCCACGGCCCTAACGGCCACGCATGCCATTGGCACATGCCAAACACACACGCCGGTAGCCTAACTTGCAAACCGTGCAACCTACCACCACGGCATTCCGCACATGCCATTGGCACATGCCAAACACACACGCTGGTAGCCTAACTTGCAAACCGTGTAACCTACCACTAAGGCATTCCGCACATGCCATTGGCACATGCCAAACACACACGCTGGTAGCCTAACTTGCAAACCGTGCAACCTACCAAGGCATTCCGCACATGGCATTGGCACATGCCAAAACACACACGCTTTGTAGCCTAACTTGCAAACCGTGCAACCTACCACCAAGGCATTCCGCACATGCCATTGGCACATGCCAAACACACACGCTCGGTTGCCTAACTTGCAAACCGTGCAACCTACCAAGGCATTCCGCACATGCCATTGGCACATGCCAAACACACACGCTTGGTAGCCTAACTTGCAAACCGTGCAACCTACCACCAAGGCATTTCGCACATACCATTGGCACATGCCACACACGCCACTAGCGGCTGCATTGCCACTTACACTCAACGTACAACCTACCACTAAGGCATTCCGCACATGCCATTGGCACATGCCACGCACGCCACTAGCAGCTCGGCATTACCACTTGCGCTCAAGTACAACCCGCAACAAGGGCATTCCGCACATGTCAATGGCACATGCCACACACGCCACTAGCGGCGCCACTTGCACTTAAGGTGCAACCAACACTCGAGATATCAACACAAACGGGGATGCTTTCCAGGGGTTTTGGTTTGGCGGTCACAGCTTGCAGCGTACACTACGCTCACATTAAGAAAGCGTGAAAAGGAATAAAGCGGTCAAATAAATGAGGAAATAATGGTGAAAACGTTTTCACCCATTAACACCATGCGGTTACCACCTCCTCTCATTATTGCACCCTTTACTCTCTTCCTTCATGAGACCAGGGTACGTTTCAATCTCGACTTGTATAAATAGGTCTTACCTATTTCCACCAGACAACAAGTCTCGGTCAGGAGAAAAATACTACACTCTCAGAAAGGCAACTTTGCAAGCTCTCCCAAAAAGCTTTCATCTCTTGCAAGCTTCCCAAGCTTTTACTTTCTGATACAAGTCGAGATACTACTCTCCTAGAATTATTCTGGTCTCAACACCTTTCTTGGCTTCCCTCCCCAAATCAACCCTTCTCTTCCACTTTGTGACCGAAGCAAGTCTGGAACGGCCATTTCTTGGTTTAGGCCGGACTTGTACAGATTGATCTCTCGAATCTATAAAGTGCTCACGTGCAGCACATTTGTTTAGGGTTTGAACCAGTTTCTCACTCACCTACCGAACTTACCAAAATCGGCGAAACGATTTTTACCCATAAACACCGGCACACACCGACATACATAGGCCAGAAATAGAAATAGGTGGTACCAATTGTTGTTGGAGTTGCAACAGTAGAGATTGAACAACCGCATAGAAGACATGATATGAACTGAACGTTGCAGCAGTTGAATAGTAGTTGCATCACTTGTGGAAAAAACAACAACAGTTGTAGGCATAACATAGCATTTGAAAAAAGGCAGTTCATAAAGTACCACCAGAAAGAAGTAAGCCAGAAGTACGACTCACACCAACAATGAACATACCTAGCTTGAATTACCACTAATGCTTGCATTAGAATCACACAATTATTGATACTCCAGAGCTGCATTAGGAATACTCTCACATGTAGTCCTCACACACTCGCATACAATGACTCACACACTATTAGTACTGTGTTTGTGCATGAAGTTAGCTTAGCAGCTCTCAACCACCCAGCAGCCAAAAGAACTCATGGAAATTTTTATTTCTCAGCTCTTAACCTCTCTTTTCTTTCTTTCTTTTCCAGCATTAAATTCTTTATTTTTTGTCATAATCATCAGGAATAAGGGAATGAAGATTTCATGTCTTTTTCTTTATTCGATCGAATAACTCGTGATCATTGCAGGGTCCCTATCGGCCATGCATGATTCCCTGCCAAATAAAGAACCTGTGTAAGAGTCTGATTTAAGCCATGACTGCCTCAGTATATATGGTATGCCATCTTTTTGTATGTCTATTCTTAATTTGGTAAGTGTGTTTAGTTTTGGAACTTCCAAGTTATAGGTGTTGAACTTTCATTTTTGCTTTTAAGTTCTTAAATTAATTAATTAAAAAAGATTAATTAAATCTAGATAGAGATCACTCACTTTATTGGCTGTTCAAACCAGAAAACATACATAGGATCAAAAGATTATGCTGAAATTGAACAAAAGATTTGTTAGCCAATCATCCACCAGTTAAGTCTAATCAAGAATCTATTATCATAGGATCAAACTTTTACTTTGTTCATGAGTTGAATAATTAATTTCCTAATTAGAGTTAACCTTTAAACACGTGGGGCCTTAAACCATCTTAAATACCTCCATCACCCAAGAGTAATGACACACAATCACCACTGCAATAGAAGTAGAACTAGATCCCGCTCTTAGATAAGCTTTGAGAGATCGTGAGTAAATCATTAGATTTCACTCAACAACTAGGAAGTGTTTTTGTTCAATCTACATAAAATCCTATATTGATGATTATGGCATTATCATCATCATCGCACCAAACCCTAATGACAGGTATCTTCATTTTCCTGCTTCTAGTATTGCAGCAACACTGTTACTCAGCATCCGCTCGCAAACTAGAATTACATCCCTCCGTAGCTGAAATACCAAAAATCAGCTCTTTCAAGAGCATAAAATCACCACCAGAAATTAGACAAACATTACCGTTCATCCACCGCTCCAAGAAAATGATGGACGCTTTTCGGCCCACATCCCCTGGTCACAGCCCCGGAGTTGGTCATGGAGAACCTCCTGGTCATAAATAGTGAGATAAATACCATTCTCTCTCTCTATATATAAATATGCATGTTATCAATACCTTAATTAATTAGGTATAGTTAGTTAATTAAGGTTATCGAGTTTTGGGAAAGTGAAGGAATGCTTGGTTAATTAGTGAAGGAACTGATATAAGATTTGGTGATCGATGATGCACGTGAAATATATAAGCTGTCAAGTCTTGGAGTTTATATCTGTTTACAAGATCAAGACAGGATCATGATAATACCCGAAGCTATGCAACATGAATCATATAAGGTAATAATAGCGTATTATTACTGGCATGATGAGCTCTGGGCATGCATGGGATATGTGGATCATCATCATATATATGCTATTGTGTTTTGCAGTATTTGCAGTTTTTTTTTTCGTTGCAATACTATTTGAATAATGTTGTAACTGATTGTAACAATTTAAATTTAAATATATGATTTTTTTTTTTTGTGTGCGTCTGAACTCTCTACTAGATTTGCCAGTTATATGAATTTAACGTTATCTCTACTATCTCCACTTACATTTGATTTTGACAGTTGATATAAATCGTTTTATCGTACATGATTATCCATATATTGTTGCATACCTTTTTTCTTTTCTTTTTAAGCATGCATTTATTAAAAGAAAATTATGTTACAATTACACAGAGGTATTTAGTATCATAGAGTCATGGAAAATAATTTGATCGAAAGAAAATTATGTTGCAATTACACGGGGTATTTAGTCGTATTTCAATTTGATTTAGTTTGTGGTTTCTTGTAATTTTAGGTTTAGTAACTGCTTTATCTGCTAAAAGTAAACATCTTGGGAAGCTAGTTAATTATATGCCAATTCATGCAACATGCACCCATGCCTCAATCTTTCACCGGCTAAAATTCATTTGTTTTCTTAACAGCATGCGTTGTGAGAGTTTCTCTTAACCGCACAAATATTTGTTGATTCTGCTTTTGATGATTACTTAAAGAGATTATCTTAATTAATGCTAATATTAGTCGTCATCAACAACTGACAATATTCTCATCTTTCTTAAATGTTTCAACTGAACTTAATTTATGGTTAAAATATACTCCCTCTGTTCTTAAATAATAGGCTGGTCTCCTAATTGGGAAAGTCAAATGTTACTTTATTTATTTTTCTGGGACCATTTTTCTCTTAACTTCTTTTGATGACAAGTGTCATGGGACCATTTCACTTTATTTCTTTTGCTGACAAGTGTCATGAGGACCATTTCACTTCACTTCTTTTATTGACAAGTATCATGAGGACCACTTTCAATGATTGACTCTCTTAATTTCCTTAATTTTCTCAAAAAACAAAACCAGCCTATTAAAAAAGAACGGAGGGAGTAGCTTAAAACCTAGGCCAATTAAATTTGTGATCTCTATATACTTTTCCCTACTATATATGTCTACCTATCTCTATATATGTATATATGTATAGAAAGATTCCCGTGCTACAGACCATGAGTAAGCTTTCTCAATTATTTCATTTCTGTTTTGATTTCTTCTTTATTCATCCTAAATTTTATAAGAGAATAGTGGAGTGGGTAAGAAGTGTACTCTGTTGCAAGATAGAGTACACTGCCTACTTTATTACAGTGGCATGATTAGCGTTTCAACAATTGTATTTACATAAAATGGTGTGAAACACCAAGGTGATTATACTTATTAGAAGAAGAAAAATCAATTCATAGCTGAAATCCATAACTCAATATGTCCAATGAAAATGGGAGGGTACTAACTAGACCACCAATTTTTTCTTTCGGCAACATGTGAAGACTAACTACAGTTGAAAACAGAAAAACAAGTGTTTGGAAGTTATTGGCCGTCATGGTTGAAATTTCATCAAAGTGACGACCAACACATAGTCATCAAATTAGGTTTTCAAAACCTTGACGACTAATAACACAATTGAAGACTGGAAAACAAGGATGGAAGTTAATGGTCGTCATGCTTTAGATTTTGAAAACCTGACAATAATTCATTCTACACTATTGTCGCTAAGGTTTTTGTATGAATACTGTTAAAGCACTGCTCCGTTGAACCCACCAAGCGTTGGTATGTCAAGTTTGGATGTCATATTTTAGATCCAAAATTCGAAGCTGTTTGTGTAATCGCGTCTTTTCCGATGCCTACACCCAAGTAAATCTAAAGGCTATAAAGCTACTAACATTCAAGATGCAAAGATAAACAAGATGTAAAGAACATGAAAATAAAGATTGACACAAGCATATAACGTGGTTCGGCCATGAAGACCTACATCCACGAGAAAGAAGCTATTTTCTATATTGATTAAGGTCTTACCCTTGAAAGAGTTACAAATATCACTTAGATTTCTCACTCTATCTTTCTCTAAGTCTCTCTTTGGAATTCTCTGTAGAAAGACCATCTAACATTACATGTCCATCTCCTTCTACATGGACTGGTATTTATAGACAGCTTGGACTCGTGGAGGTATGACCCGATCTCGCCGAGCTGATAAAGCTATCGTACATCTTCTAAGTGCTTCGGATGAACTCTATACTATCCCCAGTGATGTCTTGCTCGGTTCTCCTTCCGAGTTGTCTCGCTTTATGCATTATCGTACTGTTCCTCCTTAAAAGGCATCGTACTACACCATCCTCGGGCTATAGTATGGATCGTCCGAGTCTTCGATGTGATATATATTCGCCCACGCCTCTTCTGATACTTCATTAAATGCACTCCTTGTTTTTAAACTTGACCGTCTAAGTTGATTTAGACTACTCCCCACACATTTCATTCATGTAACGTTGTAGCAGGCGTCTCGATTCAGACGAAGTCACCTTTTAGAGTATGATTCGATACTTCTGTTTCATCATATTATCATAAAACCATCCCTTGAGATGTTGAAACGTGGCGATCGGGTATTTTACCCTCACAATTTACTCTTTTTCTTTTCATCTCGCCAAGGGTATGATAGGAAGAAAACCTCGTAACCGCTCCGTCTTTTTCGCCACGTGTAGAGTTCTTGCCACATCATCGCCTTTAATGTATTTTTTACTTGTTAACTGGGGACGCCGGTTTGCTGTCCAAGAAGTTATATCTCCTATATAATCTTCCTATGATAGAGAAAACATGTTTTTATTTCTTCTCCCCTTTTTACAGAGTTCAGAACTTTTGTTCTCTTTCTTCTTTGTCTTTTGATGTTCCTTCTTAACTCCTTGTCTGTTATAAAGAAATTCATCATGTCTGGGAGGGATTCTCCGTCTAGAACTTCAAGACGCTAAGGGATTTTATTCTCTTTCTTTTTCCTTTTTTAAGGTTATATTGATCAATGATTCTCGTCATTGTTTATTAACTGTATAGTTCCTTCGGGATCGCCATTGTCATCTCCATGTCTTCTTTGATGTTTTCACTGGTTTTTTACCAGTGTACGTTTTTATTTTTCTCTCATGTTCAAATTTTACGGTGCTGAGAAGAGACTAGTTAGGCCTCCGACCACTAGTCGTTCCTCCGACATGTCTGATGCTGCTTTTTTAGAAATAGTGAAGGCTAAGCATTGTCTTCAGATATTTCAAGTTTATTTCGCCAGTCCGGCGGGTCAGGCCAGAGTTTTGACCAAGAAGATCTTAGAAGATAATCCCTGTAGCCCCAACGAGATATTCATGACAGTGGGTCAGCTAGATAATGGGCTTCGCCTTCCCTTGTACTGTCCATTGGATTATTTCCAGTACGAGGTACTTTGTTTGCTTGACCCTCAGCGAGCCGTATTTCAGCCCAATGGTAATTTTACCGGATTGTACGAGAATGTGCTCGGAGATGTAAAGGTAGGGTTACTGAGCATGAGTTGAACGAGTTTGTTCCTTCTCAGAGAGATTTATACACTTCCGAGAACTTCGTGGAGAACTACTGCTGTCAGCAGTCCGAGAAGTTTGATGGCTTCGGGGTGGGGATTTCAAGATCTTGGCGAGCTCTCAAGGGTCCCTTGCTCATGTCCGGTTTGGATCCTCCCAATGCCAGAAACATCACTCTTCGCAAGACGCATGACCCAAAGTGGTTTTTGGTTCCTCTTCGCATTGTGGGTCCTTATGTTTATGGATGGGATGATCTTGGCAACATTCTTTTGGAGCTTGCTGAGATGCATAATTATTTGCCACCTTATAGGCCATGGGAGCTTAGATGGGTTACCTCTCGTAGGCGTCCATCGCAGTCCACCCACTCTATTGAGGATGCTAAGATAGAAAATAATGTCTTAATGTCTTAACGTATATATACCTTGCCCATGTTTTATGCCTTAGCATTTGATGCCATTTGTTGACAGAGGATGAGGGTTTCTGATGGTTCTGGCCCATCTACTGCTCCTGTTGAGGTTGCGGAAAATGCTTTGGATGTTGATATTGCTGCTCTTTTTGGTGAGAATGAGATAATGGACCTTGGTGAAGGATTTTTTGATGATGTGGATCAGGCGTTATTGCATGAACCCGCTAATCCCGATGGCACTGCTACCATATCGGAGGTGGGGATGCCCATGCGAGTAATCTCGCTAATAAGGGTGTTCCCTCCGATGGAGGTGCTCGGGTTGGAGGTAGTGGTGGTGTTGTTACTGGTGTTCAAAGTGGTGGTGGTGTTGGTACTGGCATACCAAATGCTTTTACTGGTGGTTTTCCTTCTGCTCTAGCAGTTGCTTCTAGTTCGTCTCGCACCGTTTTTGGTGAAGGATCCGAGGCGATGGCGATGCTATGTGTTAGAGCACTGCTCGGTCGAACTCGCATGCGTTGCTATCTCAAGCATGTTTGTCAAAATTAGTGATCAAAACTATAAGTCTTGATTTCTAGTCTACTTATAGATGTCTCGGACTAGGACATAAATTGTGTAGTTGAGCCTTAGACTTCGCGACGTTCATCATTTGAAGACGAAAAACTACTAAGGAGAGCTTGTGGAACTTCATCAACAAAAGGTATATGGAGGCTGAAACTCATCTATCACTTGGAAAGTCTATTTCTACTCTATCTCCTATATTGAGACATAAGTCGTGTTACGATATAGTTTTCTATTTTACACATTTGAGATTTTGAGCTGAGTTTAACTCTCTTACATATTTGAAATATGTGTTGGCAAGCTTTCGCTTCGATCAAGTTCATCTTATATTCTTGACGCAAGTTAAAAGATGATCATGTGAAAATTGTCGAGTAACATCTTACATGGTTTATGTGATACAATCATTTGGTGCAGACTTGGAATGTTTCGTTATGATTATTTCAATAACTTGAAAATTGCTTTGATGCTAATAATGTGTGAAAACGGCTATTGTCATCCTCTAAGAAAGTTTCAATGATTGAAATAAGAGTTTTGAACACTTAACCATTATTGGATATGTCATGTTGTGTATTCTTGCACATATGTAATCCATGTCCGGGAACCATAGTATGCGCACTAGTTCGCGTACCTGTTGGCTTGAGAAATCCGGAAACCTAAGTATGCGTATCCATTTGCGTACTGGCATACAGGTTCATGTCCGAATATTTCTGCTGGGATTGGAAGTTCGCGTACCCGTTTGCGTACCGGCGAAACCCAATCTTTGTCCGGGTATTGAAAGTATGCGAACCCGTTTGCATACTTGAAGGTTAAAGTTCTAAAATCGGTTGTGTACATGAACATAAACATTTATATAAAAGGAATGCAATCTTTGCAAACCGTGGCTATAATTTTCATGAATTGATTCGAGTGAATCAAACCGATTTTGCTTCAATTGTGTTCTTGTATACTTCTATGAGAATATAGCAACTGAACAACTCTTTAACTAGTTTCATTTGAGTCATTTGAACTGGTTATGGTTAAGATGAACAAGGTTGATATGAGAGTGTTCATATGGATAACTTCGGTTAACTATTGTTGAGCCAACATGGTGTACACGTTTAGGTACGGTTACATAAACCTAAATGAGGGTACATTTCATTTGTGTGAAACAAGCTAAGTTTGATCTAACGGTTGAAAGATATTAGCTTGGTTAAATCAGGTTTTTCATCTAACGGTGAATATTGAATGCTTTGTTACCAAGGTAACTTAGATTGCAAACCCTGATTTGAAAATTATATAAAGGAAAACTCTAGCAACTAGAAACCTAATCCCCACACTTCGTGTGTTACTAGTTGCATAGCTAGAGTCGATTCTCCTCTAACCTTAGGTTTCTCTCGAGACCACGTAGGTTAACGACTTTAAAGACTTCATTGGGATTGTGAAGCGGACCCAACTATTTTCTTTGTAGTTGCGTGTTACAGTCTTGCCCGATTCTATCATTTGAGTACTATCTTCTCTAAGATTTGCTTGAGATTTAATCTCCGATAGGCAAGATAAAAAGTAATCAGAAACACCTTCGTATTGTTTGTGATTCCACAATATCTAGTTTCGCTTCCATACGATTTAGATTATTGTGAGGTGATTGATAATACTAGGCTGTTCTTCGGGAATATAAGACCGGTTTATCAATTGATTCCTATTCACCTTGATTTATCAAAAGTCGGAACAAAACTCATAGGTATTTCTGTGGGAGACAGATTTATCTATACTAATAGACTTTTCTGTGTGAGACAGATTTGTTTATCAAGTCATCGACTTTGGGTCGTAGAAACTCTTGGTTGTGGGTGAGATTAGCTAAGGCAATCAAGTGCGTAGTATCCTGCTGGGATCAGAGACGTAAGGAATGCAATTGTACCTTGAATCAGTGTGAGATTGATTAGGGTTCAACTACAGTCCAGTTCGAAGTTCATTGGTAGTTGGCTAGTGTCTGTAGCGGCTTAATACAGTGTGGTGTTCAAAGCTGGACTAGGTCCCGGGGTTTTTCCGCGTTTGCGGTTTTCCTCGTTAACAAAATTCTGGTGTCTTTGTTATTTCTTTTCCGCATTATATTTTGTTATATAATTGAAATAACATAGGTTGTGCGTTGTGTCGATCAATTAGGAAATCAAATCTTTGGTTGTTGATTGAAATTGATTGATCCTTGAACATTGGTATTTGGTACCGTTCAAGTTACTACTCTTATATTCAATCGGGATCGCAAATTTCTATTTGCTGATTGCAGATTGAATTAAGAAATAAAGATATAAACTCTTGTATATACTTTTCTATAGATTGAGCCTGACTGTCTAGTTGATTCTCTAGAAAGTATATTGGAGTAATTCCTCTCAGATTGCCAAAAAAATTGTTGGGTGTGGTTGTTGTACCCCCGCATTTTCACTATGCTC
The DNA here is from genome assembly GCA_023531295.1 of Papaver armeniacum. Lineage (NCBI taxonomy): Eukaryota > Viridiplantae > Streptophyta > Magnoliopsida > Ranunculales > Papaveraceae > Papaver > Papaver armeniacum. The sequence continues at coordinate 148,013 of JAJJWW010001870.1, read as the reverse complement.
GGATAGTTATGCTCGGCTGAGCAAGGATGAGCAAGATCGTATTTTGGATTCTTTAGATAAGTCCGCTCAGCATCAACTTGTGCAGGCAGTATGTATTAATACTTGGCTATGTTTTAATAGTATATTTGTTATTGCCCCAGTCTAACTGGTGATGTTGTCTGATTTACTATAGCAACAATTTGACGGTTGTCATGCTGTCCGAGACTCGTGTTGCTAGGAGACAAGCGAGAGATGTGGAGCGCGAGAACCAGCAACCGCGTCTCGCTGTGGAGATGGCTAAGCAGGAGGCTTTATTCTTTCTCCAGGATAAAAAGGAGTTGGAAGGTATTCATTCTCTCATTTGTCTAGGTTTTTCGACTCTGTAGTAGGTTCTAGAGTTCAATTAGTCTCTCTATTGGTAGCCACCGTCAAACGTTTGGAGGAGAATATAAATAATAATGGTCATAAGCATGCTAGAGAAATTTGCAACCTAAATCTTGATGTGAGCTCTCGTCAGTGCAAAATTGATTCCCTGGAGAATGAGATTACGCAACTTCAGACTGCTGTGGATGTTCACCGAGATCGCATTGTTGAGCTTCGTGCGATGTTAGATAAAGCTAAGGAGGTGGCTTTAGCTCATTTGGATGAGATCAAGCTGCTCCGAGCTCAACAGGATGGACATATTGAGTGGAAGTCCGATCATTTGCGCCAGCTAGCGCAAGCAGAGGATGATAGAGAAGAGCTTGCTCGACTCAAGTGAGAATTTGTCCAGCTTGAGAAGGAGCGCAATAGACATATGTTATCATGCCCGACTGGTGATGATGCTATAACACCCATTGAAGCACAAATTAGCGCTTTAGATAATCCAAAAGCCCAAGTGGACCGAACCTTAGCTTCTGTTTTAGTTGAACATGAAGGTTAATTGCCTATTAGTATTTTTAAATTATGTATTTCACTCCTAGTGAAATTTCCTTTAGATTAAGTGGTTCCATTTGCTGTCTTGCAGATGCTCGTAAGCGCAATGCAGAGTTTAATTTGGGAGGCAGTTGAAAGAGGTAAAGGGAGAAAAGAAAAATCTTGATGATGAGCTTAATGACTTGGTGAATCGTCACGAAGAAGAGCTGGAGGCTGAACGTGCCGATAAGCAGAAGAAGATGAGCAATCTTCATGCAGAGTACAAGGTCAAGATGACAAATGCATGTAAGGCCGCCATCCTGTGTGAGCGTCAAAGAGCTGTTGCTGCCAATGGTGTGGTTCCTCCCGAACCTGTTGAGCCCGACTCCGAGCAAGTGGCTCCTGGTGCGACCGAGGGCGAGGATCGGATGGATACCGAGCAAGATGCTCCTGGCGATGTACAAGCTTAAGTTCATCGGTTTGCTTGGTTTTTAAGAACTCTTTATTCTCCTCTTTTTGTGTTTACTTTTAAAAATACTGGTTGATTGGTAAGTCCTCGTGCTCCTTCCAAGGCAATGTTTAATGGTTTGATTAGTTGGTATGCTAACCAAGTCCTCTTCTGTTTTGGAGGCATTATTTTGCTAATTATTTTTTGTTAAGTCCTTGAATGTGGGAGGCAACTAATACTCTTTGCTAAAGTACTTAGTAATATGCATGATAACTTCTTTTGTTTAATTGCTTAATTGCATCATGTGTTGTTCTTATTTTTGGTGACTCTGAGGGTATGCGCATATTATCGGTCCAACCATGGGTGACAAAGCCAAGGAGTGATCAGTTCCTTAATTGGATAGGCATCTCTTACGGTGTTGGACTTTGAGTATAACACACTTCCCTTCTCGCCTTTGTTTTGTGCCTTTATGGGATTTGTTTTTTAATAGTGTCCAATTTAGGTTACACTTGGATCCTAGGTCCAGGTGATCAGGTGTTTGAGTAACTTGTTTTTTAACCATTGTTTGGAGGGCAATATCTCGGTCAAGTGGTTCTTGCCTTAGCCAAAGACAAGTTCCTTGATTCTGGATATCTCATGTTATGGAAGGACATCATCCGATTTTGTGATCGTGATGGCATTACCTTAGGTCTATTTCCGTCTTAGGTAGCTTAGGGTGTCCCCCGCTACATCTTTCTTCACTAGGCTAGATGGCATTGCCTTAGGTCTGTGTCCATCTCGGGCAGCTTAGGTATTTTTTCCGCATCATTCCATGTAGAATGGAAGGTGTGGTTAGCACCGTGCCATAATCTTGATGGGATTTGATTATAATGCAATTATGAAATGATTGTTCTACATGCAAGTGCAAGAAATGATGAAAAAATTAAAGAAAAAATTTAATACAATCAAAAAATCGTTGGGTTACAAGTAATCAAACAAACATGCAATAAAAATAAAGAAATAATCAATGTAAATAAACGACAAGTGAGCAAAAGGATGAATTTTATTACTCTCAAAGGAGGGTTTATAAACCCTTGGCACATTCGAGATAAGGTTTCATGACCTTTTACAAGTAGGGATTCAAACCCTATTTTCATAATTTGACCTTCTAAGGATAGGCTATTTAAGCATTGTATTGGTTGAGGTACTTAATATTCCATGGGCCCTCCAGTTCTTCCCCATTAGGTTTGAGCAACCTGTATGCTCCATCACCTGCCTTGGCGATGACTGTGAGTTCTCCTTCCCAGATGGGTGCAAATTTTCCTGACTCGCGCTGATATGGCGGGATCTCGCCCCAGACTTTGTCGCCTGGGCTAAAATGTCTCTGGTGGACACGTTTGTTGTATTCTCGGGCTAACCTATGATGATAATTTTCAATTCTTTGAAGGGTTATTTCTCGATTTTCCTCGAGATCTTCTAGCTTGGCGAGTATCATGTCCGAGGTTAGGTTCTTTTCCCAAGCCTCGGTCTTAGTTGTTGGGATCATCTCTTCAGTTGGTATGATCTCTTCCGTCCCATATGTTTGAGCGAAGGGGGTCATCCCCGTCGCCTCTCTTCGGGTAGTCCAATAGGCCCATAAAACATTGTGTAATTGTTCACACCAGCTAGCCCCATGTCCGTCCAAATTCTTTTTAAGCATGTCGGCGATGGTTTTGTTAGTGGCCTTTGCCTGTCCATTACTCTCGGGGTAGATGGGTGTAGATTTTTTCTTTCTGATCTTAAAGCAGTTAAAGAGGAGATCAATGTTTTTCCCTCGGAGTTGGGCTCCTTTGTCTGATAGGATGGCGGATGGGATACCTAAGCGACATATGGTGTGCTCAAAGAGAAATTTAAAGACATCGTGGTCTCTGATGTGACTGAGGGCTGAGGCTTCTACCCATTTTGTGAAGTAATACGTGGCGACGATTAATTAAGTATTTTTGCTGTCCTATACCGGCTCGTAGAGGTCCAACGATGTCGACTCCCCACTTGGCGAATGACCAATGGCTTAGTACAGATTTTAAATCCATGAAGGGGCGTGCCTTCGTTTACCAAACTTTTGGCATTCTAAGCATAATTTTGCCATTTTCTTTGAGTTTTCGTTCATGCGAGGCCGAAATATCATTGTAATCTAGCTTTATGAGCTAGGGACCTTCCGTCTCTATGGTTCCCTGCGTAACCATAATGTATTTCTTTAATATCTCCCGAACTTCAACAAAGGAAAGGCATATAAATAAGGGTCCCAGGTAGGACTGCCGAGATAGTATGCCCTCCATAAGTTGGTAGTTTCCCGATCATGATATCACTTTGTGCGCAAGCTTTTGGTCACTTGGAAGATCTTCATTAGCCATTATTTCATGATCACGGTTCTCCAATCGTCCTCGGGCAAAGTTTCTTGGTTTGTGCTTACATTAAGAATTTCCATATCTCCTTCCATGGGTATTGAGGGAATTAGTACCCTTTCGATTCTTACAGTTGTAGCCTATGGATCCTTCATCATGGAGGAAAGAACTGCTAAAGCATCGGCGTGCTTGTTCTTATTCCTGCATAGGTGCTGGAAACTGATGTTGGGTATCTGCTCGATATAATGGTTGGTGAGCTAAAGATATCGCTGCAAACATGCATCTGAAGCCTGATATATTCCATCTATTTGTCGTATGACAAGCTGTGAGTCACTTGTGAGTCTCACTTCATCGATACCGAGAGCGATTATTACTCGGAGAGCATGTATGACCGCCTCGTACTCGTTTATGTTATTCGTGGATGGGAATCCTAACCTCAGGTTATAGACGATACTTCGGCCTGTCGGGGTCATGAAGACCATTCCGGTGCCAGATCCTTCCATGTTACATGACCCGTCCACGAAGACTTCCCATCGCCTTGGGTTTTCCGAGTGAAGCATCTCGGGTGGGTCCTCTAGCTCGTCCTTCATTCCAAGGATTTCCTTAATCTCATCGGTATCGTCTAGAGGAAAGTCGGCTAAGAAGTCCGCCATGACTTGGGTTTTTATTGCAGTCTGGGCTTGATATTTTACCCCAAACTGTTTTATTTGAGCTCCACATTTGGATATTCTTCCTGCTCTATCTTCATGGTCTAGGACAGACTCTAATGGAGCTTTCGTAATGACAGTCACAGTGTGTGCATGAAAGTATGTTCGTAACTTTTGTGTCGCGTAAACCAAGGACAACACGATCTTCTCGATCTTAGAATAGTTCTTCTCTGCAGATGTCGGAGTTTTACTTATGAAGTAAATAGGTTTCTCTACTTATTTATCTATGCGAGTCAGTAATACACTGATCGAAATGTTAGTCGTTGGTAGGTAGATGTAAAAGTCTTTGCCGTGGTTGGGATTTTGTAAAATTGGCAAGGTATCCAGGTGCTCATTGATATTTTGGAAGGCTTCTTCACACTAGGCGCTCCATGAGAATTTTTCGCACTTTTTCAGAGTATTGAAGAAATCATTACATTTGTCGGACGATCTAGCTATAAACCTTCCCAGGGCTGCTAGCCGATCATTTAATCTCTGCACGTCTTTGACAGTGGCCGGCGAGGGCATCTCAAGTATGGCTTGCACCTTAGCCGGGTCGACTTCGATGCCTCGCTTTGTGACCAAATATTCTAAGAATTTTCCTGAGATTACCCCCAAGGCACATTTTTCCGGGTTGATTTTCATATTATACTTCCTCATTTGTTCAAAAATTTCTTTAAGGTCATTAGCGTGGTTCTGCGGAAGCTTGCTCTTTACAAGCATGTCATCCACAAATACCTCTAGGGTTTTGTGTATCCAATTGTCAAACATTTTTTCCACCATTCTATGATAAGTCGCGCCTACGTTTTTTAGTCCGATTGACATCTTAGCATAACAATATATACCTCGGGGAGTGAAGAAGGTAGTATGCTCTTAATCTTCCTCGGAGAGCGGGATTTGGTTATAACCCGAATATCCGTCCATTAGGGATAGTAACCCATATCCAGACGTTGCTTCTACGAGCTGACCGATATTGGGGAGTGGAAAGCTGTCCTTTGGGCAGGCTTTGTTAAGGTCGTTGAAATCGATACAGATTCGCACTCCTTCATTTTTCTTTGGGATTGCCACCATGTTAGATATACATATAGGATATTGTACTTCTAGGATGACACCGATGCCTCCATCTTCTTTAGTTCGTTTTGAATTGCTTCATGATATTCTCGGTGCCACCTTTTGGCATCTTTTGCCTCATGGGCTTGTGTTTTGGATTAATTTTCAAGTGATGGAAACAGACCTCGGTATCTATCCGAGGCATGTCCTCCATGCTCCATGTAAAGACATCAGAATATTCTTTTAATCTCGTACCAATTTTTCTTCTTCCTCTTTGTCGAGGAGAGTTCCGATCTAAACCATACCCGGGTTTTCGGGTGTTCTGATATTCACTTCCTTTGTAGGTTCCGAGGACGAGAAGTTTTACCTAAGCTCTCCGACGTCGGAGAGGTTCTGTAATTGCTAGCTATAAGGGATCCATGGGTGAGTCCGAGGTTGGGGCTGGCATATTTTTCGAACGCCTTGCTTCATTTGTTTCTGCTATGTAAGCATCGATTTCTTCTTGGCTCTTGGCATTCTTAGCTCTTTTCTTCTTTGCATTTGGGGAATTTACTCTATTCTCGCCTTCTGTACGTCGATATTATAACAGTACTTTGCCTCGTCTGAGTCTCCGATGATCTCTGCGATCCCATCGGGTGTTGTAAACCTTAGTTTCTGGTGATAAGTTGATGCGACCCCTTTAATCCCATGAACCAAGGATCTCCAAAAAATGGCGGTGTACGGTGAAAGTACGTCTACTACACAGAATGTAGTAAAGGTTAGGATTTTTTCCTACACGGATATCTAGAGTTACCTCGCCCCTTGGACGGGTAAAAGAGCCATTGAAGCCAAATATATTATATGTAGATGGTATTAGGCCTTCGTCCCTTAGACCCATTTGTTTGAATGTCTCATAGAATATGATTTCAACATAGCTTCCTTCGTCGATCAATATCTTAAGCATTGCCCATGGTAGTGCCTTTGGCTTTTCGCCTTCATCCTCGTGCTCAGGGAGGGCGATATCCATCGTGACCACCACTGGATTGTTGTGGTTCCATCCTCCTTCAGGTGCCTCAGAGGCTGAAAAACTGATAGGTTGTTTCATCCATTCCTCCATGGAAGGTTCCTTTGCCACACTGAAAACTTCGTTTCCTTCAAAGTTTCGCTTATGAAGTCATCCCGTGATACTTCCTTAGGGTGTGGGGGCAGTAATAACCGAGTGTGATATCGTGTTGGATCCCAAATACTATGTCTCGTGAGGAATTTCCACGCGATGTACGGGTGGCCCTGCCATTAATTGGGTTGCTGGTTGCGCGATGTACTCCTGGAGTTTACCATCATCAATCAGATCTTACACCATTTTCTTCAGATCTCTGCACGAGTCTGTTGGGTGGCTATAGAACTGGGGGAATTTACTGAAATCTGTTCGTTCTTAGCACGCTCGGGATGCTGCCATCTCTGTTCCATGAGAAGGTGATCTTACATTTCTTTGTCGATATTCTTGAAGATCTCGGATATACGGGTGTTTAGCGTCGTGTAGACTGGGTCTGCAAACTTTCCCTTGTTTTTTTAGGCTTGGTATCTCCCTTTCCATCCTCCACTTCGATGTTTATCGAACCGTGCGGATCCACCGTTAGATCACCCTATTCCTCGGACTTGTGTTTGAGGATTCTCGCGGTTCTACCACGTCTCCTCCTCTGCTGTTTCCTCGACTAACTTATCGTAAGTCCCATCTTGGAGTTCTTCGAGGGCTATGTAGTCCTCCTGAATTTCTCTCAATTTCCCTAGGCGAGGGTGGCATGGTTTCGTACATACGTACGAATATAGGATCTGTTTTCCAGAGATTGTTTTGAAGCCCAGGATCGCATAGGCCTCTGGGACCCTTCCGATCTCGGCGCATAATTTTCTCCAACGAGTTACGAGAGAGAGGAGTGACTCGTTTGGTCCCCGATCTAATTGGAATAGCATGTCTCTCTCTCGGTTTGACTCAACTGTTATGCATGTATGCTTCTAAGAATAGCTCGAGATAGGTGGGCAAATGACTTAACCGATTCTTTCGGTAAATTATTGAACCACATTATGGCCTCGTCATTCAGACTTGCTTTGGAAAGAACTTACACATAACGACATCGTAATGACTCCCATGTGTTAATGTCATGCGGTAGGACCTTAAATGTTCAATTGCATCGCCGGTCCCACTGAAGGGAGTTGCGAATGTTGGGAGTGAGCACTTCCTTGGAAATGGCTGAGCCAATAGGCACCTCCTTGTCTTCCTGTAGCCTCTCTGCACATCTCTTCGAGTTGGCAGAGTCGGGCTTGTAATTGATCGTCAATGTGCCTTGTTTCGGCCTTCTTCCTTCGCCCTTGCGCTTTTTCGGGCGAGAAAGAAGCTTCTGGGCGGCGATATCTTGATCGCCCCGAGTCCTCGTCCAATTGTTCGACATACGATACTATCTTAAAGCGAGTTGACTTTGATGTCTCCCCTCGTTTGAGGTTTATGGATGCGGGGTTCTCGGCCACGTAGTTAGTTTTAGTTTTGTATTCCTTCTTCTTTTCTCACCTATGCTTGGGATCGACATCGGACGACCCCTCGGATGGGCTGTCCTCCTTGTTTAGAACTCCTCTGCTTCCCTTAGGAAAGCAATCCTCTGTCTCCTCGTTCGAGGTGTTAGGGATATGGAATCGCTCATCGTCTTGAAAATTCTCGAAAGGATTTTCCTCCTAGGGGATCTCCTCCATGATAGTGAGTGGCACTTTTTTCTTCGCTTTGCGTTTCAGATTACGATTTTTCCGTTCTAGCTTCTTGTTACGTCTTTCTAACCTTTTCATCATTTCCTCTTGCGCCTTTTGCACTTTCATGATGGTTGCAATAGTTGTAGTGGTGTCACCGAGGTTAGAAGGATCATCCTTCTTTGCCCCGTTGTTTACCATTTTCCTTGGAAAACGATTCAACCCTCCTGGTTGAGTTAGATGAATATCGCCCTGTCCTTCGAAGGGGTTTAACTCTTCGTCAGAGCTAGAGTTGTCTGTCAACTGATCGAATTTTGAATAGTGGTAAGAAGGTTTGTCGTTCACTCGGACTCAGTGAGATTGATTTTAGGTTTAATAAAGAAAAACAATAAAAATAAAGAAAATATAAATACAAAAATATTGTCACCAGATGAAGAATTTACTGGGACTCAGGATTCCATTGCTTTTCATGTTCATGGGGTTCATAAATTAATCTTAGACATTTATAGCCCAAAATAAAAGAAACAATAACTCTATTCTTTGCCAAAGTAGATTTCATAAAACGTTAGTTGTAAGTTGTGAGAATGGCGCATCAAAAGTAATTAAAACCAAGCATGCGACATCAAACAAAATAACAAATATTTAATAGAAATCATAAAACCATTAAATTCTATGCAAATAGTTATAAAAGAATTATTTTTATTAACACATGAACGAAAAACAGCCTCCTCCGTCGCCCCAGTGATGGATTTAGCACCTTATGTTGTAGACACTCTCAAAAGATTATTTTATGGATCGAAAAGTGTTTACAATGGTGAAAATGAAGAGAAATAACAAAAGCAGCGAGTTTGCAACGATGTAGTGAAGTTACAAACTCGACGTTACAAAGCAGTTGTTGTGAACTGAAGATAACCGTTGCTAATGGACGTTACAGACTACAAAAATATAAGACGCTTAAAACGACTGTCTTTCACAGTAATATGTTCTTCATGTTCATCTTCATGCTGCAGCATCAGAATTGCTCTGCAACTCTATTTTCTCGCTCTGTATCCTCTCCTAACTCTCCCCTATCGCTCCCCCCACGCGCTCTAATACTCCTCAACACCTTATATAGCCTCTCATGCACAAGAAATCTCCTCCATAACTCCATATATTTCTCCATTACTCGGCATTAAGGAAAATATTCCGGGAATATTTTCTTACCCATTTTAATCTCCTCCGAGCCTTGTTTTGCTTCAAACACACTCCCTACACGCTGAGTCATCATCCAGAAGTGGTATAACATGGAGCAGGCACATGAAAACCTCTCGATCACACACTTAGAACTCGGAATGGACTAACCATAACCCGTGGCACTCTGTTTCCTTCTCTCGGATTATCTAACCAAATTCAGTCGAACCAAAGGCCTTTACCAAGCCCGATACTCCCAATCACGTCATCCCGAAGAGTTTCAGCCATTAAGTCTCTCTAAAAGATCCCTAAATCTCGACCCAAAATTCTGTTCTTCTGGGCTACCATTTCCCGCCAAAACTGAAAATTTGAATGGTAGGGATGACATCCACCTAACAGAGACGGGGGTACGAATAGCATTGCCTTGAGGGGTGCCTGGGGGTGCCCTTATCCAAAATGAGGGTGCTTTTAGTACTTTTCTCCAGGGGGGCCAAATAGCACTTTTTGAGCAACTTTTTCCATACAAGTGTATTTCTCCAAAAACACCTACACAAACATAAAAACACCATAATAAGTATAAAATCAAGCACTAACAATGGAGACACTGAGGACAATTCAGACACAATTCAGACACAAAAATGTGTCTATCAAATACCCCAAACTTATTATTTGCTAGTCCTCGAGCAAAACTAATCTAGAAAATAAAATCCTAACTCACTAGGTGGCCCTAGTGACCGAGTTAATCTAAGGAGGGTTTACCAGAGGTGTACCCACAAAACCAATACTCCAGACCCTAGCTATCTACGCAGAACCTTGGAAGGCACTAAAGAATCTCCTTGGTTGGCATACAATCATTGACTATAGGAGGAAGTATCCTGATGCGAAATTCCAATTGTTGTACACGAGTTTGCACTCAAGCATACTAAAATTCATATATAAGTGACAGAGCTCTACTCAGATAGTTTCTGGACATCATAACCGGAGTCAATCAATCACATGGAAAGATTAAGAAGATGGATGTAGAGAAAAACGTAGATGGTTTTGATGTTGACTAAGGTGAACGGTGTTTCCCATATCTGTCTGAAGGCCTCTGCTAAGGTGAACCTATCCTAATGGACTGAGATACCGGTCAAACTAATATCAACACAACTGGCATATACAAGGGGACCAGCGGTCGATAATCCTAACTCTAGGTCAACACAACTAGCATATACAAGGCACCAGTGGTCGAATTTATTAAAATTTATTCCGGTTGGTCTGATGGTCTGGTCTCAATTTTTTTTTTCATTTTTTTTTTGGGTATCTCAATCACTCTATTTCACCATAGCAATGGTAACAACTTGAATCGTGTGCCCCACCAAATCACTTATAAGAAAAGAAAAATAAAAACAGAAGGTGAAATGGATTCAAGGAGATATGGTGAAACTACCATTTTTTTTTTCAAACACCTGAGCTCTGTGCTTTTATGAATAGACTCTATAGATGTTTCCATATAATCAGATTGGTTCCTCAACTCCTACAACCAAGATGTTCCCATCCACTTAGATTGGTTAGTGCCAACCTTAATAAGCATAAATTTCTAGTCTCTGGAGTTTATTTATTTGTACTGCAGCTAAAAAGTTTCTCACATACCCCCGAACTTAAATCTAACATTGTCCTCAATGTTCTAAAGATAAAATTAAAAGCATGAACAAGGAGAAACTGTTACCACTTGAAGCAAAGAGTTAAGGAAAGATATTACCGTGTTGCATGAGCATGGGGTACCTCCCAAGAAGTGCTAAGTTTAAAGTCTTCAGCCAGACATCGGAAGGAATTAGTCACCTCATAGAATCATAAAGTAATAGCTGGAATAACTGCGGATCACCAAAACCAAATAGGGCTATCACAAGTAAAAGGAAACTGCAACATGCCAAGAAAGTTAACAAATAAAGCACACCCTTGTCTAGTTTTCTGTTTAAGACAACTACATCTAGTCATGTGGTTCGGTTCAGGTTCTATAACTGGGTCTAGATAACATATTTTCCTGAGTTGCATTTCCTCAAAAGTTAGATCCGAATGTTCAGGTTCTAGAGTCTGGAAAAACTCAAATAAAAACTTAGAAGCACATAATAATAACTTAAATAATTGCGGATCACACAGTTGACCACAAAAAGAGTGGTGGTATTCCTTAAACAAATGTGTCGACCCTAATTTCCTAAAGTAATTAGGTTTAGTCTTAAAACTTAATATTTGACACATTTGAATTTCATAAGTTCCCAAAATTGAAGAAAAAGTATTTGGTGGGAAAACAAAGTCAATCGAGGTATCGTAGCCTGGGCTAACCACATCAACCAGAAGATGGGTTTTCTAACAACTGAACTTCTTTCTGGACATCATTAGGTTCAGGAAAACGTGTATGAAGATAATCTTGTAAAATAGTTGAGGAACATATGTCAAGTCCCAAGTGAGGGACCTTTCTAAGAGTTAAAGCACATGGAGAATGATAATCACCCCCAAACTTAGAGTTTTCAGGGTCTCTAGAAAGACTAGTCACAACTTTCCTAATTTCTAGGTCATCAGATTCCTGAAAATGGTCAATTGATTCTTCTAAGTCGGGTTCATCCTCACACATCTTTACGAGTTCAATTTCTTTTTCTAAGTCTAATTTTTCTAAATCGCTAGACTCTAAAACAATATTCTCAGAATAAACTCGTTCCTCAAAACTATCATCGGCTTCGTGAAAAGGAAATACTACATCGTCTAAAACGGGCGTATTTCTAGTCAAATCCTCATCCTTTTGAATAGGTGAATAATTATTAAAATTATTTGGATTTGAACCAGAAATATTACTTTCATTATAAAGCTCAATTGGAGTAACAAATTCCTAATCACTATGCCTACATATTTCAGATTCTTCATCAGCACTATCCTCATCATAATCATCATAATAGCATAAAAATGGTTGAACTTCATCTAAATAGGTAGTGTTACCAATTCTAACCTCGTCATCTTGATTATGTAAATAACTATCCTCATTTTCAAGGGTACTATTGGAAACACTATATTGGAAATTATGATTATTTTGAGTAGTTCTTTTCTGGGCCTCTAACAAAAGGTTCTGAGTCGACTCACATGACTTCCTGATTGAATCTAGGAAAGAAAGTTCACTCGTTGTATTGTTTTCGTCCATAACTAAGTTATTCATTTCTGCTAACTTACATGTCGACTTAGCTAACTTACGTGTTGACTCTAGTAGAAATGAATTTTGCTCGTACGACCGGTTGGCGTGTGGATAGTAATTGGGCTCACCATGGTATGGACCATATCCTTCAAAAGTTTGATGTTCCCAACCACTATTCACACTATGGTCAAAGTAATGTCTATTTTGAAAATCAGTCGGATATTCGTTGTATTGGCTATTGTAATACCAGTTCGACATTCTATTTTTGCACGGGTTTGTGTTGTCAAATAAAACCCACTGATAGGGGATTCGTGGGTGGATAGAGTCTTACCTCCCGTACCAGACGGGCGCGGGAAAATTAGTAATCTACAACTGTAGATTGACAACTCGTAAATTAAAAGTTGTAAAATGTAGTATGTTTTACAACTTTTTCCAACAAAAGCGTTGTCAAAGTAAAATATGTCCAACTCTTAGGACCAACGAGTTCCTAAGAGTAGTGACGAAATCGAACCACAACTTGTTGTGTGAAAAGGGTTGCAGAGAGAAGTGACCACCTTTAGAATTTACGACTCATATCCTAAAGGTAGTGAATGATTTTAAAACAACACTAATAAGAGTCGTTGAAGATAAGAAAAAAAAATTGAAAAATGTTCTTGTAGAGAATCGAACCCAAGCTTACTAGGTGTTAGCACAAGATGTCAACCATCCTGCTGGGATTCACAATACTGGTAGATTTGTGCTTTTTCTTTTAATCAACATTCACAACCTTTACAAGAGTTGTAAAATGATAAATTGACTTTGAAAAAAAAAATGAGGCTAAGGTGAATCGAACCTGAACCTCCTCTGTCTAAGACTTGGATTTCAACCACCATTCCACATTTACATGCATGTCTGCTTATATTTTACATTTACTTTTATAAAAAAGTGATAAGGAAAAAACATGTTAAGGAAAAGAAATAAATGGATGATTATGATGTAAATGGATGGTTATGATGGGAGATGGAAAAGATAAGAAGAAAAAGGATAAATAGACCTTCTACAACCCCCTTAAGAGTCGTCGTAAAGGTATAAACACTTCTACTAAATTTTTCTCACTTCTGCAAAAAAATTCCCACTTCTGCTAAATTTTATTCACTTCTGCAAAAAACTTCTCACTTCTGCTAAATTTTCTTTTCATCGCTATTGACAACCTTTATAAGAGTTGTCGTTGAGGTATAAACACTTATGCTAAATTTTTCTCACACGCTAAATTTTATTCACTTCTGCTAAGAATATTCCCATGGAATCTTACCCGTAAATGGGTGGATTCATCGTCTTTCCGAACTTTCAGACTTATAGTAGTCCGCTCATGGCCAAGTTTTGATCCCGATGCAAGTTTCTTTCTCGAAGTTGACGAATTTGTATGTGTTTAAGGTTTATGAGAATATTCCCTTGCAATCTTACCCGTAAATGGTTGGATTCATCGTCTTTGCAAACTTTCAGACTTATAGTAGTCCGCTCATGGCCACGTTTCGATCCGAGCGCTTTCTTTCTCAAAGTTGACGAATTTGTGTGTGTTTAAGGTTTCTGAGAATATTCCATGGAATCTTACCCGTAAATGGTTGGATTCATCGTCTTTGCGAACTTTTAGACTTATATTAGTCCGCTCATGGCCAAGTTTCGATCTCGAAGCCAGATTCTTTCTCGAAGTTGATGAATTCGTGTGTGTTGAAGGTTTCTGAGAATATTCCCATGGAATCTTACCCATAAATGGTTGTATTCATCGTTCTTACAAACTCTCAGACTTATACTAGTCCGTTCCTGGCCAAGTTTCAATCTCGGAGCCATGGTTTGCATACAATATGCTAGAATAGGGTTTGCTTAATGTTTAGGGGAATATTACAAAAGAATATTACATGTAAATGGATGGATTCATCGTTCTTATGAAATTTCCGACTTATAGTAGTCCACTGTCGGCCAAGTTTCGATCTCGGAGCCAGGGTTTGCATACAATATGCCAGAATAGGGTCGGTTTAATGTTTTGTGGAATATTCCAAAGGAATCTTACCGGTAAATGGATGGATTATTCGTTCTTATGAAATTTCGGACTTAGAGTAGTCCAATCAAGGCCAGGTTTCGATCTCGGAGCCAGGATATGCGTACAATATGCCAGAATATGGTTTGTTTAAGGTTTCAGGGAATATTTCGAAGGAATATTACCTGTAAATGGATGTATTCATCGTTCTTACGAAGTTTCGGACTTAGAGTAGTCCAATCACGGCCAGGGTTTCGATCTCGGAGCCGGGGTATGCGTACATTATGCCGAAATATGGTTTGTTTAAGGTTTCGAGGAATATTTCAAGGAATCTTACCAGAAATGGATGTATTCATCGTTCTTACGAAGTTTCGGACTTAGAGTAGTTTAATCACGGCCGAGTTTCGATCTCGGAGCCGGGTATGCGTACAATATGCCGAATATGGTTTGTTTAAGGTTTCAGGAATATTTCAAGGAATCTTACCTGTAAATGGATGTATTCATCGTTCTTACGAAGTTTCCGACTTAGAGTAGTCCACTCACGTCCAGGTTTCAATCTCGGAGCCAGGGTATGCGTACATTATGCCAGAATATGGTTTGTTTAAGGTTTCAGGGAATATTTCGAAGGAATCTTACCTGTAAATTGATGTATTCATCGTTCTTACGAAGTTTCGGACTTAGAGTAGTCTAATCACGGCCGTTTCGATCTCGGAGCCGGGATATGCGTACAATATGCCGAATATGGTTTGTTTAAGGTTGCGGGAATATTTCAAGGAATCTTACACTAAATGGATGTATTCATCGTTCTTCCGAAGTTTCGGACTTATAGTAGTCCACTCACGGCCGGGTTTCGATCTTGGAGCCGGGGTTTGCATACATATGCCGGAATAGGGTTGGTTTAATGTTTTGTGGAATATTCCAAAGGAATCTTACCCAGTAAATGGATGGATTCTTCGTTCTTATTAAATTTCGGACTTAGAATAGTCCAATCACGGCCAGGTTTCGATCTCGGAGCCAGGATATGCGTACAATATGTCAGAATATGGTTTGTTTAAGGTTTTAGGGAATATTTCAAAGGAATCTTACATGTAAATGGATGTATTCATCGTTCTTACGAAGTTTCGGACTTAGAGTAGTCCAATCACGGCCAGGTTTCGATCTCGGAGCCAAGGTATGCGTACATTATGCTAGAATATGGTTTGTTTAAGGTTTTAGGGAATATTTCGAAGGAATCTTACCTGTAAATGGATGTATTCATCGTTCTTACCAAGTTTCCGACTTATAGTAGTCCACTTCCGACCAGGTTTCGATTTCGGAGCCAATGTACGCATACAATATCCCAGAATAGGGTTTGTTTAAGGTTTCAGGAAATATTTCGAAGGAATCTTACCTGTAAATTGATGTATTCATCGATCTTACGAAGTTTCGGACTTAGAGTAGTCTAATCACGGCCAGGTTTCGATCTCGGAGCCAGGATATGCGTACAATATGCCAGAATATGGTTTGTTTAAGGTTGCAGGGAATATTTCGAAGGAATCTTACCTGTAAATGGATGTATTCATCGTTCTTCCGAAGTTTCGGACTTATAGTAGTCCACTCACGGCCAGGTTTCGATCTTGGAGCCAGGGTTTGCATACATATGCCAGAATAGGGTTGGTTTAATGTTTTGTGGAATATTCCAAAGGAATCTTACCGGTAAATGGATGGATTCTTCGTTCTTATTAAATTTCGGACTTAGAATAGTCCAATCACGGCCAGGTTTCGATCTCGGAGCCAGGATATGCGTACAATATGTCAGAATATGGTTTGTTTAAGGTTTTAGGGAATATTTCAAAGGAATCTTACATGTAAATGGATGTATTCATCGTTCTTCCGAAGTTTCGGACTTAGAGTAGTCCAATCACGGCCAGGTTTCGATCTCGGAGCCAAGGTATGCGTACATTATGCTAGAATATGGTTTGTTTAAGGTTTTAGGGAATATTTCGAAGGAATCTTACCTGTAAATGGATGTATTCATCGTTCTTACCAAGTTTCCGACTTATAGTAGTCCACTTCCGACCAGGTTTCGATTTCGGAGCCAATGTACGCATACAATATCCCAGAATAGGGTTTGTTTAAGGTTTCGTGGAATATTCCGAAGGAATCTTACCTCTAAATGGATGGATTCATCGTTCTTACCAAGTTTCCGACATATAATAGTCCACTCACGGTCAGGTTTCGATCTCGGAGCCAGGGTTTGCATACAACATCATAGTTTATATGGCTTTATACCACATTTGAAGTTCGAATTGACACTGAGCTTCATATTTATCGATTCCGGTGATGTATCATGCTCAGTTTGAAGTTAGAACCCTCTAAGATCTTCTTGGTTCATAGTTTGTATGGAGTTATACCACATTTGATGTTCGAATCAATACTGAGCTTCATATTTATCCATTATGATGATGTATCATACTCAGTTTGAAGTCAGAACCCTCCAAGAGCTTCTTGGTTCACAGTTTGCATGCCGTTATACCAAATTTGAAGTTTGAATCAACACTGAGCTTCATATTTATCGATTTTGATGATGTATCATGCTAAGTTTGAAGTCAGAACCCTCCCGGAGCTTCTTGGTTCACAGTTTGTATGTTGTTATACCACATTTGAAGTTCGAATCAACACTGAGCTTCATATTTATCGATTTCGATGATGTATCATGCTAAGTTTGAAGTCAGAACCCTCCCAGAGCTTCTTGGCTCATAGTTTGTATTATGTTATACCACATTTGAAGTCCGAATCAACATTGAGCTTCATATTTATCGATTTTGATGATGTATCCAGCTAAGTTTGAAGTCAGAACCATCCTGAATTTCGTGGTCCATCTCTAGTAATCTTATAACCTGAGTTTACCAGTATGAACTAAAGCTACTTCATGACCTGTATAACTTGTCAAAATTACTTCATGACATATATGACTAGTCGAAATTCAAACCGGAAGCACAAAGAGAAAGCACAAAAACACAAACAGAAAGCACAAAGAAACACACCAATTATCGAATTCATTTTTCATTTTCCCGATTCATTCTTATAAATTTTTTGGATTTTTTTATATCAGAATGTCGATAACAATGTGCTAAACTTATTAATATTTTT
This sequence comes from Papaver armeniacum, assembly GCA_023531295.1. Lineage (NCBI taxonomy): Eukaryota > Viridiplantae > Streptophyta > Magnoliopsida > Ranunculales > Papaveraceae > Papaver > Papaver armeniacum. The sequence continues at coordinate 130,411 of JAJJWW010001870.1, read as the reverse complement.
TTTGGATTTTTTTTCATGTCGAAGGTTGATAATTAATCCGAAAACATGAGTTCGTATTAACACAAAGAGAAAGCACAAAGAAAACACACTTGCCTTGATCTGTATGACACTCTTAACTTAAATCTATACCGTCCAAATATTTTCATAATCCGTATGACACTATCCTACCACATCTTAACCGTTCAAATTCTTTTAGATAAAAAGAATTTTTTTTTCTCTCACTTATCTTCATTCACTCGCTTTTATCTCGTCTCTCATCTTCCCCTTCCTCAGAAAAAAAAAACCCAACTCAAGTTGCGCCTCCCTCACAAATCGATTTCATCTTCAATTATTTTCTCATCATACGATTCGAAGAATCCTGATCTCTTTTCTTATCCTTTTGATGCATAACCCTAATTTATCTGCTGAAATTTTTTTTTGTTGTTGTGAGAATGAGAGAGATAAGGCTTCATTACCGATCTGAAAAACTGGTGAGGAGATGCAAAAATTCGGATATGAAATTGGTGGAAATAAAACAAGCTGTTGCTGCTAATGGAAAAATCAAGAGATGGGGTTTGGTTGATTAGGGTTTTGGTTCAAATCTGGATCAGCAATGGTTTGTGTTTCGCCTAAGAGATGAAATTTAGGGTTTAATTACTGAGAATCGAGAGATGATTGAGAATAATTAGGTGATGGGTTTATGTGGTTGTTCTTCAAGGGTGAGAAGACTAAGAACTGGTGTTGTTTTGATGGGGTTCATTTCAGAGACAAAGAGCGGGAATTTGATGGGGGTTTGAACTCGATTTCAGAGACAAATAGCAGGAATTCGTTTGTTCAGACTGGAGTCACTGATTCAAACCAATCAACAAGCAGATGGTATTTATCCATAACCACAGGGAGAAGCAATTCTTCTCGCTCAACACCGAAGTTTAGTTTGAGAAATGGATTTTATTTGAGTAACCGTTATGAATCAACCTCTGCAGTAGCATCGGATGCCACATTCACCACTGCTGAAAAGTTTGAGTACCAAGCGGAGGTAAGACACTTGAACTGTTTTTTTCTTTTTCTTTTTGTAAATAAATCTTTTTCTGGGGGCTTATGAAATTTGATATGTTTTGTGTTGACAGGTTAGTCGGTTGATGGATCTCATATCCATCAACTGTATTAGGTCATGAGAAGGTAATTGTTATTAATCTTGAACATATTAAAGCTATTATTACTGCACAAGAAGTTCTTCTTTTGAATCCGAAAGATCTTGCTGTGATGCCGTTTGTTGAAGAGATTCAACATCGTTTGTTGCGGCTTCATCAAGCTACTAAAAGCCAAGTATGTGGGAGATGATGCATTTTTTAGGTTCAATTTTGATTTTTATGATGTGAAAGTGTGGAGTTACTGATTTTGTTGGATTTGGTGATTTGTGTTGGAAGGTAGGGCTAGTGAGGATGAAGAAGAATGGGCAGGTTTGTATGATTTTGGCCTGTTCATGATGAGGCAAGTATGGATTGGAGATTAGGGAGAAACCAAAGGTTCTTCCCTTTGAATTCGTCGCACTAGAAGCTTGTTTAGAGGCAGCATGTAGTTGCTTAGACAATGAAGTAAGAGAATTTCTTATTCAGCTTGATGTTGAATATGATATGGTTAAGAATTGAATGATTTCTCTATTGAAATTTCTGATTTTTGCATGAGGATATCATGTTTGATAAAATGTCTTAGAGTACCTATATCGGTGAGTATTTATGGGAATTTAGCTTGAACATAGGTAGTTTAATGCATATTACCGGGGTGAATCCACTCTTATCCTTGATTTATGATTGTTTGTATTTGAGTTTCAATGTTGGAACTACATAAACTACATGTCTGTTTTTCTGACATCTCGAACATAGGTAGTGTTGGAATCATTAACTGAAATCTAACCGTTAGAATTGAGTGAATTTTGAATATGTCATGATACGTTATTTCAGGAACACTCGGTTAAAATTTCAGGATAATCAGGTTAGGAGAAGTGCAAGAAACTGTTGTATTACAGAGAACTATATCTACAGAATTTGTACAATGTCGCAAAGTTCTTGAAATCAAAATGGGGCACTTAAACTGCATGGATTTGTCTGATTTTTGGATATGAGTGACCCATTTTGGTTATGATTCAGCTGTTAAAATTTCGAAACAAACGGATCATAGGAAGTACCCTAACTAGGCTATTTTCTTAAAAATGTGGATTCGCTCATATATTTATATCTTAAAAAATGTGCACTTTGCAACGATAAAGGAATATTCTTACATATTGTTCTTGTTTGCTTGTTTGTAATTGGTTTATTGTCTTACTTGATGTCTTTGCTTCTTTTAATTTGAAAATAAGGCAAGGATGCTTTGGAGCAAGAAGCTCACCCATCTTTGGATAAGGTGACAACGAAAATTAGTATTCTCAATTTGGAACGAGTCCCGCAAATTAAGAGTCGATTAGTTGCAATCAAAGGGCGTGTTAAAAGGTTGGTCTCACTTTCTATTCCTCTAATTGTCTCGTGTTTGACGTACTGTGATGACTATCACTGGTTGACTATGATGTTTTCAAGTTCTTATGATTGAACTATTAATAATTCCTATGATGTTTTCACACTGATAGTGGTTAGTTTAAACTACCAAAGACTTGGATTTTCTTATTTTGTTTCAAAGTGGGAGGTATTGATTAGCAATGGGTGGTTCTTGGAATGCAACTATTTAAATGATTCCGTACTCATGTTATTATCAATCTTTAAGAGATTTTTTTTTTTTGGAGAAAGAAAAAGGGGACTTGTTATGGTTATCTTAGGATTAAGGACTGTTAAATCATTTCCGATTCTACGTTGTTACTCATTTAAGATTTAGATATATCGCTGTCATAGGTTGGTTTGTATCTTGGTTTCATTGGACAAGTGATCCTTAAACTTTGCAGTTTCAACCTTACTTTCTGTAGAAATGATGTTTATGGTTTATATTTGGCTTGCTGAGTAGGTTAGTTATACTTCTTCCGTCCCGGATACATGCTTTTCGTGTTAGATCTTTGTAAGGGTGCCACTAAGAGACTCATTGTTGCTATTTCTTTGGAAATGACAAGGTCAACACCTTTCATCCGTGTATCAGTGCTTTCACTGTTTCCTTCTGGTTTTGAGATCATATTTTACTGTATCATTAGTTTTTATTACTACATTAAGTGTTATCTTAAGCATATTCCTTCCAGATGTCCAATATTTTCTTTTAGGTTATGGGGTTGCTAAATAATAGCAATGTTTTCTATTGTCTGACTTGTGGATTTTACATTTTGTTTTGCGGTAAAAGGAACGAACACAGTTGAAGGATTGATATAGTTGAATTGTGGAAAGTGGGTTGCAAGCATAAGGAAAGGAACCAAATCCCGGGGTTGTTGAGGCTTTTGTGAGGACTGAAGGGAATTATTCTTTCTTTGTTTATGTGTTCGAATGATATTTTGAATGAATCACTCAAGGTTGTGAATGATCTAAAATTGGTTCAATTGTTTGAATACTGTCACATTTTGATGATTTACATTTGAATGAATGCCGGTATATTTTGAATGCTGTGACCAATTTCATTTTTTTCACGAATTAAAAATAACCACAATCGCTAAGAAAAGTAGTCGAAAATGTGGCTTACGACTCGAACAAAAGTTGTCGCGGAAATGATGTACAACTCCAACCATAGTTGTCAATAAATTCACATACAACTCTAACCATAGTTGTCAAAAAATTCACATACAACTCTAACCATAGTTGTCAAGGAATTCACATACAACTCTAACCATAGTTGTCAACGAATTTTCTACAATCCCAACAAGTGTAGTGTATGAATTATTTTCACAACCCAAGTAAGGGTTGTGTTAGGCATAAAGAAGAAATTTCAAAAGACATTCACAACCGATTCAAGCGTAGTACAAAATGGAACGACAACCGTGTCTCACGACTATTATTGAAGAGTTGCAAAGAATTGAGGACCTTCCACAACCCCCCTTGTGAAACCTATAGATAAGCGTCGTCGTATATTATACGACAACTGTTTTCTGGGGTAGTTAATCGCTATTTTTCCCGTAGTGATGAACCGTTGAAGTCGACTCAGTCCACCAAATCCTATGTCAGTGTACAAACCCGAGGGGCCGAGACAGTATCGTAACTGTCGTCCTTCCTTGCAAATAGTTTTATTTAATTTTTTTAACCCTTCCTTAAGGTTTTAAAAATAATGTCCAAGTCCAAAAATAAAGTCCAGAAAGTGTCCAAAAATAAAAAGAAAAATTACAACAATGAAACCCCTATTTACAGTTTCTAAAAATAAAAAGAAATAAAATAATTATATACAAAATCTTCTTCTTCACTCCTTTCGGATTCCTCTTTTCTTTCCTTCTTTGGCGATGCTTTCCTTTTATAGCACTTTTTGTTTCCTTGTAGCTTCGCTCCAAATCTGAAAAGAATCAAACAATACCAAAGGCGTAAAAGAGAACAAAAAAATTAAATAATAAAAAAAAATAAACCTAAAAAAAATCTAAATACAAGTCCGCGTCGGCGGTGCCAAAAATTGATCGAATTTTGAATAGTGGTAAGAAGGTTTGTCGTTCACTCGGACTCAATGAGATTGATTTTAGGTTTAATAAAGAAAAACAATAAAAATAAAGAAAATATAAATACAAAAATATTGTCACAAGATGAAGAATTTACTGGGACTCAAGATTCCACTGCTTTTCATGTTCATGGGGTTCATAAATTAATCCTAGACATTTATAGATCAAAATAAAAGAAACAATAACTATATTCTTTGCCAAAGTAGATTTCATAAAACGTTAGTTGTGAGTTGTGATCATGGCGCATCAAAAGTAATTAAAACCAAGCATGCGACATCAAACAAAATAACAAATAATTAATAGAAATCATAAAACCATTAAATTCTATGAAAATAGTTATAAAAGAATTATTTTTATTCCACATGAACGAAAAACAGCCTCCTCCGTCGCCCCAGTGATGGATTTAGCACCTCATGTTGTAGACACTATCAAAAGATTATTTTATGGCTCGAAAAGTGTTTACAATGGTGAAAATGAAGAGAAATAACAAAAGCAGCGAGTTTGCAACGATGTAGTGAAGTTACAAACTCATTTTATTTACAAAGCGATTGTTGTGAATCAAGATAACCGTTGCTAATGGACCGTTACTGAGACTACAAAAATATAAGACGCTTAAAACGACTGTCTTTCACAGTAATATGGTCTTCATGTTCATCTTCATGCAATAGCAGCAGAATTGCTCTGCAACTCTATTTTCTCGCTTTGTATCCTCTCCTAACTCTCCCCTATCGCTCTCCTCACCCCCACCCCACCCCCACCCCGCTCTAAGACTCCTCAACACCTTATATAGCCTCTCATGCACAAGAAATCTCCTCCATAACTCCATATATATCTCCATTACTCGGCATTAAGGAAAATATTACGGGAATATTTTCTTACCCTTTTTAATCTCCTCCGAGCCTTGATTTGCTTCAAACACACTCCCTACACGCTAAGTCATCATCCAGAAGTGGTATAACACGGAGCAGGCACATGAAACCTCTCGATCACACACTTAGAACTCGGAATGGACTAACCATAACCCGCACTCTGTTTCCTTCTCTCGGATTATCTGACCAAATTCAGTCGAACCAAAGGCCTTTACCAAGCCTGATACGCCCAATCACGTCATCCCGAAGAGTTTCAGCCGTTGAGTCTCTCTAAAACATCCCTAAATCTCGACCCAAAATTATGTTCTTCTGCAGCTACCATTTCCCGCCAAAACTGAAAATTTGAATGGTAGGGATGACCTCCCCCTAACAGAGACGGGGGTGCGAATAGCAGTTGCCTTGAGGGGTGCCTGGGGTGCCCTTATCCAAAATGAGGGTGCTTTTAGTACTTTTCTCCGGGGGTCCAAATAGCACTTTTTGAGCAACTTTTTACACACAAGTGTATTTATCCAAAAACACCTACACAAATATAAAAACACCATAATAAGTATAAAATCAAGCACTAACAATGGAGACACTGAGGACAATTCAGACACAAAAATGTGTCTATTATCAACCCTTCCCGATATTGGTTATCGAGCTGTCCCTCTCCTGGGAGTACACCGTTGTGCATAGCCTCGCCTGGATCCATATTGTCTAGTCCTTCGGGTTGGGCTCCACCAGTTTCTCTTTGGCTCGTGCGAGCGGATCATCTCGTCACCATCGCCTTACCTGCGATATGTGCAATAATGCTTAATTTGTCTTTTCTTTCAGAAAGGTGGGACCCTAAATTTGCAGGTCATGTGCAATTACTAGGTCATATCTCAGACTGGACATTTTTAGTACATGAAGACTTTTTAGTAAATTTTGGAGACATGTGATGATGTTAAAACATTCCCTACTTGCATAAAGTTTTAGTGACAGAAAAATGTGTTTTGTTTGTCTCTCTTTTCGAGTAAACTACCTCCTTCCACACGCCATACCTTTAATGGGAAAAAACCAAGTTATGACGATTGATCACGTTTTTCCATTTTTAGGAAATATTTCTCAACACCTTTGAACTTTTTGGTTTAAACAAACATTGAGTTTGATGATTGATAATGTACTCATTAACCTTTCCCCTTGACTTATAGTTAGATTTCTAAGAAGAAGATCGTGGATTATCTCGAGTTTCTTAAAAGATGAAGAACATCATGAATAATTCGTCTTTTCAACTTTCATAGGATGATATTCTCTCTATGAAGTACTGACTTAGACTTCTTCCCAACTCTTTCACGGAGGAGATCGCCTGAGTGTTGTTTTGGAGTGGTTTAGACTCCATTTTCACTCCGATATTCAACTCTCTTGAGCGTGTTAAGGAAGGTATAGGAAACCTTAAAAGAACGAAAATCTTAAGCAAAATCGAAGAAAAAGGTGTAGATCTGGTGTTTCTGAGGATCTTCAGGACTTCATTGATCGAATAGATCGTGCTGCGTCCGAGATCTACTCATGAGTTTCGCGTAATTCTATACAGTGGTATGAAAACCACTTCTCTTTGAGAGATTATGAAAAAACTATAGAGCTGTTACTAGGGAGGTAGATTAAATCTTCATACCTCCCTGTTTCAAGCGCCAAAATGTAACTGCATCTTTTCTGATGGCTACACCCAAATAAATCTAAAGGCTATAAAGCTACTAACATTCAAGATTCGAAGATAAAAAAGATGTAAAGAACATGAAAATAAAGATTTACACAAGAATATAACGTGGTTCGGCCATGAAGACCGACATCCACGGGAAAGAAGCAATTTTCTTTATTGATTGAGGTCTTACCCTTGAAAGAGTTACAAATATCACTTAGATTTCTCACTCTATATTTCTCTTAGTTTCTCTCTGGAATTCTCTGCAGAAAGACCATCTAACATTACATGTCCATCTCCTTCTACATGGACTGGTATTTATAGACAGCTTTGACTCGTGGAGGTATGACCCGATCTCGCCGAGCTGATGGAGCTATCGTACATCTTCTCAGTTCTTCGGATGAACTCTATACTATCCCTCGTGATGTCTTGCTCGTTTCTCCTTCCGAGTTGTTTCACTTTATGCATTATCGTACTGCTCCTCCTTGAAGGGCATCGTACTGCACCATCCTAGGGCTATAGTATGGATCGTCCAAGTTTTTATAGATCATCCTTATGTTCGAGGTTAGTAATAAAAACTTGAATTTTTTTCATTTCTATCTATGTTGCTTTCAAGTCGTTTATATTGAAAATATAACATATGAAGTATATTTATATTTCTCTAGTATTAAAGACTTGATCATTACACTATGATCAGAGTATCAAGGAAGTATATACTGGTTGTTTCATGTTACTTTGATGTTTGGATTACGAAGTATAACGTTTATCTTTTGAACTTCGTAATTACGACATAACACTATTTCGTAATTTGTTACTTGTTTAGTGTGTTGAACTTTGCTTTGATTTCATGCCTAGAAACCGGTGTTTAATTACATAAGTTTAAGGAAGTAGACTTGCAAAATTGGTTTCGTAGTTGAATGGAATCAAAGGATCTTTTCTAGGACCGATCCCTTAAAAAATCTATACTAGGACCAGTCCCAGGGGTCTATAGCAGGACCGATCCCTACCTTTGGATCCGTAGCAGGACCGATCCCTTACTTGAGGATCTATTGCAGGTTCGATCCCTTATAGGTTAACCAATTATAGAACGTATTTCTGATTTATCTATTACTCTAGGGTTTGCATAGATATTGGAATATGTTTTGGTTAATATGGAAAGTTTATTAATGTCATTATAATATTTTGAGCATGTGCTCAACTCTTATTACTTAATGTTCAAGTATTTTTCTAGATACTCAAGGTGAGATCTCATCCAAAATATTCCATAATATCTCTTTCGATGTTCAGAATTTATATGTTTTTAATTTCCAAGTAATTAAAGCATTACATTATAGTAAAACTTCAATAAATTAATAGTCTTGGGACGGTTAAGCTCTATCAATTTAGCGAAGTATTAATTTATCGATAAATTAATAGTATATCGAAACATTTCAAATAAAAAAATATAATATGCGTGTATATATATATACATTAATGTTAAAATTTAAAATAATAAGAAGAACAACACAATAAAATCACTCCAAGACTTTTAGAGGGACTACATAAAATTAGGAATGAAGTCCAATGTTATATAAATATGAACAAAAAGACAAACCACACTTTGGATTCTTATGTATTAGTTGATCCTTGTAAAATTTTGATTATCTTATAAATTTAACGGGGTTATTAATTTGGTAGACATGCCCTAATCGCGGATTAATTTAACAAAGTTCTATTGTGGTAAAGTATACTTAATTGTATACTAGCTAATATTGAATATTACTCATTTTTTAGGCCTATTCCTATGCACATGCCAAAACATGATATTTGGCATATATGCACCCACTATGGGTATGCCAAACTGCCAAACTCATATGCCAATATGTTTTTCTTGGCATATAGGCATACAAGACAGAGTTACCAGCGAGCAATAGAGTCTCGGTCGCTCGATGGTCAACACAACGCTCGATGGTCATTAACTCGACAGCGATAGTCAAGCTGTCGCTCGCTACTATGATAATCGCTAATCATATCTTCATCTAACGGCTACCATTTCAACTCCTATAAATGCCTGTTTTCTACCAATTCCAACCCAACTTCAAATTCATTTCTTCATGCCTAGTGCTCGCATAACTGAAGTGGATTTTACTCCAGAGGAAGATGTTTCTCTAATTAGATGTTGGGTTTTAGTTGCAAGCGATAGAGATTTCACTTTAGAGACTTTTAACTTATGGGACACTGTGTTTCATAAGTTTACGGCGTTAAGTCATGTAAATCAAACGAGAACAAATGAGTGTCTTCAAAATCGTTATTGTTTCATCAATGACAATGTTAGAAAGTATCAACAAATTATGTGGTTGATAAAAAGGGATAATCCTGGGTTATTAAATGAAGAACTAAAAATTAGAGCTCGTACCATATTTGCCGAAGACAATGGAAGATGGTTTAGTCATGACGAATGTTATGAACTCTACAATATTTATGTGCAGGGATTCAAATTATAAGTATCGTGTTATGCAATCAAGGTTATTTTTTAATGAAATGTAAAACTGGTTTCAATCTGAATATTAATTTAAAAGATAGGTTCCATTAATTATTCATCTAAAAAACAAAATTATATTTCACATTTCAACTAAAAGATTACATTTAAACTACTCATTTCCTTGTCCATTTCCTCCCTGACCAAAGATCCAATTGCCTGCATTTTCTGGATCCATAGAGTTGTTCAACAAATTAGTTATGGTGCCGGTTTGAGACTCACTTGGTGCTTGAGTCTCATCAGAATCACCATAGCCTTGATAAGCAATGGGATGAGGGGGTATGGGAACACAATACAAATCTTGAAATACGTGTGGTTGATATTGTTGCTGGAATGGTTGAAATGCTGATGAGGTTGAGGAAATTGGGGTATACAGATTCGTTTGCCTAACTACTTCCATGTTTACACCACCACCTGGAGTCATTATGTCAGTTTCTAAATGACTAAACATACGTGTAGGAGTTGTATCCAAGCCAATGTTTTCTTCACCACCACGTACTCCTTGACTATCTAACACCATGTTTGGGGTTGAACTTTCTGGTACCTCCTTCATAGGACGATGTCTCAATCTTCTTTTACTTCTTTCACGACTTTGCTGACTTCCACGACTTTGCTGACTTCCATCTGGACTCATTCCTCTACCAGCTCCTATAACACTTGGACTCAAATGAGTCATTCCTCTACCAGCTCCTGTAACACCGGGACTCATTCCCCTACTACTACTTTAACCATCATTACCCTCAAGTCCTTGACTCATCCCAAACATCATGATTTCCCTCAATTTTTGCATCTCATCCAAGTGCATATTCAAAATCCCCGAAATAGAGCCTCAAAATCGTTCAACCGGTCTCGATCTTTGCAACTCTGTAGCATTGACCCCGAAGTATGGATAAGTCCGAGTAGGTGCACTAGAAACAATTGGATAAGTAACAATCTCTCCAGATGTGCTGGATATAGTCTTTACTTCCCAAGAAAATAGTGGCATGTATGACGATGAACTTTGAGAAGGATATGCAAATGCGTCACCCGTCTCTGGTGGAGGTTGGGAAGGAAGAAATTCATTGTCAAGTGGCAACCAACCTAAAGTCAAAAATCCATCGACCCAAACTTTGCGGTTGCATAGCAATATTTGGCTTGAAAATAGTGTTATACCAAGATAGGTACTCATTTAGGTCCATCGGCTCTGGATCAATTCATCAGCTTCTTGCCAATGATGACCTTCCCTTATCAATTTGAAGTAATCGTCTGTTGAAACATCTGAACTAGGATAAGGGTTGACAGCTATCACTGATCTTCCTTGCAACAAAAGAAGATGTCTTTCACCATAATACCAAACACCCTTCTCAGAAATAGGGCTGTATAACACCATCCTTGTAAGGCTTAACTGTACCATTCTCTGACCTGGTTCTTCTTGGATCTCAGGTAGTGCTTCATATGGCTGGGAGACAAGGTTATGGCTTGTTCTACTCAACTGCTGAATCTTATGAACAATAGCGGCATGTTGACTATCTTCAATCTGTGCAGCTTCCCAATTCTCGGAATCATACTTCCGTATGATCGGAAATACATTGGTATGATTCTTAAGACAAGGTTCCGAAACACGAAAATATGTATACCACAAATACTGAAAATAATAACATTCAGCAGGTTAATAAGTTTTCCATTGAAAATGACAAATAAATACATAATGTGAAAAATATTGGTTCTTACCTCTAGAACTCCCCAAAAAGCATTAAAACTATCTTTACCACACGTCGAGTTATCACCGAGGGCCATGTAAATCTCTGATAAAATCGCAGACCCCCAATCATATGTTAGTACTTGCTCTAAATCTTCTAATGCTTCGAGAAACCCAATTAACACTACTGAGCTAGCATTTGGAAACAAACATTGGCCTAGTGTCCACAATACAAACAGACGTTCTAGCTCCTCATAATGGTCGGGGATCAAATATTCATTACCAGCTGCCCTGTTTTCATTCATTTTCCTAGCATAACGCTGGAAAAAACTTTTCAACCCAGACACCTTCAACCCTTGCGCTTTTATTTGTGTATGTGTAGGATTTCCTTCTAATTCATTTGAATATAAAGGAAGTCTTCGTTTCCATCTACCGTTTGATAACCAATTTAATCTGTTAAATGGAAGTAAGTTTCCTTGGCATGAAATTCCAGTTAACATGTACAAATCTATCGGTGTAACTCCTATTAACAATAATTATTCATAATTAGAATTTGTTGATTTTTATGAAACAAAACACATAATCTAAAAATTAAATTACTAGAAAAGACTGACTTACCGCATTCAAAGTCCTTGAAAAAGAACGTGTTTGTAGTTTTCCACCATCGTTCTAGTATAAATTGAACACCTTGAGTCATGTGGTTTCTAGGTTGTATTTGATATAGTTGTCGCCAAGGATACCTTCTAACTCTCTCTTGAACAACAGGGGGAAATAATTGGAAAATTGTACGTAACTCAGTCCATCCACCTCTTAGATTTATCGAGTTAGATCGCTCCTCATGATCAGAAAGGTGATTAGAGAATACACCTTCACCGGCTACTTGTCTAACATTATTAAACTCATAATTTGTATCCACAACAAAACTTACTCCACTTCCTAGGGTACTAGTACATCCTTTCGCTTTTCTGTTTCTATTTCATCTCTCCATATTTGTTTAAGAAAATCAAAAGAAAATCGTTTAAGTTTAGAACAAAAGTTTAAGAAAATCAGTGATTTTGAGAAGAAGAATTGAGAAGATAGGTGCGGTATTTATAGGCATTAGAAACTCGAACGGTGGCGATATTGATTATAACGTCAGCGATGGAGTCAATTTCGAGCGATATTAATAATACTGATATTGTTAATATCGCTCGCTAGAAATTCAATCGCTCCGTGATTTTCCCATAGTGGCGCAGATGGTTTGCCATGCCACCTGGTATGCTAAACACCATTTTTTTGACATGTGCATAGGAATAGGCCTTAAAAAGCATCAAAAGTAGTTGAACTCTTTTTAAAGTATCAACCACATGCGAGTTGGAAACTGGCTGAACCAACCTTGTGAGACAATGATTTTTAGTCTAGAATACCCTCCCTGGTTGAGTTAGTTCCCATGGTTAAAGCTTACGGTAAGGAAAACTACTCGTTAAGAATAACTTCACAATTACAAATTGCAGTAGATAAAGAATCAATTTTGTTATGAAAACGTTGTAAAAAACTCGGAACAAAGGCCACATAGATATGGAGTTTTTTTTTTTTTTTTGATGGGTACATAGATATGGAGTTCACGCATCGTGTTTCTAAGCTTGTGCGCACTTTTTTGAAAAGATACTTTATCTTCACTTCGTTCAAGAAATATTCTCCCAGTTTCAAAACCTTAATTTCTCGTATCAGGAGCCTAGTTAGTAATTCTCCGAATCATTCCCAAATGATTCGCGAACGTATCCGAATGACCGCATACGAATGATACTTCCGAACTATTTGAACTCCGAACATAGTTCCCGGATTATATGGACCTCACGATGATTCACGAATGTATCCGAACTGACCGAATCCGAATGATACTTCCGAACTAGATTCGAACGCCCAACCTCGCTCTCTCGTAGGTAACTCTCTGACCAGATTGATTTTTGTTTGATTTTGTATATACTTTATATTTAAATACAATTATTCAGTTAAGATTTTCTATTGGTAGTTGTTTAACTAGTGTTTTATGTGTTAATTTTTGTTTTAAAAGTCTATAAATTCGCTTTGTAATACATTTATGCGATTAAATTGTTTACTTCTTGTTAAATAATCACGCTAAAATGTTTTCTTCCATCTTATTAGTCTCGTAATAAGGTCATAATACTTATCAATTTATCATATATGTAAGCCGAATTTTAAGTGCCGAACTCACATTTATAAAACGAATATGCACGTACGTATGCCGTTCAGAACTACTGTCCGAACAACGAACCGTTGACCGAATTTTTGACCGAATCTGACCTATCCGAATCCGTATAATTCCCGTACGTATGCCGTCCCGAACTACTACTCGTACCCCGAATTGCTAACTAGGATCAGGAGTGGACCATAAAACTTGTCCCGGCTTTAGAGTTTTCCCATAAAAACAATGAGTCACTGTACATTAAAACAATGAGTCTGTACATTGTACATTAATTTGCAATATCAACTTTTGATTTCTCAAATGAAGATAAACTGTTTGGGCTTCTCTTGAATAAATCCAGGAAGTATAAGATTTTGATAAATAAATCCTCCGACACAAATTAAACTTCCCTCAGGAGATAATCGAAATCCTTTATAGCTAATGTAGGATAGATTTCTTGGTTCCAAGCTCTAGGTACAAAATTTATTTTATTTTTGCTTAGTTTCCTCCAACAATTCAGACAAAAAGAAAGAAAAAAATCTCATTTTCTCATTGTTTGTGACTAGGTAAATGTAAAATTATTTTTAGTTCACAAAAAAAAAAAAGATTTATATGTAGTTGTGCTTAAAAATAATCTAGCTAAACATGAGATATGTTTAATTAAGATGGCTATATATATTTAGACATGTAAATATTGGTTCACAAATTTTTCATTCAAACGAAGTTTGTGAATGAATGATTCACAAACTTTTTGCAAACCACACTTTCGAGTTTGTTCACTTCAATGGTGTGATGTTGATCGTTCCAGAATCCAGACTGAGTCGCGTTACAAGTTAGTCACATTTTGTGATTCGTAAGCTTTTATATTTTTAGCGAACTGAAATTCATTAGAAATTAAGTCTCATCCTTAGATAGGCTAGACCACCATACCGGAGAAGAGACCAAAACATAATGGCATTGTTGGTTCTAGCCCAAGCAGCTAGATAATGAGCACGGAGCACCCCTATTACACGTTCTTGGGACGAAATTATAATAGAAATGCCAAATTTTAGAAATGAAAATTTTGATGACTTCCCATCATTGCAGATAGAAATACAGATGAAATAAAACATGCAAGTATATATTTTATACCATAATCGAAATCAATGAAGGAAAAACAAGAAGACGAAGACTAGTCAACTAGCTGCAGACCGTAAGCTTGAAGCTGCAGAGGACAGTGGTGTATTGTTTTTACAAGTTGCTTATACAACAAGATGTCAACACTACTGAAGCTGCAGATGGTTCTAATGTGCAATGATGCTTCGCCAATGTGCTACCCATTAAGGAACACTTACTCATACAATCCCTTTCACCAAGACGACAATTGTGGGTGTTAAAAAGTTGAGTCGATAAATATACATCCCCATCTTTACATATATTCTCAGCTGGAACTGGTGGGGGTGATGATGGGGATGGAGATGGACATGGAGGTGGGAGTGATGGTGAGGGTAGAGGGGGTGGCGATGGGAGTAGTGTATTTTCTCTACAACAGCAATTGCACACATAAATTTCTTCACCATCATAACGCATGAAATAGCACATCTCCCTTGCAACTGCAGTATCCCAGAACTCACATTTCCTTTTACAACCATCTTGACAGCGACCACAATCCCATGGTGGGCTAGCAGGTGTGGGAAAAGACTCATCTATGTCCCCGGCTTGACATTCACGGGTTATAGGTGGTGATGGTGTTGGGAGTCGTAGCCCACAACATCCCTCACATACCGACACCCTAGCTGCTCCAGAGGAATCCCACCAGTTGCACTCTATGGTAGACACTGGTCTGCCCAGTAACATACATTGGCTTTCAATTTCCGTTGGACAAAACTTGCACTGTCCAGTAAAACCAGTAGTTGTATTTCTTGCTGCATAAGTTTCACCAAGTACACATGAAATGACTGCCACGCCTGACATCTCTATACACATGAAACATCAAATCCAGGTGATCAGTTAATAACACATTGATCATCAAGAAAATATCACAAGCTTTTCATAGACATGCGTGGCGCAAAACCTACTCTACCTGAGCAAGAAGATAGGAAAATGAATAATGCAACAAGATAAGAACCAGCAGCAAGAAAACATGAAGACCTCTCTGTTATTGCCATCTTCATTACAGAAGAAAAATAATAAATGTGAACACTACTTGCTGGTGCTATTAGATGATTCTTATTATAAGGCGAGATCATTTATATGTAGTTATGGGCTCATTTATAGCACATTAGCACCAAACCACTTGCCTACTTCAGGGGGAAAAAAAAAAAAAAAAAAAAAGCTGCTACTTGTCATGTTTTGAATAGACAAATCAATGTCAACGACAAAGTTGGCATCTACTACGCATTATATTATACGGGTGGGCAAACAATAATAGATGTAGGAATATAAACTTCAGGTTTCGATAGTAAGATTTTTTTTGGTGCTTACCTACTAATGTTTAAAGGCCCTTTAGTGAAACACATTTGCTCATAGTTGCAAAATCAGCGAGAGCAATTTTGACGCCTGTAAGGTTTTTAGGTCCTCCCTTTCTTCGCAAGAATCGAATAATTAACTTCACAAATTAGATGAGCTATTTGGTTTTTAGTTTTGTCCACAAATAGATGAGTTATTTCACTAATTAAAGGGATATTTCTAAAACTACGATTTTAATTGATTATTTTTTATATAAGAAATATGTATAATTTGATAGTCATGTTTATATTCGTTGCGTAGGTGTTTCAAAATGCTTTTCAACGGTATAGAGTTTATAAAAAACCGTGGTATAATTTAAGACATAAATCGTTTCTAAATTTTACTAATTATTGTCCATAAGGGTATAATTGTAAAAAATACTTAAATATATTCCACTTTCCTCCTTACCTTAAAATTTGTGCAAACTACAAGTAGCTCATCTAATTAGGGACGGAAGGAGTATTATTAGGAATATGGCTATTGATAAGAGGAGATAGCGTTGGGTAGTAATGGTTTCATTTGAATTACAATTAGGTTGATTCCATTGAATTGGTAAATAATTTGGCGAAATGCTCCCGTACGTGCGCCTACAACATTTGTCCCCATGAATATGATGATAATTAACAGATAAGTATCTTTCATGAACTAGGAATTCAGTTAGATAATACTAAGTTAATTTAATGAAACACACAAAAAGAAGAGGGACTGAATTAGTTACCTGATTCCTTAATTTATTCCATGCATTCAGTTCTTGTGAACCTGCGCACTCGCTTAACTTTGTAAGAATATTGTTTGGTGGCATTATATACTCTAGCTTCTTAGATGGGTTGTGGTTCATAATAATAATCAAGTATGGACATCGATGTCGAAACTGAAGTAGGGAAATTCATCAAGGTATGGCTAATAGTTCTTGCATCGCTAACCTATTGTCATTTTATCTCCAAAATCATCTCAAAAGGATTCAAAAGATTATTTTCATTACTTCCCGTTATTTCCATTTTCCTTTATCTCCCACTTACATTTTCTTCTGTCCATTTTAAGATCATCGTGGGTTTCACAGTTTCATGGGTTGTTAATTTCAAACTTGTCCTCTTCGCATTCAATCACGGTCCTCTATCAAACTCATCACCAGACCCATCATCATACTACTCACTCAAACAGTTCATTTCCACTGCTTGTCTTCCCATAAAAATTAAAAAAAGAAGTCACTCGGCAGAAGAAACTACTATCCATGATCAAACCATTAGTAGACGAAATCCTAAAGTTTCATCAATAGTTCTTCTAATGAATAACTACCCGATGAAAGTTTTAGCATTGTGTCTACTAGTTCATGTTTATAGTTACAAACAATATATACACCCCTTGTTTTTATTGTCCCTTTACGCTTTGCACATGTTTTTCATCTCAGAAACGTATCTTGTCGTGTCTAGTGCCATTGCTGCATTAATTCTAGGGTTAGATGATTTGGAACCACAGTTCGTAGATCCATTCATTTCAACATCACTACAAGATTTCTGGGGTAGAAGATGGAATCTTATGGCTACGAATATTCTATGGCTCACGGTATACTTACCGATACGGTCGTTTTGTACGCATGTTATAGGCAGAAAGTGGGCAACAGTACCGGCCATATTGTTCACATTTTTGGTCTCAGGGCTAATGCATGAATTGATAATATATTATATCACGCGAGTATATCCTACTTGGGAAATCACTTGTTTCTTTGTGATACAAGGGATTTGTATAGCTTTGGGAGGTATAATGAAGAAGACAAATATAGGAGGTATACATGATAGGTTTCAACTGCATCCATGGATATCTGGACCTTTGATTCTGGTGTTTATTGGTGTGAATGTAATTTGCTTCTTCTTCCCACCAATTTTGAGAAACAACATCGATGACAGAGCAATCGAAGAATACCATATATTGGTGGACTATTTTGTCAAGAAGTTTGCAAGAAAACAGACTTGATATCGAAAGTTTCTGTGAAATAAAAATGTTTCTGTTTTATAAGTTAATGATTTATTATTATTATTAGCAACCGGGGGTCTACTTATAGCCAAAATCAATATTGAAATGAGATTTCTATACTAGGAAATTTTCGTGCTTGATCGACTATAAAAATTAAAGGTTACGTCAGACTGAGACGAATTCTTCGCAAAAAATCTCAAGGGAAAATCTTAAGTCCTGCCTAATAAGAAGCAACATTTCTAATCCACTGGCAACCAATACCACTTTCCAACTCAATGGCTCGCAGAGTTTGACTCCCCCAAATCTTCATGAGAGCTTTAATGGAGGTGAATTCGTTCATTCCTCCAAATGAACATAGAGTTGCATATACTTCCCTTGGTATGGCGAAATTGATTCCTCAATTTTTATACTCCCTCCGTCCCACCATTAGATGACCTACTTGGTCTAAGATCTTGTCCCATCATTAGTTGACATATTTCACTAATCAAGGGGATATCTCTAAAACTACCCTTTTGATTGATTATCGGTACCGTAAGAAATATGTATAATTTGATATTCATGTTTATACTCGTTAAGTAGGTGTTTTAAAATAATTTTCAACGGTACAAAATTTACGAAAATCTATTGTATAGTTTGAGAGATAAATGATTTCTAAATTTTACAAATTATTATTCATAAGGGTTTAGTTGTAAAAAATACTTAAAAACACTCATTTCATTCATTGCCTTAAGAATTGTGCAAACTTCAACTAGGTCATCTAATAGTGGGACGGAGGGAGTATTAAAATGGAGAAAAACTTTCGTGCCGACAAAATTTCTCTCGGGGAGAAATAAAAACTAGAAAACTTTCAAGCGCGAAACAACTATGGTCAAGTGATTAAAGTAGGACTCATTTTTGAGGTGTAAGCGGAGTGCACCTTTCAGTAATGTTTCGGGGCTTTACTTTCTCGGAATGGCTTGGTAACTAGATGCCTATCTGGTAAACTGCCAAAATTATTGTTCGGGATATAGAAATCGAAACTCATCTACACCATGATTTCGGATGCGAAAATAAGAAAAAGAAAGAGGAAGAATCATTTATATATATATATATATAGTGTGTTAATAAACTTGTATTGTATACACTTCTTGAAAATCCATTTCGTTGGTGACTTAGAAGTTGCCGATATCTTTGGGCCAGATAAATTCCCGTTAGTTTTTCATATTGTGTACATTAACAATATCTTATTAGCTTTTGTTGCATAACCAATAACTATATCGATTTCTCTTGTATAAACCACAAGATGAAACCATTGATATCAATACATAATTCGTCATTGCGGCCCCGTGAAAAACCTTCATTTTACTAATTAGTTTCCACCAACATTTCACTTAATCAACTGTTTGACAACATTTTTTTCCCGTTTTTGCACTGTGTAAGGTAAACATCGAATTCTATTGGTGTCACACAATAATATATTTCTATGTAGTACTTGAAACTTAATAAGCAACATAAAGATGGTTTAAATAAGATATATAGCTAGTTAGACATGAAAACAATTCACGAATTTTTCATTGAAATGAAGATTTTGTGTTTGATTAGTCATATATACTCAATATGTGCTAAAACACAATTAGCGTGACCTCAAATGTGTCTATTAGACCATATTTGTTACATGGGTATTTAAACCCTTTATTGGATCACACAAAGACGAACTTATACTAGTATCAGATAACCCTATTCGACGAGATGAAAACTGCCGACTTCTCAGAATTTCTTTATGAAATCTATAATGTGGAAGCTGATTTCATCTGCCGTTTCTTCCATAATCAAGTGACCAACTCCTTCAAGTATGACTACTTCTTGCAGAAATGGTATATCTTTCTTCATTAAACCACTTTGTATATATTCCTTCACACCTGGAATATGATAACTCAAATCCTGGTCTCTTACCATAAACTTAACTGGTACCTTTATTTTTGCTCCTGTCCATTTTTTTTTTTTTTAAGCATGCATTTTATTGATAGATAATTAGGTTACAATTTGACGTGGGTATGTGGTACCCATGGAATCATGAAATATAGAATTTGACTAATAAAAAACGGGATTGCCCGGTCCCATATTTAGGTTGATGAGTTTCCCAATTGACTTCCATCTGCCGCATGATTGGCCAAACCATCTGCTGCTTGATTTCCTTCCCGGTAGTTTTGTTGAATAGCAGCCTGTAGGATATGTCTGAATCTATTCTTTATTTCCTCAATCATCCCTGAGATGTGCCAATGAGGGGGCAAAAGATGTGATGAAGCGCAAAAGGTTTTCTGAGTCGGTTTCAAAGAGAACTTTTGGTCATTGTCTTTCTGTTGTCGTTCTTGAAGCCAATAGTAGAGCCCAGGTTTCTGCAGTTAAGGCGGTCGTAATTCCTAAAGGTTGATCTAGAGCCATCAAAGTTTGTGCCTCGGAATCTCTGCAGATGAATCCTGCTCCTGCAAAACCCGGGTGACCTCTGGCTGCTCCATCTGTGTTAATCTTAATCCAATTGACCTCTGACCTCTGGCTGCTCCATTTGCCCCTGTCCATGGTGCAGTCAATTCCGAGTTTCTGCCGGCAAAGAAATAAATATTAGTTAAAAATAAAACAAAGATAAAATTGGAATATCGCAATCAAGTATGTGTTAAAATATTTGTTTATACATACGCCTTAAAGTTTCCAGTTTTTTGGTTAATTAGCCCTTAGATTTAAATTCCTGGGTGTATAAGACTTGTAAAATATTGGGTTAGGTCTAATAACCAACTATCTTTGAAATACCCTTTTAATATCCAAATTGGATATTTCACCAATTTTTATGATAGCTTACTAAAATAACCTTTCTTCTTTTCTAGTCTCAATATACCTTCAGTTGAAACAGAAGAGTAATTCTCAGCAAACAATACTGAATTGGTTTTTGTTATCGACTAATTTGTTAAGCAGAGAGATTCCGCCGTGGATTTGTAAGCTTAATAAGCTTTCAATTCTCCATCTACGAAACAGTATTCATTTGACAGGTGTGGTTGCAGGATTTCCTACAACCACACCCCTCCAAGATTATACAATTCTCTAATCAAATTTCATGATCAATTAACAAATTTTTATTCTTTTTCTAAAGAATCTTATAAGAGTAATAAGAATACAAGGAAATCAAAATAGCTCTAGACTTTCTCTCTCCTATTTATTCTCTTCTCACTCTCCAAAAAGATCCCTCCTCTCGACTCTGCTTGGTCCTTTATATAGGATATTACATAGTGGATGACAGCTAAGCCAACCTTTATTTTCGGATCTGATCTGCGTAATTTACGCAAGCTTACAAGGGTTTTCTTCGCAAGTTAATCTCGATCTTCGCAGAATCTTCACACTTTCCTCATGATTAAGCTGACGTCATTCGCTACATCACTTCTCTAACACTCTGCGATGGTCTTCGCAACTATCTTTTAGTTAGAACTTCGCCGAGACATAACTGTTGCGAGATTCTGCTCCTACATCTTGCCTCTTCTCATGTCTTCTCCGCGAAGAAGAGAATGATATGAGAATTTCTATCTCTAAATGCCACAGTCGCTCATTTTTCCCTATCCTTTTTCCACCGACAATCTTCCTTGATTCCTGGTAAAAGAAACAAATTATACGTGTTTCTTTTACCATTTATTTCTTGACACGTCTTTAGTAACCGTCATTTCTTAACCATTCACATCATCTCTTCGCATTAATGAGTTTATCTTCTCGAGATTTCCTTCCTCTATATATATATCCTTGTTTGTCTTCTTTTGCTTTCTTTTTACTTTTCCTTTTATTTTCTCTGCAACTTTTCTTCATTGTTCTTCAGCAAATTCCGCTTCTGCTACTGCAATTCTTTAATTTCTTCTCGTTTTTGATCTTTATTTCTTTTTTATTCCCATACTCAAAAATGCCTCCAAGTGGTCATAAATATGGTAGTGAATTTGAAGAAATTCAAAAAGACTTTAAAGAGAAAGGTTCTACACTATCCACCATTCCTGATCATGGCCATAAATCCATTCTTTCTGTTAAATTATTTTCTGATCATCAATGCAGCAATGAAGAAATTATAGTCTCGCTTGGTCAACTTCTTGTTGGTATGCCTATCCCTCTTTATAACCCTGATTTTCCTTTATTTTACGAAATCCTTTCCCATGCGAACTTTTCGCGAGCCATCTATCAAGTGTGTGGAGATTGCATTCGACTTATACTTGAGTTTTCCTACCGCGGTGCAGGCTTGAGATCTCTTTATCCATCGAAACATAGAGATCATAAATTCTCTGACTTAGAGATCATCCCTAAGAAATATACCGTGGAAAGTTTCTTTGAGAATTACGAAGTAATCACTATGAAAAAAGAAAACACTCGCTGGGGAGTTCGTTTGAAGAAGAGAGAGAATGTTGCCAGCGACAAAGTGCTAATACAAGATATTTATTGGCATTCTGGCACTAATAAAACTCAACGCCAATCAAAAGATGACAAATGGTGTGTCTTTCCATTGACTCTGAAGGGACCTTACATCTCTGATTCTAACATGCTACCTGAAAATCTCGTTGCGTATCAACCCTGGGTATTTAAGTGGCCCGAAAAGAAAGCAGAGGTATGCTTCCAAACTTCGCTCAGTGTGTAATTCTCCATTTATTCCTATTCCATTCTTTTCTTATCTTGCGAAATTTTTAGATTGCGAAGCTGACAAAATATTACAACAAATCTGGGAAAGCAAACGTCTTAACGGCATTGCGTGCGATCACGGATGAAGTAAGAAATAATTTTTTGTATTATTATAACAATATTGTTGCCTCTATTTCTTACCTTCATGCGTGTACGCAGGTTGAGATTGGCGTTGTTCAAGAAGTTGAAGGACCTATCAAGGTTGCGAAAATTACAGGCAATGATAAAGGTATTCTTCGCAAGAAGCACTCAACCGTCCCATCTTCAAAGAAACGAAGAATTCGCTCTCCCTCTCCTTCAAATCTTCAATCAGATGAAAGCATGGATGAAGAATTTGAGACTTCTTTCGCAAATGAAAGTTCTTCTCCTGAATCATCTATGGTGCAATTATCTGGCACATTCTCTGATTCTCTACAAGGAATAGGCAACATTCCTTTAACTAACACTTGTCGGGAACTTGCGAACATCTGTGACGCCCCTCTTTTAGATGATAATGAATCCCTTCGCGGTGTTTTTAGATCAGTTACTCCAAGTTTCCTAAACTCGCTTGGTATTCTGGTAAACCTTCATTCCTCTAATTCACTTTTAATTATAATTCAAAATTTATACCTTAGTTTGATTTTTATTTTTATTCTTTCGCAGGCTGGAAAGGCTTCTTATGCAGTTGCCTCTGACTTAGTTAAGAGATGTGAGATCTTTGAAAAGAAGAACTCCAAGCTTAATAACATGGCAGAGGAATCTCGCAGCAAAAATGAAGAACTAGAAGCTGAGATTGTTGAACTTCGTAAGAAGAACAAACAGTTAGAAGTAGATTCCTCCACTCAACAAAATAAAATATACATCCTTCAACAGGCGAATGACCAACTTTATGGTAAGTAGTATTTCTTCTTCTCCTCTAATCCTTTTCCCACAGTTTTCCCTTATTTGATTAATCATTTTTGCAGACATTTACGGTCTTTCTGATGAAGCCACCTTTCTTCGTACCTTTCCCCACTCTATGGATGATGATACCCTTCTCGAACGTCTTAATACTTCTTTAAACAATTATACCAATGATAAAACAAACTCTCTTTCCTTAAATGAATTCAGGTCTAAATTCCATCTCTTAGAAATTGACCATATAAGCAGTTTGAAACTATCTCACGATTTAAAACGCCGATACCTTGACTCCAAAGATGAGATTAACAAGCTAAGAGTTAAGATCAGTGATCTTATAGATGATAAAGATCGCATCACTAGTCAAGGTTCTCAAGCTTTAGAAAAATTTCACAAAACCCTTCTCGAAATCCAACTTGAACGAGATGAAGTTAACCATAAGAATGCCATTTTTGTCGAAAGAGAAAATCAAATTCGTTCTCGTCTTCTTATAACTAATGATGATGAGTTCGCTTGGGCTGCGAAAATCTTAGATGATGCCATATATAATTTAGGTGTAGACGTTAGTCTCCAAGCTGATCATTCATCCTTGATCAAAGATATGATCTCTAACAGAGAAGGTTGTTAACTTTACTTTCTTACTGTTTATTATTTTTCATAAACTTTGCTTGAGTTATTAATACGTTATTGTATATTCGAAGAGGCTGAAAAGGACTTTTGCAAAAGAATTGAAGAATTGGAGACTCAAGCTAAATCTCTTGAATCAGAAAACATGGAACTCGCAGAAGATTTGTCTACCCGCGATGATAAATGCCATCGGCTCAATAATCAGTTGAAGCTCACCGTTTCCAACTTCTAGAATGATATTCTTAATTTTCGCAATCAGACTATCATAAAGGTCTGTGATGATAACCGCATTTCCAACTCTATGTATCCCTGCCTCTTAGATGAAATTCCTCCGAATGTATCACTTCCAGACATTTCGGATAGTGACGATAGTGAAGAAGAAGAAGAAATTATTGATTAGGAAGAAGAAGAGTCGAACAAGAAATAATTGTCCTTAACTTCATTAACTTTTCGTCTTGTGACACCTGTACATCTTTTATTCTTTGATCTTTATTTAAATTTTTCACTGCGATCTTCTTCAATTTCCAAAATCTCTCTATATAAGTTCTCTTCTTTTTGTTTTACCTGCATATATTAGGAAGGCAACCCTTGTTCGCAACAATCAATCAAAGATTAGTAATCAATATATAATCGACATATATGCATTAATCTATCAGGTGGAAGCAAATAACATTTGCCTTTGTTAAGCATTCCTATACTTTCCTCTGTTATTTATTTTCAAATGATAGATTAATCATGCCGCAATGTTGTGCATGATTTCGTGCGTCATTTTAGTAATCTTATTTGTATTTTTCTGCGAAATCTCACTATGATGAATTCGCTGTCATATGTATCTTGGAATTTTCCAAAATTCCATTCAGTATTATTCTCTTGTGTGGTCTTATTTTGCCTTCCTAAGTAAAGGTCTTATTTTTACACTCTTTTTATTTGCGACAAAATCGCAGGGCGTCTTTACATGTTTATGTATTGACCCATTGATCTTGTATTATTGCCTCTGCAGGATATTTTTCATGCGATAATATGACATGCCTAAATGTTCTTGCGAAATAAAGCCCCATGACATTGCCGTCTTGCGACGAAATCGCAGAATGTCCTTACACTTTCGTGCACTGACCCATTGATCTCGTCTTATCTTTCTCTTGTATTATTGCCTCTTCAGGATTGTTGCACAAATATGACAAGCCTTAATACTCCCGTGAGTAAAAAGCCTCATGACATTTGCGTCTTTAGACACTTATCAGCTCCCTAATGGAGGGTGCCGCCCTTATCATCCCCCTGGTTTCCCCTTCAAGGAGGCGTACCTCTACCATACAAGGTTAACAACAACTAGTTGTTTTTCGCATCTCTTATCCCTTCTCCGATATGGCTTATGGTTACGATACCACACCCTAAGTGGGGTTTTCTTCAGTATGAGTGCATCATAGCCAAGACTTGCCAAGAATGGCCAGGACGCTTCAAATTCCCCAGGAACTCTTGGATCAACCGTGTACCTCGGCGCTTTGATCGAGTTTTGCACTCCTTAGGAGAGACCTTCTTACCTTAGTCGCCCAACCTAAGTCATAAGCTTAAGCTGAGAATCCAAGGCGCCTCTCCTGGATGGATTTAATAACCCCAAGTCTCCATGATCCAGGTTCCGGGGCGGTGTAACCTTTCCCTGAGCCATGTAATAGGTCTCCATTTCAATGACGCACTTTAGGTATTACATTTGCCTCTTGCAAAAATTTATTCGCGAACTAGGGTATACGCCAAATTTGGGTGCCTCTGTCTTTTTGTTTATGCTTATATTTTCTTTTATTTTATTTTGTAAAATTCTTAAAATCTTGCGAATTATCGCATATCTTTCATTTTATGAATATAATTTCTGCGAAATTAACGTATGTCTTCATTCTCACTGCTGCACTTTCTTATTTTTGTTTTCTTTAATCAGTAAAAGATATTTTTTTGAATACATATTTTGCGTTCAACTTTGTATCTTTCTTTGCTCCACTTCATCAATTTCATTCTCATTTCACATTTTAAGTTTCTAACCTTTGTTACCCTGTGTTTGTGCTTCCTTGAGTTCTCGCACACTATTGATGATCTCGTCACTATCTCTTATACCATACTTTTGCAGATATTTTTCGTTATACACTGTAGTTTTCACTCCTTCTAGTTCATACTTTCCTTCTTTGAGCACCTTTGTTACTGTGTAAGGACCTTCCCATCTGTTTGCAAGTTCATCTTCATCATCCTTCTGAAAAATGGCCTGTAAAAGTAATACCAACTCTCCTTTGCGAGATATTCGCCGATTCTCACTTTCAGCAATCATTGCTTTCACGAAATCCCTTCTCTTCCATGTTCCACTGCGTCTACCATCAATCGTTCGCCTCTTTGCTTTTCTCTAACCTTGTGCTTCCAGTTGATCTTTTTAGTTACTATCTCTTCACATTTCTCTACGTCGATTGCATGACATTTTCTCCCTTCAACCCAATCTCCTCTTATAATTCCAACAACACTAGGATGAGGAAACTTAATGCATTAATGGAAGGTTGAAGCTACTCCTAGAATCCCATGCAGCCAAGGTCGACCAATCAGAGCGTTGTGTGGTGACTCTACATCAACAACACATAACAGAATTTCGGAGGATATCCCCTTCAAAGGAATTCACATGGTAATCTCTCCCTTGGGTTTGTTCGCAGTACCATTACAGCCATAAATCTTGTAAGTCGAAGGTATCAAATCTTCATCCTTTCCCCCCATAGTTCTATAAGTATGGTAAAATAGAATATCTACAGAGCTTCCAGTATCAATCAATATTCTATTGATCGCCCATGAATCCTCAGCTTCATCATCTTCATCTTCCCTTGGTTTATGAATCTTGTTATTTCCGCCACGATTATAGAACCTCCTCTCTTTATCGAACTCTTCTTGATCACGACTTCCCATTGTAACCAACTTTTGTTGACTTTCGATTTCCATTTCTTTTTGTGGATCTTGCGAAGTGTTCGCCACTGTGTTTGTTAATCTGGGCAATAAGCTGGCATTCGCAATTTTTGAGCTTGTATTCGCAACTGGGTACGACTCCATCTCATTTTGTTTCTCCTCAAGAGCAATGTATTCCTCTTGGAACTCTCGAAACTTAGTCATTGTGATAGTATTCTTGATCCTAAATATTTGAACATACATCAAATTTGTTGCGAACATTGCATTAATGAATGATAAAATAAGGTATCTTTCATCCACACGGCCAGCCATGTTACTACAAATTGTCTTTCACCTCATAGTTAAATCCTTCAAACTTTCGCCAATTCTTTGTTTCAATCCAAATACATATTCAATGCCAGGACGCAAGGAGTTGTTACTTATGTAAGCTCCTAAGAACACCTTTTGCAGTTGATTAAAAGATGCTATGGTATCCTTTGGGAGTCCTTCAAACCATTTTAACGCCTCTCCCGTCAAGCTTGATGCAAAGTATTTGCACAACACATCGTCATGGTTTTCCCATTGCAGCATGCATCTCACGTAGGCTTTGATATGTTGAACATCACAAGTTGTCCCATCGAAGACGCTGGTTAGTGCAGGTAAATTGCATTTTGGCGGTATTCCCCTTAACTGTACTTCTTGTGTAAACAGCGTCTTCGCAGCTTCCTCTATTGCTTCATCCAATTGTCTCCTGCCTCATTCTCTTCTGTTATTGAGCATTCCCCTCATCTCTGCCAATTCTCTTAAAATTTGTTTATTCGTGCCTGACTCTTGGTGCATTGGTCTCTTTAACCTTGATTCTCTTCTTCTGCGTTCATTTCCATCTTGCCTTGCGAGATTTTGTATTTCCTCTTCATCCCCTTCTTCTCGCCTTCCTCTGCGATCTTCTCTTTCACCCCTTTCATTTATTCGCACGTGATTGCGTCTTTCATTTTCTCCTATGCGTTCTGGTTCATTCCTCGCTATTTCTCTTTCTCGCCTTTCAATCCTTCCCCGTGTTCTATCTTCTTCTTCATTAATATTATCGTTGTTACGATTCCGTTCGCGTCTTCTTTCCCGATTATCATGATTGTTCTGGCGTATAGCCTCCTGAAACTCTTGTTCTTCAATTTCTGCCCTTCTTCTTTCTCTTTCGCAAGCTATACGTGTTTGTTCGGCATTTCGCCTCTCAATCTCATCTTCCACCGTTTGTTGATTCCTTTGTACTTCTCTCCCATATAATATCCTTCTTCCTTCCCCCCGGTTTTCTTCATCATCTTGATTATTTCGTTCATGACGTTGCTCATCCCTCCGATCTCTATCATTTTGTTCAATATGATAATTTTCTCCACGTTGGATATAACGATCTTCAGCTATTTCTCTCTCTTCATGATGTCCACCACCAAGATTTTGCATCTCTTCTTGAATGTCCTCAACGACACCTATTTCAAGTAAGTCTCGTCTTGCTTCTCTTCTAATTGATCTTGAATTTGATCTTGTAGTACTTCTCAACCTTGTATTTTGCAGCCTTATATTTTCCATTCTCAACTCATGATTTTGTCGTGTTAAATTTGCACGTTCTTTTGCTTCTAATCTCATTTCTTCAAATATCCTTTGTCTTAATTTCTCTAGTGTTTCATTCCCCTCTTCTTCATGAATTATTCCTCCTTCCATTCGCCTCAATTGCTGTGTTTCTTCTATTCCCTCTGTTGAGTCCGTCCTCCAGGTATGTACACTGACTCTATCATAATCAATGTTTCCACCTTGTATTGGTGCCTGCTGAATTGGGAGTTGAATTCGTTCTTCTCCTTCGTTTCTTGTTCCCATCCTAGAAGATTCTCCCATTTCCTTTCTCCTCCTTCCTGCAATTCTTGTGCTTCTCCATTACCATCTTTTCAAATTTAGTGATCTCTTACAAATTTCACAAATTCTTGACCAATCTCTTAAAACCTTCCTCAAATCTCCTCCCTGTTTCTAGCGCCAATATGTGGTTGCATGATTTCCTACAACCACATCCCTCCAAGATTATACAATTCTCTAATCAAATTCCATGATCAATTAACAAAGTTTTATTTATTTTTCTGAAGAATCTTATAAGAGTAATAAGAATACAAGGAAATCAAAATAGCTCTAGACTTTCTCTCTCTTATTTGTTCTCCTCTCACTCTCCAAAAAGATCCCTCCTCTTGACTCTGCTTGGTTCTTTATATAGGATATTACATAGTGGATGACAGCTAAGCCAACCTTTATTTTCGGATCTGATCTGCGTCATTCTCGCAAGCTTACAAGGGTTTTCTTTGCAAGTTAATCTCGATCTTCACAGAATCTTCACACTTTCCTCATGATTAAGCTGACGTCATTCGCTACATCACTTCGCTAACACTCTGCGATGATCTTCACAACCATCTTTTAGTTAGAACTTCGCCAAGACATAACTGTTGCGAGATTCTGCTCCTACATTATTCATGCAATGAATGAGATCACAAAAAGTATATTCTTTTGCGACATTTCTGCAATTATTACTTTTCACTAGGAGAAAACCAAACATAACAAACCAATGAACTCGGAAATACCAAATCTAGCAAACAAACGAACTAAAGTGCACAACACTATCCAAACGCACAAGTGAGTTCATAAATATCTACGCCTCAAAATGTGCATATTTGTGTGTCTAGTCACAAAAATGTCGTCTAATTAAGCTCCAAATAAAGAGTCCAATTTTGTGCACACTTCTTTAAAGAGTGTGCACGTAAAAAACCAATTTGATTGGTTCTTCAAAATGCATAGTTATCTTCAAAATGCATATTTTTCATTACATGTTTATGATTTAATGTTGGTAGTTCGATCGAGTATGATCAGATCTCTACCATTTTGATAATCTATTTAGGAAATATTTGATTAAAAAAAAAAAAAAATTATTTATTTTTTAATTTAATTTAAATCTAAAAAAGGTATCATATCTAATCGTGGTCTATCTAAAAAAAGGCAATCAATTTTTTCCTCCCCTTCCAATCTTCCATGCTTTTGGAAGTCGCCCTAGATACAGATTTATTACTTCCGTAGACCGTGGATGAAAGTTTGAGAAGATAGATTTTATGGAACTCTAGCTTGTATACAATTCCATGAATTATGTCATCTGATATGTTCATTCGTGATTCATAGATTAGTGTATAACTTCTTAACACTCACGAAATTAACTTTACATACATCTTCATGATTCAAAAAAGCACTAGTGTTAATTTTGTAAAATGATTATTAAGTAATAATGTAAGGACTTAGATTGTTGAAGGACCATGCATGGAAGAAGGATATATGAAATGCAATACACGGCATGATGACTGGTTAGTTATGTATTCTTCCCCTCTTGCTGATTACTCAGTTTCCTTTTCCAGAAATATCATATATTAGGTGAAGATTAGATATTGTTGCCATTTTTGGATTTAAATCAAGTTAAGTTAAAATAAAATCTAATTTAATGATATGAGATAACGGTTTATTTTCAAGGACCAATCAAATTGGTTTGTTAGGTTCATCACCTCGATTTCTGCCTGCCTTACCAGTCCAATAAAAACTAATAGAAATTTATGTCAGTCGGGTACGTGAGTAGCAAGGAATCAAGTTAAAAAGGAAAATGCCACTACACAATAAAATTTATTGTTTGAGGACATGTGGTCTCATAGAAAAGAACACATAACCACTTCGCTTATTTTTCACCTAATCAACAATCTGATCCTCGTTTTTCTTAGTATCAAACATATTATATACGAAAGTCGACTAAAGGTGGATGATAATGGTGGTGTCTCTGAAAAAGAAAAAGGGACATCGACCTGTTTATTAACTTATATACACTGACTTATTTACGGTTCCAACTTTATTTGATTTATTTATTTTACTAAACTTTTTTCTCTTTACAAACATTTTTTTATTGCTCTTTTTTGCCCATATAAACCCTGATACTGAAACTTAAAATGATACAAATTCTTACCAGGGAGCCATCCGTTATTTTCTTAGTTCTTTGATTCCTCTAAACATGTCTGGTGTTACTGCTACTTCCAGTAATCAGAGTGGCAACAAAGAAGAACCCCTTGTGAATAGCAATATTCAGAATGCTCTACAGAAGCATGTAGCATTCTTCGATAGAAACAACGATGGTGTGATATATCCATGGGAAACATTTCAAGGGTGTCGTGCAATTGGATTAGGTATAGGACTATCAACTCTTGCTGCTGTTTTAATCAATATGGGCCTCAGTAGAAAAACTCGTCCAGGTAAATTTCCTAATCTTCTTTTTCCGATTGAGGTACAAAATATTGTCAATTGTAAGCATACCAGCGATTGTGGTGTTTACGACGCTGAAGGGAACTTCGACCCTGCAAAGTTTGAAGAGATTTTCCAAAAGCATTCACATACTACTGCAAATGCCTTAACAGCCGATGAGTTATCAGGTATGATGAAAGCCAACCGAGTTCCTAAAGACTACCATGGATGGATTGGAAGCTGGGTAGAATGGAAAATCTTCTTTCACGTTTGCAAGGACAAGAATGGATTATTGCAGAAAGAAACTATTCGAGCATGTTACACTGGTGATCTTTTTGAGCAGATGGAGCAGGAGAGAGCTTGCGAAAAAAAGCGTAATTGATTAAGAAAATGGCAGAATATGTTCCATAGTGCAAGCATGATGGTTTAAAGTGGTGTGTCATGTTGTCAGACTCTCATAGTTGTCTAGTGCGCCGACATATTTTATCTTAGAATTCCAAAAGAAAAGATAAAAAAAAAAATTGTATCTCAGATGGGTATTATTATTGTATCATTGATTTTAGAGGTATTTTGTAAAAGGGTTCGTAAGCTTATTACCTAATTAGGGTCTGAGTCGTAGAAGATACAGTTGGTGCACTAGGGTTGAAGACTAACTTTGACCGTCGATTTATTTTATTTTATTAACGTTAAGTGTATGTTTTTTTTTTCCAACTTTGAGAGCAAATGAGCAAGTGTTAGCAATTTTGCTCCCTTAAACCAAATTCAAAATGATATTGTGTTAGGGTCTCAATTATATGCATTGACATGGATTGTATCCACATCATGAAAAGGATTTGATTCTTATACGAATGTTTTTACTATATATTTCTGCAACAACAAGTACACACATAAATCTCTTCACCGTCATAACGCATGAAAGAGCACATCTCCCTTGCAACTGCAGTACCTAAGAACTCACATTTACTTTTACAACCGTCTTGACAACGGCCACAATTATATGGAGGGGTAGCTGTTGCTGGAAAAGACTGATCTATATCTCCAGCTTGACATTCACGCGTTATAGGTGGCGATGGATTTAGAACCATCCGTCCACAACATCCCTCGCATACTGATACCCTCGATGCTCCGGCTGAATCCCACCAGTTACACTCTATGGTAGACACTGGTCTTCCCTGCAACTTGCATTTAGTTTCGATTTCCTTTGGACAATACTTGCACTGTCCGGTATAATCAGTAGTCGTATTTGTTACCACATAAGTTTTCCCAACTCCACATGAAATGGCTACCACTGATGGCATCTCTACATGTAAAACAAAAAAATGCAGATTAATAACAAAAAGTATGAGTAGCACTGTACAAGAAAAAGAAATCAGCCATTTTTCTAACGTCTTCTTCATAGCATTGAAGAAAAAAATTATTCAAATCACTGAAGTTTTTCAGGGACCGGTACGTATAAACAGTCATGCCAAATTAACTAAAACGAAACCGGAAAAAAAGAAGTGATAACAAGCGATGCATTTAGATAGACATGTGTGCAAGACTTATTACCTGAGCAAACAAATGAGCAAATGAACAATGCAAGGAGGTAAAAACCAGCGACAGAGAAACCCGAATATCTTCTTCCTGCTATTGCCATTTTCAATATCAAGAAGTACTTGACTACTTGCTAGTGCTATCTTAGTTGTGTGTAGGCATATATTTGTGGCCTCATTTATAGCCCTTATCTACTTGCCTATTTAAATATTAGAGGTTAATTGGCATCCACCTCTTTATGGTTGGTTGCAAACTAATATAGATGGATGTTCCTTGGGAAACCCGGGTCTTGCTGGTTGTGGAGTTATAATTCCAAGTAAGAATTGCCTAGTAGCAAAATCTGCATTTTTTTGTTTTTAATCTG
Organism: Papaver armeniacum; assembly: GCA_023531295.1. Lineage (NCBI taxonomy): Eukaryota > Viridiplantae > Streptophyta > Magnoliopsida > Ranunculales > Papaveraceae > Papaver > Papaver armeniacum. Next base: position 97,196 of record JAJJWW010001870.1, on the reverse strand, counting down.
CATTTTTTTGTTATTAGCATCGTTTATCTGATTTCTCTCCCGAAATAAATACCGTATGAGATAAACGATGGGTCCCACTTTCACTCATCCCTATCTAAATGCTAATAACGATCCCAACTTAGGCACACGATTTCCTCCCGGGAGAATCACCGGATTTTCCTGTGTCAACGTAGCATCACTCTTTTTACATACTCCCTCCGTCCCACATATATAGGCGGAATTTTGGTTTTTATTTGTCCCACTAAATAGGCGGACTTTGTTTTCCAAGATGAATTTTTCCATATATACCCATATTTATTGTACATAGGTAATTGTGTTGGAGATAAGACGAAGGGTAAAACAAGAAAAAACATATAAAATTATGAATCCCATGCAATTTTCTTAATCTAAGAGAATTGTCTCTCTCCTCCTATATATGTGGGACGGAGGGAGTACTTCCACAATTGCTGACTTCAAAATAACCTTGCGTCTTTAGGGGCGCCTCCAAACGAATTAGGGGCGACACAAAAGGACAAAATAGGTCATAATCGGAAGGTTAATCCATAATCGGAAGGTTAATCCATAATCCCATTTTTTTAATGGCCAAACTACCCTTTACAATCGGGAGGTAACTATACAATCGGTAGTTAATCAACAATCGGGAGTCAAGATAGTTCATATAACTACCGATTATACAGTGACTCTCTTTTTGCAAAATATCCTACCATAATCGGTAGTCAAGATAGTTCATATAACTACCGAATATAGAGTTGCCCCAAAATGTGATTTTGCAAAAATCCTCTTTTTTTTTAATTTTGGTTGAGCATATAATCGGTAAGATAGGAAGAGCTATCATGATTTCCGATTATACGTCGCTCTCTTTGCAAATATCCTACCATAATCGGTAGTCAAGATAGTTCATATAACTACCGAATATAGAGTTGCCCCAAAATGTGATTTTGCAAAAATCCTCAATTTTTGAATTTTGGTTAAGTCTATAATCGGTAGTAAATGAAGTTATCATGACTTCCGATTATACATTAACTTCCTTTGCAAATATCCTACCATAATCGGTAGCCAAGATAGTTCATATAACTACCGAATATGAGTTGCCCCAAAATGTGATTTTGCAAAAATCCTCTTTTTTGAATTTTGGTTGAGCCTATAATCGGTAAAGAAAGGAAGAGCTATCATGACTTCCGATTATCGATCGCTCTCTTTGCAAATATCCGACCATAATCGGTAGTCAAGATAGTTCATATAACTACCGAATATAGAAGTAGCCCCAAAATGAGATTTTGCAAAAATCCTCTTTTTTGAATTTTGGTTGAGCATATAATCGGTAAGATAGGAAGAGTTATCATGACTTCCGATTATATCTTGACTCCCAGATTCAATTATTCTCGAGAATTAAATGACCGTGTCGGCGGCGATCAAAACTGAAAAAAATCCAAAACAGGTCAATTCATACCACGTCCATGCCCGTCACAGAGTTTTTCAACCGCATTGGTTGAGCCTATAATCGGTAGCAAATGAAGGTATCCACGACTTCCTATAATCCCCGGCATAATCGGTAGTCAAAGATAGTTCATATAACTACCGAATATAGAGTTGCCCCAAAAAGAGATTTTGCAAAATCCTGTTTTTTCTAATTTGGTTGAGCCTATAATCGGTAGTCAAATAGTTCATATAACTACCGAATATAGAGTTGTCCTAAAAATGAGATTTTGCAATCGGTAGCCAACTAAACTACCGATTATGAAGGGGCATACAAGTATTTTCATCCTATTTTGTCTTTTGTGTCAGCCCCCCAATTCTTTCTAAGGTCCCCTAAAGTGCCCAAGCAAAATAACCATTCTTCCAAGAAACAGCTGGGTATTATAATAAAATACTCATTAGTATCTGCTGAATCCAAGATAGCCATTCTTTCTTTGTTTCTGAAATTTTCTAACCAGCACTACTCTGGCATGTTGCTATTAAGTCAAACACTGAATAGTGAATACTAGTAAAATAAATAACAATGCGGTTCCAATACATTTCTTGTTATAGATCTACAGTTGGATCTCAAAATGAAAAACTATCTTCAATAAGAAAAACAGATGACAAGTATAATCCATCACTAAATCTAGACCTTAACCATCTTTATCATGGTATCTAGGAGCTCCCATGGTTGGTTGTTTCTGTTTGCAATACTTGCTTTGTCGTCTGCCCATGTAGGTAAGTTATTCAAGTATCGAGAATTCATTATTCATGGCTGGCTCTTAAGCTTTCTTGGAAGATTAATGTGTTTTGTTTATCTGTGATTCTGTCATGTAATTTGCAGAGAGGGTATCAGCTGCTAATTGGTATTGTGCGGCCGGCGAACTTGAGCGTGTTCTCCCAGAGATATGCGCTACATGCCTGAAATGTACGGATTGGTGCGCCAGTCAAGGAAGACCGTTGGTCACTAAGGATGATCAGTGCGTTGACCAAAAGTCAGGCACAGCGATTTGGCATTATTGTGTTTGTTGTTGTGGAGGATCCCCACCATCACCACCACCTCCTCCACCACCACCACCACCATCACCTCCCCCTCCATCCCCATCACCCCCACCTCCATCTCCACCACCACCTACACCATCACCTCCTCCTCCTCCATCCCAATCACCCCCACCTCCATCTCCACCTCCGCCAAGAGATCCACGAGATTTATGTGATCTCAGTGAGCTTTCATTATCGAGCGCAACGGCCGCGTGCCCTGTTTGTCCCGTGTGCAATTGCCCTGGCGGTATAACTCCAGAGATTGACGCTTGTGTTGATGACTACTGCAGCTGTTGTTGCCTTCAGAGTCCATCTCCATCAGGACCATCACCACCACCTCCACCCCCGCCAAGAGATCCACGTGATTTATGCGATCCCAGTGAGGTTTCTTTATCGAGCGCAACAACTGCTTGTCCCATTTGTCCAGTTTGCAATTGTGGTCCAGGAGTAACTCCAGCATATGATGTGTGCGTTGATGATTACTGTAGCTGTTGTTGCCTTCCGAGTACCCTTTCCTTGTCAACGAGGACGACTTCTGGTTCCTTTTTATTTGCAGCAGTGAAATAACATCTCAGTCAAATTATCACACGGTTAATAAGATGCAACCAATGTGATGTGATATTGAGTGAACCTCATTTGTGTAATAAGCTATAAGTAGCATGTATTTTGTTCTATATAAATTGGCTTGTCGGACTTTGAAATTTTGAACCTGTACACCGGTTTTAATAGCTATTCCAAAAAAAAATAGCTATTCCAAAACAATAAGTCTAGATTCACCGCGAAAAACTCACGGTAATATCCAGACACAAAATTTGGTGGGGTCCACAGAAAAACAAAAATCCGGCCCCTTTTTTTTTGGCTGGTGGTCTCCAGGCTGTGAGTGGCGGTGAATTCTCGGCGGTGTGTAGCATCGTTGATTCCAAAAAGTTTCAATTTTAGTTATATACAGTAGCTATTAAAACCATTGACTTGTTGGCCTATTAAGTACCAAACCCGACTGCCACCGCTAATATCAAGTTACCATACCATGTACAGCCCTACCTAAATGCGCTTACTAACCGCCAGATGCGAGTGTGGGCGCCTCCCGGCTTGTGCGTCCAAGGCGTACAACATATGTAAAGAAATCATTGTGTTGTCTCGCAAAGGCGCTGGCGCCTCGCCCAGCGCCTCAGACAGTATAAGTGGGACCAGGATAGTGGCGATGGGAAAAAACTAAATTGTCTGTCTTCTTCTCTTCCCCCTAATACTGAGAAAAAGCCCTAAAAATTTCAGTCTTCAAAACTTCGTTACGGGTTTCCAAAGGTACAATCTTTATGTCTCTTGAACTCGATTTGATTACTGTATTGTCTAATTAAGTAAAGAATTCTACTTTATATTAAGATTTGAAAGCCAGATTTCATGATTTCGCAACTTCTTCCCACTTTAGAATTCAATTCGATTGTTTAAATCAAGCTTAATCATCAAGAATCGGATTAAAGTTCTTAAAATTTGATAAACAGTTAATTAGGTTAATCAGATTAATCTTAGCAATAGGAGGGTGAGGGGGTATGCTGTATCTGTGAATCTAGCTCTAATGGAATGTAGAGGAAAAAACAATTGGGCAGGGATTTACATAAGAAAAGAATGACCTTTTTTTTTCTTTTTTTTTTTTTTTGTAGTTGTCTTGATTTTGAGAGTTTGAGTTGATCTTGAGGAGACTGGGTATACTGTGATTAGGGATTGAAGGTTTTGTATACATTATTCGTTCTAATTTGATTTATCATTGTCGAGAACATACTTGTTGTTGCCTAAAGATCAAAGCAGCGGCCTTTTTTAGTTGTTTGAATTTTCTATAAGCTATATAAGAATTTGTAGATGCAATGAGGCAAAAACAACGTCTTATTGTTTATCTGTTAATAATGGGTTTTGATTTAGTGTTTTAAGATTTATGTTTGTGGTGATGTTTATAAATTCTTTACTGATTTTGTTAGGTTTTAAATTTCGATTTTCAAATTACTCAGAAACGTCATCAATTTGTGGAGGAGTTTGTGGTTTAACCATGTTTGAAGAGGAGAATGCTATTTATCCGTCTATAGATCCATCGGTATTTGATCTCATAGTTGTCGGGACAGGTCTTCCTGAATCCATAATTGCAGCGGCCGCATCTGTTGCAGGAAAAACAGTCCTCCATGTCGACTCCAACTCATTCTACGGCAACCAATTCTCGTCTCTCTCGCTCGATGACTTCACCTCTTTTCTCCATGCTCAGAAAACACAGCCTGAGAGCACTCTTCCGCATAGTTCGGTCGTCAATGGGAGCAGCGATGTTGATGGGGATAATGATTATGTGATATTTAATCTGAAACCAAAGTCTCTTTACTCAGACATTGAGATATCCTCCTTACCAGAAGAAGAAAGTGTTAAAGCTTGTTCTAGAAAGTTCAACTTGGATCTTTCAGGACCTAGAGTTATGTTCTGTGCTGATTCGGTAGTGAGCCTGTTGCTGAAGTCAGGGGGGAAACATCATGTTGAGTTTAAGAGCATTGATGGTAGCTTTATTTATGGTGCAAATGGAGAGTTGTCTGCTGTTCCTGACTCAAGATCTGCGATTTTCAAAGACCGTAGTCTTGGGTTGACAGAGAAGAATCAGTTGATGAGGTTTTTCAAGCTTGTTCAGGCGCATATAGAAGGATCAACCGAGCATGCTGAAGGCAGTGATGAAAGTAGGAGGATAAAGGATGAGGATTTGGAGAGTCCATTCATCGAATTCTTGAATAAGCAGCGGTTGCCTACCAAGATAAAATCGTACGTATGGCGTTGCATTTCTCTCTCTGTTGGATGTTTCTTCCTTCAAATTTTGGTCTTCATTGTATTTCATTCAAATTTATGTGTTAATGTACATATTTAAATAGTTCCCTGCACATGATTGCTTGCCTTGATTTTCTTTGACATGGAAACTAAAGTCACCATGTATTCCATTTCAGTATGATTTTATATGCGATAGCAATGGCGGATTATGATCAGGAGAACCCGGAGCTTTGTAAGAACCTCCTCAAGACTAAAGATGGAATAGAAAGTTTAGCTCTTTTCCACTCCTCGATTGGCAGGTCAGTTATACACTTTTCTGATTAGGTGCTCAATTTTTTTCCTGCGTGGAATACTTTTACCTTCTTATAAATGTGTTTTTTTAACATGTTCATTGAGAAAAATTATTTTTTCAGAAGCATTTAATTGGCCACAGAAATTTCATATTATCTAACTTCTTCTGTTTTCTATGAACATCGGACAATCATTATAGGTTTACTAATGCACTTGGAGCAATGATTTATCCAATCTACGGCCAAGGCGAACTTCCACAAGCTTTTTGCCGTTGTGCAGCAGTTAAAGGTGCTCTTTATGTAAGGTTTTCTGACCCCTTATCTTCCAAATAATATGCTGTGGATATTAGAGTTACTTGACTTCATTTGACTAAAACAATTGAACAATTTGGAGACAGTTGTAATACTAATATAGTCAAGCTTATGTCATTTACCATGTCCTCTTTGGTGTCATTGTTCATGAATTTCAACTAAAATCAAATATTCTTTGCACAGGTACTGCGTATGCCTGTAACAGCTTTGCTTTTGTCCAAGGTGAGACGAAGATTAAAGATTTGATTTCTTTTCTGCCAGATAGTTTGAATTTACCTATACTCTTTCGATACCGAGTCAAGGAATACATGCTTCTATAACTACAATTCATGTTCCTTTACTTTGTTATTGTCTAATATTAATGGGCATCGTCTCTTGAACTATGTAGGAAAATGGAGACTGCAAAGGTGTTAGATTGGCATCAGGTCAGGAGATACTCAGTCAGCATCTGGTTATAAATCCTTCGGTTACTGGTCCATCACCACCATTCTTACCTCGCGATCCAAGTTTGCCGGAAGAATGCTCTGAAAGTGATGACAAAGGCGAAGTCATAGAAAAGGTTGCCAGGGGAATATGTATTATTAGGGGTTCCATAAAGTCAGAGTTATCAAACTTGCTTGTGATATTCCCTCCTAGATGTAAGCTTTTCTCCCTCTGTATTTTGTTATCATGCTGAGATGAAGTTAAACATTTACGTATGTCTTTTTCCAGCCCTGTGTTCTGAACAGTTGTCTTCGATTAGAGTTCTCCAGTTAGGTAGCGGTTTATCTGTTTGCCCATCAGGCATGTAAGTTTACCTATCCCTCTTCATTAGATTTTATTGCCATTGCTATTTAATAAATTAATAGGGAAGTTTGCTACATTTAAACTTGAATTGTGTTTCGTTGCTACACAGGTCCGTCTTGTATCTTTCAACTTTATGTGACGATGTCATCCAAGGAAAGAAGTCACTAAATGCAGCGATGAATACTCTCGTTGCACCTCCTCCTGAAAACCCTGAAGATGCCTCCTCCATACAAAATGAGAATGCAGGAGATGCCAAGCCCACTTTATTGTGGAACACCATGTTCATTCAAGAGCTGGAAAAGGTAAATGATCTTGCCGCTTAGGTTTTGTTTTCCGCACTGGGTTCTGCAGTTTACTGTTCGATTGCTCAACTTAATGGAAACAAGATTCTAGTCTGATACCAAGTGTTGCCGTGTCGGGGGGAATTGGTTTCTTCTATCACTAGGATAGATCAGGATCTTTCTATTTTCTCGTCAAGTTACTTTACACTTACTAAGTTCTGACTTTCTTTCTTATGTAATGCCAAATAGTGTCCTTATGAGAACAGTGGTTTACATACTTAAAGTTCGTCTACAATGTCAATGATACCCATGTTCATTGGACCCAGCAAGATTGTCTATGTGTGTATTTATTACAGTTGCATATAGCTGTTTAAGCTGATGTTTTTCCATGGTATTTACACTGTATATGGATGATATGTGAGTTAGGAAATGCTTATGAGCCTAGTTATTATATCAGCTTTAACATATGATGTATTCTGGTGCCTTCCTAATTTGATATGTCAATTTCAATATTGCAGGCTACATCAGGAGGAGCCATCACCTCTTGCCCCACACCAGATGGGAATTTGGATTACAGGAATATCTTAGAATCAAGTGAGAAGGTATGTTGTTCATACTATGTTTTTGTATTCTTAAGTCGACATATACATATTGCAGAACAAGCTCCCTCCTTTGAGATGGAGTATTTTGATTTAGCCCTGGATTCCAGTCGCTCGTAGCTTTTTGCCACATTTTTGTTCTTTAGATGTACGTATTTATGCAACCTTAAATATGTGATCTCGCCCTCTGTTTCTACAAAAGTGTTACTATCACTTTTCCATTTTAGCCTAAAATAGGAAGTAAAATAGCAAGTGATAGACTTGTGCCAGATGCACATCAGCTTTTTATGCTCCATTGCTGGGTACCGTTTCCAGATTGCCCCGTTCACCTTCCGAAGTTCAGAAAATGTTTTCTGCCTGGCTACATATGTTTATTCTTCATCTTATTATGATTTTCTATTATCAAATGATACTCAAGTGCTTCAAGCATCTAATAATGGATGTGGCTAACACCTAATTTTGGTGCATGTGATGACAGTTGTTTCACCAGATTTACCAAGAGGAATTCTTCCCTAAAACTTCAGCTTCTTCGGAAATTGATGATGATGGTGAGACTTAGCCGACGGCCCTGGGTACTAACGACCAAAGCTTCAGTTTAGGGTCATACCTTGAAATATATTGTCATTTGTATACCTCATTACTATTAGATACACTCCAATTTACAGCCCCAGTTGTAAGGGTCATATGAATAGTTTTTGCACAAATGTTCTACTAAAGACTCGTCTCATTCTTTTTTGTTATGGTGACCGGTTACAGACTAGTCACACTTTTAACTATTTGACAATTTATTAACAAATTTGTAAAATAGAAGTATACAGACGCAATAATAGAGCTACAAATTCTAAAAATGAGCTGCTCACAATCGAACCTTGAATTGATGTGCCAGTTCATTCTTTTAAAATAGACATTTTGGCTGATCGCAAAATCTTTATATCAATGAAAAACAAAACTGATATATAAAGTTACTCGATTAGAGACCCTTCTTTGAAAAAGATTTATCAAGAAGGCCCTGCAACATCTGCAAGGAACAAACAAAAACAGCTAATTGGTTTAGATGTATATAAACATACCAGTGTCTGTCTTCTTCGCTTCCTCTTCAGATTTCCATACAATGCCATCCAAACCAGTTGATATGTTCTTGTAAAACTGTGCAAGTACAAAACATTCTCAAGATGGAACGAAAATTGCAAATGATTAGATGTTTCTTCTGCGTCACTGTTCTGTTTGGGTAATGGCCATATCTTGCTTTGGTTTTCACAGCAAGATGGAATGCAAATTATGCAATTAGATACCTCTGTTGCAATAGAAAAACTCTCACTACCACAAAGCTTCATCTGAAACAACGTTACTAAAAAGTATTTCATCAGAAACAGAACAGGTAGGAGGGTCATGATCCTCTGTACCTTGTTCTCATTCTTTTTCACATCAAATCCCAATGGAGCGGCAGCTTCTTTGACATTAGGAAGTATCTGGTAGGCCGGGACTTCGGAGGTAAATCTAGTTTCTCTTTTATAACAAGTCCCTAAAGAGAGCAGAAGTTTAGACAGTACTACTAAGCAATGGATATTACAGCTACATGCAGAGAAAAGGTTAAAACAAGCATTTACAACCAAGCATAGACGACTGTCTTACAACATATCTACTTAGTTCATAGAAGCGTACTATCTGCTTATCAAATAGATTGCTGATTTCGAGACACTGAGAATGAGAGATGAGTTCGAAGGCATTCATGGTAGCTGGTTTTTCATCCTTTTCTACAACAAGATTTTTGCTTTCCTGCGCCAAGAAAGACACCAGTAATTGACTAAAAAAATCTCTTACAGCCTTCTCTGACAGTCACTAACTACACATATTACGACAAAAATTACCTCAAACTCATTAAATATAGTATCGACATCTTCTTGTTCAATGACTGGTGGCATGTATCCTTTTTTAAACCATTCGTTCTGCAATAACTCCGCGAATGTAATTCTCTGTTGAAGAATGCCATCATAAGATTAGGATATGGACGGCGTATATCTGCACTATGTGAATTTCGCAAATGCAGAAGTACTTCATTTCAAAGACAACACAAAAGTAATTAAGTGAAGGAAATTACTGTTGAAGGATCGGGGTCAAGGATCCTTTTGATTACTTTCTTTGAACCCGAAGACAACCATGAAGGAATCAGATATTCAGCCATACAGATCTGCAGTCAGACAATTCCTCATAAAAACCAAGGCTGGACGTTTGATGTGTTAAGTGTCTGCACTATACATGTCGGATAAAAAATGCTCACCTTTTGTATAATTCCATGAGGTTTGAGTCATCGAAAGGAAGATAGCCTGCCATGAGAACAAAAAGGATTACACCACATGACCAGAAATCTGCCTTAGCTCCATCGTAACCTTTCCCATTGAGAACCTAGAAAAGAAGTAGATGTTAGAACATGTAATTGTCTAGATTAATAGCTGTAAGTACACTTATTTATCTCCATTGCCACGTGCGCTAACGGGGTCCACGTGGAGGACATCACTCACAGGATGACACATAAGGGCATCCGCGGCACTTTCACAACGAGCCATCCGTCAAGACCAACGGTCGAAATAAAGGGGTACCCAAGATAGATAAGTCCCGCGTAGCACCCAAGGATGGCCTTAACCCATCACGAGGTAAGACATGATCAACGGTCGAGGTAGTCCAACCGACATGGACATGACAAGAGGACCGACACCACCCGGCGTGTGGATCGGGACGCTCCAACCACCCGCATTTAATGTAACTCGTAGAATACGTGTCGGACGATCAACGATGGAAACAAGGGTTGGTCAGCGTGATGAATCGAGATATAGTTGAAGCCGCGGATGACATAGAAGTCCGCGGACTACGCCCGCAGGGTAATAGCCGAGTCCGCGTGTTATGCACAGAACACAAGAAGATAAGATCTCAACAACTCGTTGTCAGTAGGACCCACCAAATTTAGCTATAAATATGTACCCCCTCACCGAGGAGGGATCGAAAAAGAGAATAGGGAGGAGAGAGAATAGGGAGAAGTAAGTGAGTTTTAGCTCATGTGTTCGATGATCACAAGATCTTGTGATCATCTTTGTAATCATTTATTTTATAATGATTCTCCTCTGACCCGTGGACGTAAGCCTTAGTGCTGAACCACGTATATCGTTGTCTCTTTTACCTTTTGCACCTATAGTTTCATTTACATACTCGTATTCCAGATCTATTTGGATCCCCGGGAGATGATAATGAGATCATGACAAACTAGAGGGGTTTGGAATCTATGAATTATCATCTACCTGTGCATGTTCACTACTTCTCATACCTCAGTGCACGTATCCAACTTTTATAAAGATTGTTTGTGATCACGTGGAAACAAAACCCGATTCTCGTGTTCACAATTTGGCGCTAGAAACAGGGAGCCAACCCTAACGGCACAGATAGGAAAACGACTGAGAAAACAATTTGAAGATTATTGTGAGCTTTACAGTATAAACGGGAAGGAAGTAGAAGAGTACGAAGGTTGGATGAACGCGCCTCTGATTTTTGAAGCCGATGATATTGAGGACGATACGGAAGATCACAATGACCCATTAATCCTCACATTGCCAATCGCAGGATGCAACATAAGGAAAATCCTCATCGATGGAGGAAGCTCCGTAAATGTATTGTTTTACGATACATTCAAACGCATGGAGCTTAACGATGAGCAACTCCTAACTTCACACTACACCATCTACGGGTTCAATGGCACGGCTACGAAGCCCCCCTGGGGATATTGTCTTACAAGTGGATGCAGGCCCCATGAAAGTCGACACTCGCTTTAGCGTGGTAAACACGCCTTCACCCTACAATGCCATTATTGGACGAAGATGGGTCCACAAGCTCAAGGAGTCGCAGCCACCTACCATCAATACCTTAGATTTCCCACTCCCTAGGAGTAATGGAGATAAAGGGTGATCAAGCTTCCGTAAAGAGTGCCACGCGATGCAAATACAACTCAACAACGAAGAAGATGAGAAAAGGAAAACCCGTAAAGCTCGTAGCAAGGCGGTATCCAAAGATAAAGCCATCGACGAATATCTCGAGGAAATCTCGGGAAAAAGTTTGTCTAAAGGGAACTCGTGGGAAGCACCTGAGGCCTCCACATCAAAGGTTAATCGGGCAAAAAAATCTCGAGGCTACTAAATAGCAATTAAAGAAAGTTCCCACCCTGGGAACCAAAGCCCACTTTCACATCCTTGGAGGCGGTGAAAGAGATCAACATAGGACGGAGCAGAATCCAAGAAAGATCAAAATAGGAACTCTAATGGACGAAGAACGCCGAAGCTTCACCGATAACACTTGCTAAAGGAATACGCGGACATCTTCGCATGGAAACTATCCGATATGCCGGAATAGACCCAAAGACGGTGACAAAGATGAGCTTCGCATTAAACCGTGCACATCCCGGTACGACAAAAGATACGAAAGGTGGCCACAGCATCACAAAGCAAGAGAAACGGAACTACGAAAGCTATTAGAGGCCGGTTTTATAAAAGAAGTCAAATACCCCACGTGGATCTCCAACATGGTAATAGTACCAAAGAAAATGGAGGGGTCGAATCTGCATCGACTTCACCAACCCGAACAAAGCGTGCCCAAAGGATAGTTATCCATTACCCAAGATTGACCAGCTAGTCGACGCAAAGGAAGGATATGAAGAGTTGTCATTCATGGACGGATATTCCTGTACAACCAACTATTTTTGGCGTAAGAAGACCAAAGAACATACTGCATTTTACACACCCCATGGTCTTTATTGTTACGTAAGAATGCCTTTCGCCCGAAACGCGGAGCAACGTACCAAAGGATGGTCGATGCGATTTTCAAGCCATGGATCGGCAGGACTTTAGAGGTTTACGTCGACGATATGCTCATAAAAAGCAAAGCAAGAAAGAACCACCACCAGGACCTGAAGGACATCTTCGGAGCTATGAGAGAGCATAACATGAAGGTAAACCCGAAAATGCACTTTCGGGGTGACCTCGGAAAATTCCTTGGATACCTAGTGACAAAAAGGGGCATTGAAGTAGATCCCGAAAAAATCCGAGCCATAACAAACATGCCATCTCCGAAGAACCTAAAAGAGGTACAAAAGCTCAATGGATCCCTAGCAGCTGGGAAGATTCATATCACGATCCTCGGATAGGTGCAAACTCTTCTTCAAAGATAACAAAAAGGGACTAAATTTGAATGGACGACGGAGAATGCGAAGAAGCTTTTTTGGGCATTAAACAATACCTAGCGAAATCCCCATCCTTCTCGAAACCGGACCACGAGGAGGTTTTGGCACTCTACATTGCAAAGAACGACGACGCGGTAAGCGCAGTCATCGCCGTAACCCATACGAAGGAGGATCAACCTATCTACTATGTCGAAAGACCCCTGAATTCCGCAACGAAACTACACGAGAATTGAACAAATTAATCCTAGCCGTCGTATGGTCTACTTTAAAGCCGAGGACGTACTTCTTAACGCATGACATACGTATCCCATGCTCGGCACCCTTAGAGACCATCCTCAAAGGGGCGGGAAAGGTAGGACGAATAGCAAAATGGAGCACGTACCTCGACCAATTCAATATCCACTATGAGCTCCAACACTCCCAGAAGTCGCAGGTATTAGCAGACTTTCTAGCAGATCTGCCTTTGGACAACGAAGAAGAAGTACGCATACAAGGATGGAAGGCTATGTGCACCCCAGAAATAGAAAAACCAGAGCCAAATAATATTCTTGAGCCAAATGAACCCACGGCAATGGGAGGTCTTCGTTGATGGCTCCAAAATAGAGAGGGCGCGGGGATGGCATCGTCATCACCACACCCACAGAGACACCGTACACGCATTCGATTGGAATTCGAAGGCCATACCAATAACATCGTAGAATATGAAGGAGTGATCCATGCTCTCCGCTTGATAATTGAATTGGGCATACAAGAAGTGCGGGTAACAAGCGACTCACAACTGATCATACGGCAGATAGGCTACGAATATAATGTGTACGACGAAACACTAGTGGTATACATGGCTCTAGTGCAAACATTGGCCTCCCAAATACCAAAAATCAGTTTCCGACATCTGCGCAGAAAGGAGCTTAGACACGCGGATGCTTTGGCTTATATATCATCCATGCTTAAAGACGAAGATGTCAAAGCAATCAAAGTAACAAGAGTGTACGAACCATCCATCAAACTCCCAGAAACGTGCACGGCTAACCAACGCAAATCTAAGGAGAAAGATATCTCCGACGAGGATGTCGGAGAATACATATTCGACGATTTCCGTAACGAGGACATTACACTAAGCGGAGGAAGACGACGATTATAGTCGAGAGGCGAGATTGGAGATCGAAAATCCACTCTTTCCTCAAAGAAGGGAAACTCCCCCAGACACCAAAACAAAGCTAGGAAGGTGCAGTCAAGAGCAGGGATGTACGAACTAAGAGACCAAGCCTTATACCGAAAATCTTTCCTCGGACCACTTCGTCGCTGCCTATCCCGATCAGAGGGGCATGTCGTTCTAAAAGATATACACAGAGGAGACGCAGGGAATCACAGTGGAATGAGATCCCTAGCAGATAAGGCAAAGACGCAGGGCTATTACTGGCCAACCATGATCCGAGATGCAGCTAGAATGGCGAAGAGATGCGAAGAATGTCAAAGATTTGGTAAACGAATCCACGCCCCCGGCTACGGTTAAACTCGGTCGATAGTCCTTGGCCCTTCGGAAATGGGGTATCGACATAAGAGGCCCACTCGTATCGGGGACGGGAAAAGAAGATTCCTAATAGTGGCAACGGATTATTTCAGAAATGGGTAGAAGCAAAGGCACCGGCAAGAATTCGGGATTCGGACGTCTTCACTTTTATTTTTCAAAATATCATCTGCCGAGTTTGGCATCCTCAGCAGAGATAGTTTCCGACAACGGAAACAGCTACAAGGAAAGAATATTGACTTGCTGTTCGACACCTTCAAGATTCGGAAAAACAAATCCACCCCCATATACCCACAAAGCAACGGACAAGCAGAAGCCACAAACAAAACTTTGGCACTCATTCTTAAAAAACAAATAGATGAGCACAAAGGACGATGGTGTGAACAAATGCATAATGTTCTATGGGCATATAGGACGACTAGAAGATCACCACACTGAGAATCCCCATTTTACTCACCTACGGAGTCAAGCAATCATCCTCATGGAAATTCTACTTCCAACTACAAAGAAAGAAGCCCGGGAAAAGAATCTCACCACGGACATGATGTTGGAAAGGCTCGACGACCTCGAAGAAAGAAGAGAAGCAAGACCGCAAAGAATGGAAAACTACCAACGCAGTCTGGCCGAGAGAATATAACAAGAAAGTGAAATTTAGGAATTTTGTAGAAGGGCAAGATGTGTTGAGGACCATTCCCAAATACCAAACGAGAGAAAAGTGGGGAAAATTAGCACCAACTTGGGGAGGACCCTACATAATACATGACATCGCAGAAATGGCTCTTACTATCTGCGTAATATGAAAGGGGAAATCCTCATGCATCCGTGGAATGCAAAATACCTCAAGCCATACTACCCGTGATCAATCACCTGCGTGCGCATTTCAGAAGAAAATGGACTTGCTAATCCACATGTTTCTATCTCTGACAAAGGAGTAACGCACCTTAATTTCTCAATCAATCCAAGTTTCCATTTTCAAATATCATATCCCGTTCATTACCCACGCACATTTCAATTTATTCAAAACCCACAACCTATATACAACATATCATATGAACCGCATGTATATACTACTTACACAATGTACATTGAAAACCATGTCACATCATAATAAAATATCGATGCAATTGTTACCCCGTGGATGTAGGCCTTAAGGCCGAACCACGTAAATCGTTGTACAATTACTATTATTAGGAATTGACGTTATACTTAGTAAGAGGGATATCCTGCACAAAGCATGGATCATACCCACTACAATATACCGGGCAATATCCCGTGCAAAACACACACACGCAATATATCGGAGCATACACATGCAATCTCTCAGAACTCCTCTATAAATGTCTATAAGTGTATGACCAGGAGGCGACTTCTCACAGAATGAGATATCCGTGCAATATTACAAGCCGCGAACTTAATGGAGTACATCCTTAAACGTCGGCCAGACCCCCACCGTCCAAATGATCCTCTCGGCCAAGGAGTTAGCCGGGACGGGGTGCAAGGTCACAAGACGATTCCGGGATACCAACCTACGAGTTGCACGAACAATACACTTTACCAAACTCAAAGATTGATACCCGTTGTTACAATAACTACGGAATTTTCCATTATAGTTAAAGATGATAGACATAAATTCAACAAAATTCAAAATCAAATTTAAACACCAAAGTTTGATCTAATACATGCGATTGATTACAGTGCCCAAAAAGTAAAATAACAAAAACGCCAAAAAGGATAAGCAACCGAGATCAATCCCTAGCATACTAACTACGGTCCTACCGAGTAGGAGTGTTATCTCGCAGTTTATCCTTCGAGGAAGGAACGCTACCACCCGAGGAGGGCCCGTAAGAACTTGATGGGAGCGCGGTACGGACGCCGAGTATAATTCTTCGTTAACCCATGATTTTTCTTAAGGTCCAGCTCAATCTCACCAAGAATCTTATTAATCTCTTCGGCCGCTTGTTTGCGGGCCATTAGACCTATGGCTACGCTCCTCATCTCACCTGATTTAAGGAAGTACAAAGTGGTCTATCCTTTGATTAGCTTGCTTCAACGTTTCGTCTGAGACGAGGCCGACCGCGATGGTAGCTAACTTGACCCTCCAGTTGAACTACCTTAGCCCGAGCTTCTAAACTTTCCATCTGCGGCTTTAAGTCAGACTTGGAGCTCTGCGAACAATAAAAGAAGACAGTGAGTTATGACAGATACAATTCAAAGCACACTCGATGACGAAGACGTATACCTTCACAATGATCAACCGCGGAATCCCTCGCTTCTGCGGCATAATCATATTCATTTGATAACTTATCATAATCTACCTGCAGCAGATTATGAGCATACTGACTTGCGCTCAGATCGTTTCGAAGCATCGAGCCCGAATGACGATGTCGATTAACCTCATCATTCTTCAATTCCAACCCCTTGTTGAGACGATACATAGTCACCTCTAAGTCTCTCTCACGTTCAACCTGACGAGCCACATCAGCTCGAGACGCGGACAGAGCACTACTGAGAGCACTACATTCTGCCCTAGCATCGTCTCTCTCCTTGGCCAAACGCTGCATATAAGCCCGCACATCCGAGGGATGCGAAGACCGTGCTTGCCGCAGCTCGCCTTCCAGAACATTAAGTTTAATTTCTAAGGAGGAAATCTGCCCGCGGGCTTGCTCAAGATTATCCCGCGTCCATAAAAGAGCCCCGTTGAACAAATGGCGGTCATGGTTATTTCGATTTTGCAAATCTACCAAGCAATACTTTTTCTTACGCCATTCTTCGACCATCGCGTTATGTACATCCGCGCGGGCATTCCATTTAGCCGACTCACTCTTAAGTTTTTCAACTAACTCAAGAATGCGACCCTTTTGACGAGCCCTCTCACTCCGAAGCCACAACAATTCGGGGACTCCACCCACCGAAGATAAGACAATGGGGAGGGGGAAGAAAGAGAAAACTCAGAATAAATAAGGAGCAGGAAACTACCAAAGAAGAGGGAGCGCAGACCTGAAATGGATGAGGAATTTTCCTCAGCAACAGCTAACTTGGCCTTAACCAGAGCCAACTTAGAACGTAGCTGAGCTTCTTCCGTGCCCTGCTGCTCCTTCCGCTTAAGCAAACTCTTTAGCCCGGTTATTTCTTCATCCTTAGCGGAGACCGAAGCCTCGACACTCGAAAGCGTCTCTTCACAATGTCGGAGCTTCCCCTCTAGCTTCAGAGATTTGGCCCTAAAGAGCCGGTAAAGTTGGTGATTACAATACTCGCTTCTCATCATCTATCAGCAAAATGAGGGAAGTTAGCTAACCCCATACTCGAACGAAATCAGGGATAAAAAGAACAGGACAAACCTCCAATAACCGCTCTTTGGGGTAATCAGTCTCGATACCCATCAAGAATAGCCATCATGTCAACAACAAAAGGGGGAGGATCCACTACAAGATCAAGCCCGTCGCCTACTACGAGATTTTACCCCATCCTCGATCTACCGCCTCCTCGGGATTAACTCCATGTACCTACGAGTAAAAGCATCCGAACTCTTTTCCCTTCAATCACGGGGCGGGATGAGGAACAACCAAAGAAGTTTTTCTTTCGACCATGCCAAAACAAAGATCATCGCCATCCGCAAATTGAGGATCGTGAGAAATCATCTAAGGGAGAGTCCGAGGTATTCCCACCATGAGCAAGACCAACATTACCTTGCACCAAGACCCCACCAACGGTGGAGGAGGTACCAAAAAACCCTCGGAAGGCACTACCAAAACCCCAGCATCGGACCTGCGGATGGGCCACCAACGCACTATCCTCGAGAACACTCCAATCATCACCAGCTGGAAGCAGAGTGAAGTCCGAAACAAGCCCCATAACCGTGGACATGTCAAATGACTGTTCCCCAGATAAAACTTTACCAAAGGAGAACTCATAACAAGCACCCCCATCCTTGTCATCACTACTAAGAACAAGTCCCTTACCTTTATCTATAACATTCACACTAGACTTAGTTCCTCCGGCATGATTTCCATCACCACCAATACCACCAGCATCCGAATCACCTTTACCACCACCAGTGGCAGTGGCCGGGTCACCTTGACCACCACCAGTGGCCGAATCACTTTGACCACCACCAATGGCCGGGCCATCTCGACCACCACCAGTAGCCAAATCACCTAGACCACCACCAGTGGCTGGATCACCCTGACCATCACCAATAGCCGGATCACCTTGACCACCACCAGTGGCCGGATCATCACCTCCACCGTCAACTGCCCCATCCCCATCACCTTCTTGAACAGGCGGAGAAGTCTCAATTCGCTCTTCCCTATCGGAAGAGTCCTCATCACCACACCCGGGACTATTTACATCCTCGAAATGCGAGGAACCCTCGGTGGGAGAATTCGATGATTGCTTGGGATTAATCTTCTTACCTCTACACACCTACAACACGTAATGATGAAAGAACCATTGGCATCACCTTTCCTTGGCATAATCAACATTATTTCAGAAAACGTAGGGGCATACATACGAAGAAAACAAACAACGCACCTTAACAACATCAGTATTCCGCGGAGGAAGATTAGCATCAGGGACATCTTCGTTTCCCCGCATCATCAACATCACGGCTATAAACAAAATCCATACCGCAAAACTCATCCGCGAGAGTGAGAATGAGCGTAACGAGCGGGAGAAGCTTCGCGAGGAAGACTCATCACCAGAGGGCTGCCAACCACGGGGACCAGGGGACCCAACCATAGGCCCACGGGCCAACAATTTCAAGAACAAGGCAGACCACTCATAGTCATGATCACGCTTGATTCTCTCCTCGGCAGGAATAGGAAGACCTTCGGCACTGGGAATCCTCGCCATCTTGGAATCACTTACCTCGCTCAAAAGGCGAACTTCCCCTTAATGTAAGTAATGTTCCGTAGACTCACGGACCACGGCTTGCGAGTATTCCCGTTAACATAATCTCCAAAGGATTTGTTGAAATTCTCGGGAGTATACCACCCTTTCTCCTTTTCTAATCTAGGGGCATAGCAAGTCATCATCGTTTTCCCCTTACTACGAAGGTAGCATTCACGAAGATGGCGAAGATAGTTTCTGTCAACCGTTGCACCCCGCGATTATGACTTTTTCTTGGCGGTATCGCGGCTAGACAGACCCGTAGTAGAAATCATCACCACTTTATACAAGGGTAACATCAAACCAGCCTCAAAGCACCCACGGTTGTCGGAAATGAAAGGCATCGTACTTGTAATTGGTAACCATCTCATAAGTTATGTCTTTATCAGCGGCATAAAAACGAACCTGAAAATCTTTTGAAGACCATGCTTCACCTTGAAAGCCTCGAGATCAATGTGTCGGAAGGTAAACTTCTTATTACCCAGAGATAAAGGACGGAAAGTAACGGCAGAGTCGTCCTCGAAACCTTCCTCCGTAGCATCCTCCACAGAACCCGCAGCCTTCCTCTTAGGAGGAACTAAGTCTCCCAAAGACTCTATCTCTGTAGCCTTTCTCTTGGAAGTAAGAGTTTTAGTCGACTTACTTGAACTAGGCACGGGTGGGTTAGTCCGCGTTGGAGGCTGAGTGCGGAGGGGCTGCACATCCAAAGGTTCATCGCGACGATTCGGCTGCTTCTTGGGAGACCCACCTCTAGAACGAGTCGCGGCATATCTAGATCCCTGCGGAGGATCACCCCTTCTAAGTGAAGGCCTTTGACCGGAGGATGAGGATGTTCGTCCATCCCGAAGATTACCCTGAGTAGGTGGGGGCGAGGCTCCACCCCTTACATTAGGATCACTCCGGGGAGATCGATGAGGACTTGACGGTGGAGTCTGATAAGGAACCCGCGGATGATCGGACATGTCTGCGGGCATAAACACGAATAGGAACTCAAATCGAGGCGTAGAAGATCAAAAATCGAGAAAATCTCAAGAACAAGAAGGCAAAAGAAGAAAACCCTAAATTTCATCTAACATTGCTTAAAACTCTCGAGATCATTATCCGAACTCAAAAGAAGAAATAAAATCTAAGCATGGCCAATGGAACACCTAACTCAGTAGCGTCGACTCTCAAAACCCAGGATACATTTAAATTTAAACTCATCATCAACTCATCACCAGCAGAGCAGAAACTCGACGAGCTAAAACAAGGTGATTAAACGGAATAAAAGGTCATACCTGAATCACTAAGAATCAATCAACAAGCTGAAGAACGAAGAAAAACAACAACCACGACAACCACACGGTAAAGCGCAGTTAGCCGAGCACGATGGTATCGAGGAAGTTAAGAAGATGAAGACAAGAACAAAGAATAAAATGAGAATGTGAATTAAAGTCACATTCTCTCGCTCTTCTCCTCTTATATAGAACTGAAGGAACCGTCCACTACCCAAAGGGCAGTTATGGCCGGACGTGGGAAACGTGCACAATAAATGCGGAAGCACCTTTTAGGAGAAGTTATGAGGGAGATAAAAACGTACCACACGATTCTTCTTCCAACAAAAGCCAAACGCCCAGTCGCAAGAAGAGGGGCAAATTGTAAGTACACTTATTTATCTCCATTGCCACGTGCGCTAACGGGGTCCACGTGGAGGACATCACTCACAGGATGACACATAAGGGCATCCGTGGCACTCGTTTCGAGCCATCCGTCAAGACCAACGGTCGAAATAAAGGGGTACCCAAGATAGATAAGTCCCCGTAGCACCCAAGGATGGCCTTAACCCATCACGAGGTAAGACATGATCAACGGTCGAGGTAGTCCAACCGACATGGACATGACAAGAGGACCGACACCACCCTGCGTGGGATCGGGCGCTCCAACCACCCGCATTTAATGTAACTCGAGAATACGTGTCGACGATCAACGATGGAAACAAGGGTTGGTCGCGTGATGAATCGAGATATAGTCGAAGCCGCGGGATGACATAGAAGTCCGCGGACTACGCCCGCAGGGTAATAGCCGAGTCCGCGTGTTATGCACAGAACACAAGAAGATAAGATCTCAACAACTCGTTGTCAGTAGGACCCACCAAATTTAGCTATAAATATGTACCCCCCCCCCCCCCACTGAGGAGGGGATCGAAAAAAGAGAATAGGGAGGAGAGAGAATAGGGAGAAGTAAGTGAGTTTTAGCTCATGTGTTCGATGATCACAAGATCTTGTGATCATCTTTGTAATCATTTATTTTATAGTGATTCTCCTCTCGAATTCTGGACGTAAGCCTTAGTGCTGAACCACGTATATCGTTGTCTCTTTTACCTTTTGCACCTATAGTTTCATTTACATACTCGTATTCCAGATCTATTGTCTCTTTTATTTTGGAATCTATGCAGACATGAATTATCTCATTATCATCTCCCGGGGATCCAAATAGATCTGGAATACGAGTATGTAAATGAAACTATAGGTGCAAAAGGTAAAAGAGACAACGATATACGTGGTTCAGCACTAAGGCTTACGTCCACGGGTCAGAGGAGAATCACTATAAAATAAATGATTACAAAGATGATCACAAGATCTTGTGATCATCGAACACATGAGCTAAAACTCACTTACTTCTCCCTATTCTCTCTCCTCCCTATTCTCTTTTTTCGATCCCCTCCTCAGTGAGGGGGGGGTACATATTTATAGCTAAATTTGGTGGGTCCTACTGACAACGAGTTGTTGAGATCTTATCTTCTTGTGTTCTGTGCATAACACGCGGACTCTGCTATTACCTCATGGCGTAGTCCGCGGACTTCTATGTCATCCCGCGGCTTCGACTATATCTCGATTCATCACGCCGACCAACCTTGTTTCCATCGTTGATCGTCCGACACGTATTCTCCGAGTTACATTAAATGCGAGTGGTTGAGCGTCCCCACCCACGCCGTGGTGTCACCCTCTTGTCATGTCCATGTCAGCTTGACTACCTCCGACCGTTGATCATGTCTTACCTCGTGATGGGTTAAGGCCATCCTTGGGTGCTACGCGGGACTTATCTATCTTGGGTACCCCTTTATTTCGACCGCTGGTCTTGGCAGATGGCTCGTTGTCCGAGTGCCACGGATGCCCTTATGTGTCATCCTCGTGAGTGATGTCCTCCACGTGGACCCCGTTAGCGCACGTGGCAATGGAGATAAATAAGTGTACTTACAATTTGCCCTCTTCTTGCGATCAAGCGTTTGGCTTTTGTTGGAAGAAGAATCGTGGGTACGTTTTTATCTCCCTCATAACTTCTCCTAAAAAGGTGCTTCCCGCATTTATTGTGCACGTTTTCCCACGTCCGGCCATAACCGCCTTTGGGGTAGTGGACGGTTCCTTCCGGTTCTATATAAAGAGGAGAAGAGCGAGAGAATGTGACTTTAATTCACATTCTCTGTTTTATTCTTTGTTCTTGTCTTCATCTTCTTAACTTCCTCTGACACCATCGCTGCTGCTGCTGCTGCTACTGTGGTTGTCGTGGTTGTTGTTTCTTCTTCGTTGCTGCTGTTGATTGATTCTTAGTGATTCAGGTATGACCTTTTATTCCGTTTAATCACCTTGTTTTAGCTCGTCGAGTTTCTGCTCTGCTGGTGATGAGTTGATGATGAGTTTAAATTTAAATGTATCCTGTGTTTTGAGAGTCGACGCTACCGGAGTTAGGTGTTCCATTGGCCATGCTTAGATTTTATTTCTTCTTTTGAGTTCTGATAATGATCTCGAGAGTTTTAAATCGGTTAGATGAAATTTAGGGTTTTCTTCTTTTGCACTGCTGTTCTTGAGATTTTCTCGATTTTTGATCTTCTCTGCCTCTGATTTGAGTTCCTATTCGTGTTTATGCCCGCAGACATGTCCGATCATCCGCGGGTTCCTTATCAGACTCCACCGTCAAGTCCTCATCGATCTCCCCGGAGTGATCCTAATGTAAGGGGTGGAGCCTCGCCCCACCTACTCGTGTGGTAATCTTCGGGATGGACGAACATCCTCATCCTCCGGTCAAAGGCCTTCACTTAGAAGGGGTGATCCTCCGCAGGGATCTAGATATGCCGCGACTGCTCTAGAGGTGGGTCTCCCAAGAAGCACCGAATCGTCGCGATGAACCTTGGATGTGCAGCCCGCACTCAGCCTCCACGCGCGACTAACCCACCCGTGCCTAGTTCAAGTAAGTCGACTAAAACTCTTACTTCCAAGAGAAAGGCTACAGAGATAGAGTCTTTGGGAGACTTAGTTCCTCCTAAGAGGAAGGTCATGGGTTCTCGTGGAGGATGCTACGGAGGAAGGTTTCGAGGACGACTCTGCCACATTTCTTTCCGTCCTTTATCTCTCGGGTAATAAGAAGTTTACCTTCCGACACATTGATCTCGAGGCTTTCAAGGTGAAGCATGGTCTTCAAAGATTTTCTTCGTGTTCGCTTTTATGCCGCCGATAAAGACATAACTTATGAGATGGTTACCAATTACAAGTACGATGCCTTTCATTTGCCGACAAACCGTGGGTGCTTTCGAGGCTGGTTTGATGTTACCCTTGTATAAAGCTGGTGATGATTTCTACTACCGGTCCCGTCTAGCCGCGATACCGCCAAGAAAAGTCATAATCGCGGGTGCAAATGGATAGGAAACTATCTTCGCCATCTTCGTGAATGCTACCTTCGTAGTAAGGGGAAAACGATGATGACTTGCTATGCCCCTAGATTAGAAAAGGAGAAAGGGTGGTATACTCCTGAGAATTTCAACAAATCCTTTGGAGATTATGTTAACAGAATACTGCAAGCCGTGGTCTCAGAGTCTACTAACATTACTTCGTTAAGGGGGAAGTTCGCCTTGAGCGAGGTAAGTGATTCCAAGACGGCGAGGATTCCCGGTGCCGAAGGTCTTCCTATTCCCCGCTGAGGAGAGAAATCAAGCGTGATCATGACTATGAGTGGTCTGCCACTGTTTTGAAATTGTTGGCCCGTGGGCCTATGGTTGGGTCCCCGGTCCCCGTGGTTGGCAAAAATCGCTGATGCCTTTCCTCGCGAAGCTTCTCCCGCCGTTACGCTCATTACTCGCCCCGGCGGATGAGTTTTGCTATGGATTTTGTTTATAGCCGTGATGTTGATGATGCGTAAGACGAAGATGTCCCCGATGCTAATCTTCCTCCGCGGAATACCGATGTTGTTAAGGTGCGTTGTTTGTTTTCTTCGTATGTATGCCCCTACGTTTCAAATAATGTTGATTATGCCAAGGAAAGGTGATGCCAATGGTTCTTTCATCATTACGTGTTGTAGGTGTGTAGAGGTAAGAAGATTAATCCCAAGCAATCATCGAATTCTCCCACCGAGGGTTCCTCGCATTTCGAGGATGTAAATAGTCCCGGTGTGGTGATGAGGACTCTTCCGATAGGGAAGAGCGAACCGAGACTTCTCCGCCTGCTCAAGAAGGTGATGGGGATGGGGCAGCTTGACGGTGGGAGGTGATGATCCGGCCACCGGTGGTGGTCAAGGTGATCCCTGCTGGTATTGGTGATGGTCGTGGTGATCCAAATGCACCGGTGGTGGTCTAGGTGATTTGGCTACTGGTGGTGGTCGAGATGGCCCGGCCATTGGTGGTGGTCAAAGTGATTCGGCCACTGGTGGTGGTCAAGGTGACCCGGCCACTGCCACTGGTGGTGGTAAAGGTGATTCGGATGCTGGGTGGTATTGGTGGTGATGGAAATCATGCCGGAGGAACTAAGTCTAGTGTGAATGTTATAGATAAAGGTAAGGGACTTGTTCTTAGTAGTGATGACAAGGATGGGGGTGCTTGTTATGAGTTCTCCTTTGGTAAAGTTTTATCTGGGGAACAATCATTTGACATGTCCACTGTTATGGGGCTTGTTTCGGACTTCACTGCTTCCACTGGTGATGATTGGAGTGTTCTCGAGGATAGCTGGCGTTGGTGGCCCATCTCGCAGTCCGATGTCGGGGTTTTGGTAGTGCCTTCCGAGGGTTTTGTCGGTACCTCCTCCCCTGTTGGTGGGATCTTGGTGCAAGGTAATGTTGGTGCTGCTCATGGTGGGAATACCTCGGACTCTCCTTAGATGATTTCTCACGATCCTCACCGCGGATGGCGATGATGCTGTTTTGGCATGGTCACGAAAGAAAAACTTGTCAAGCGGTTGTTCCTCATCCCGCCCCCGTGATTGAAGGGGAAAAGATTTCGGATGCTTTTACTCGTAGGTACATGGAGTTAACCCCGAGGAGGCTAGATCGAGGATGGGGTAAAATCTCGTAGCCACGGCTTGATCTTGTAGTGGATCCTCCCCCTCACCGTTGCCGACATGATGGCTATTGGTCTTTGATGGGTATCGCACGCTTACCCCAAAGCAGCGGTTATTGGAGGTTTGTCCTGTTCTTTTTATCCCTGATTTCGTTCGAGTATGGGGTTAGCTAACTTCCCTCATTTTGCTGATAGATGATGAGAAGCGAGTATTGTAATCACCAACTTTACCGGCTCTTTAGGGCCAAATCTCTCTGGGTTGAGGAAGCTCCGACATTGTGAAGAGACGCTTTCGAGTGTCGAGGCTTCGGTCTCCGCTAAGGATGAAGAAATAACCGGGCTAAAGAGTTTGCTTAAGCGGAATGAGCAGCAGGGCACGGAAGAAGCTCAGCTACGTTCTAAGTTGGCTCTGGTTAAGGCCAAGTTAGCTGTTGAGGAAAGTTCCTCATCCATTTCAGTCTCAAGCGCCCCTCTTCTTTGGTAGTTTCTGCTCCTTATTTATTCGAGTTTTCTCTTTTCTTCCTCCTCCCGCCGTACTATCTTCGGTGGGTGGAGTCCCCAATTGTTGTGGCTTTGGAGTGAGAGGGCTCGTCAAAAGGGTCGCATTGCTGAGTTAGTTGAAAAACTTAAGAGTGAGTCGGCTAAATGGAATGCCCGCGCGGATGTACATAACGCGATGGTCGAAGAATGGCGTAAGAAAAGTATTGCTTGGTAGATTTGCAAAATCGAAATAACCATGACCGCCATTTGTTCAATCTGGGCTCTTTTATGGACGCGGATAATCTTGAGCAAGCCCGCGGGCAGATTTCCTCCTTAGAAATTAAACTTAATGTTCTCGAAGGCGAGCCGCGGCAAGCACGCCCTTCGCATCCCTCGGATGTGCGGGCTTATATGCAGCGTTTGGCCAAGGAGAGAGACGATGCT
The DNA here is from genome assembly GCA_023531295.1 of Papaver armeniacum. NCBI lineage: Eukaryota > Viridiplantae > Streptophyta > Magnoliopsida > Ranunculales > Papaveraceae > Papaver > Papaver armeniacum. Next base: position 70,787 of record JAJJWW010001870.1, on the reverse strand, counting down.
AGGGCAGAATGTAGTGCTCTCGCAGAGTGCTCAGTCCGCGTCTCGAGCCGATGTGGCTCGTCGTGGTTGAACGTGAGAGAGACTTAGAGGTGACTATGTATCGTCTCAACAAGGGGTTGGAATTGAAGAATGATGAGGTTAATCGACATCGTCATTCGGCTCGATGCTTCAAACGATCCGAGCGCAAGTCAAGATGCTCATAATCTGCAGTAGATTATGATAAGTTATCAAATGAATATGATTATGCCGCAGGCGAGGGATTCCGCGGTTGATCATTGTGAAGGTATACGCTCGTCATCGAGTGTGCTTTGAATTGTATCTCGTCATAACTCACCTGTTTTCTTTTTATCGTTCGGCAGAGCTCCAAGTACAAACTTAAAGCCGCAAATGGAAAGTTTGCCAAGCTCGTGCTAAGGTAGTTCAACCGGAGGGTCAAGTTAGCTACCATCGCGTCTGGCCTCGTCTCAGACGAAACGTTGAAGCAAGCTAATCAAAGGATAGACCAGCTTTGTACTTCCTTAAATCAGCCGAGATGAGGAGCGTAGCTATAGGTCTAATGGCCCGCAAACAATCGGTCAAGAGATTAATAAGATTCTTGGTGAGATTGAGCTGACCTTAAGAAAATCATGGGTTAACCAAGAATTATACTGCAAGGCCTGCACTCGCGCTCCCATCAAGTTCTTCCGGGGCCCTCCTCGGGTGGTAGCGTTCCTTCCTCGTCAAGGATAAACTCGTAGATAACACTCCTACTCAAAAGACCGTAGTTAGTATGCTAGGGATTGATCTCGGTTGCTTATCCTTTTTTGGCGTTTTTGTTATTTTGCCTCGCTGGGCTTGTAATCAACTCGCATGTATTAGATCAAACTTTGGTGTTTAAATTTGATTTTGAATTTTGTTGAATTTATGTCTATCATCTTTAACTATAATGGAAAATTCGTAGTTATTGTAACCCGCGGGTATCAATCTTTGAGTTTGGTAAAGTGTATTGTTCGTGCAACTCCGTAGGTTGGTATCCCCTAATCGCCTTGTGACCTTGCACCCCGTCCAGCCTAACTCCTTGGCCGAGGATCACCGGACGGTGGGGTCTGGCCGACGTTTAAGGATGTACTCCATTAAGTTCGCGGCTTGTAATATTGCACGGATATCTCATTCTCGTGAGAAGTCGCCTCCGGGTCATACACTTATAGACATTTATAGAGGAGTTCTCGAGAGATTGCATGTGTATGCTCCGATATATTGCGTGTGTGTGTTTTGCACGGATATTGCCCTATATTGTAGTGGGTATGATCCATGCTTTGTGCAGATATCCCTCTTACTAAGTATAACGTCAATTCCTAATAATAGTAATTGTACAACGATTTACGTGGTTCGGCCTTAAGGCCTACATCCACGGGGTAACAATTGCATCGATATTTTATTATGATGTGACATGGTTTTCAATGTACATTGTGTAAGTAGTATATACATGCGGTTCATATGATATGTTGTATATAGGTTGTGGGTTTTGAATAAATTGAAATGTGCGTGGGTAATGAACGGGATATGATATTTGAAAATGGAAACTTGGATTGATTGAGAAATTAAGGTGCGTTACTCCTTTGTCAGAGATAGAAACATGTGGATTAGCAAGTCCATTTTCTTCTTCTGAAATGCGCACGCAGGTGATTGATCACGGGTAGTATGGCTTGAGGTATTTTGCATTCCACGGATGCATGAGGATTTCCCCTTTCATATTACGCAGATAGTAAGAGCCATTTCCTGCGATGTCATGTATTATGTAGGGTCCTCCCCAAGTTGGTGCTAATTTTCCCCACTTTTTTCTCGCTGGTATTGGGGAATGGTCCTCAACACATACTGCCCTTCTACAAAATTCCTAAATTTCACTTTCTTGTTATATTCTCTCGCCACTGCGTTGGTAGTTTTCCATTCTTTGCGTGTGCTTCTCTTCTTTCTTCGAGGTCGTCGAGCCTTTCCAACATCATGTCCGTGGTGAGATTCTTTTCCCCGTGCTTCGTCTTTGTAGTTGGAAGTAGAATTTCCGCAGGATGACTGTCACCTCCGTAGGTGAGTAAAAATGGGGATTCTCCTAGCCGATCTTCTAGTCGTCCTATATGCCCATAGAACATTATGCAAATTGCTCACACCATCGTCCTTTGTGCTCATCTAGTCGTTTTTTAAGAATGAGTGCCAAAGTTTTGTTTGTGGCTTCGCTTGTCCGTTGCTTTGTGGGTATATGGGGGTGGATTTGTTTTTCCGAATCTTGAAGGTGTCGAATGGCAAGTCAATATTCTTTCCTTGTAGCTGTTTACCGTTGTCGGAAACTATCTCTCGGATGCCAAACCCGCAGATGATATTTTGAAAAATAAAAGTGAAGACGTCCGAATCCCGAATTCTTGCCGTGCCTTTGCTTCTACCCATTTGCCGAAATAATCCGTTGCCACTATTAGAATCTTCTTTCCCCCGTCCCTGATACGAGTGGGCCTACTATGTCGATACCCCATTTCCCGAAGGGCCAAGGACTATCGACCGAGTTTAACTTCGTAGCTGGGGCGTGGATTCGTTTACCAAATCTTTGACATTCTTCGCATCTCTTCGCCATTCTAGCTGCATCTCGGATCATGGTTGGCCAAGAATAGCCCCTCGTCTTTGCCTTATCTCGCTAGGGATCTCATTCCACTGTGATTCCCTGCGTCTCCTCTCGTGTATATCTTTTAGAACGACATGCCCTCTCGACGGGATAGGCAGCGACGAAGTGGTCCGAGGAAAGATTTTCAGTATAAGGCTTGGTCTCTTAGTTCGTACATCCTCGCTCTTGACCGCACCTTCCTAGCCTCGTTTGGTGTCCTGGGGAGTTTCCTTCTTTGAGGAAAGAGTGGATTTCGATCTCCAATCCGCTCCCGACTATAATCGCGTCTTCCTCCGCTTGCCGTGTAATGTCCTCGTTCCGGAAATCGTCAATATGTATTCTCCGACATCCTCGTCGAGATATCTTTCTCCTTAGATTTGCGTTGGTTAGCCGTGCACGTTTCTGGGAGTTTGATGGATGGTTCGTACACTCTTGTTACTTTGATTGCTTTGACATCTTCGTCTTTAAGCATGGATGATATATAAGCCAAAGCATCCGCGTGTCTAAGCTCCTTTCTGCGCAGATGTCGGAAACTGATTTTTGGTATTTGGGAGGCCAATGTTTGCACTAGAGCCATGTATACCACTAGTGTTTCGTCGTACACATTATATTCGTAGCCTATCTCGCCGTATGATCGATTGTGAGTCGCTTGTTACCCGCACTTCTTGTATGCCCAATTCAATTATCAAGCGGAGAGCATGGATCACTCCTTCATATTCTACGATGTTATTGGTATGGCCTTCGACCCAATCAATGCGTGTACGATTCTGTCTCCCGGGTGTGGTGATGACGATGCCTATCCCCGCGCCTCTCTATTTTTGGAGCCATCAACGAAGACCTCCCATTGCCGTGGGTTCACCGGCTCAAGAATATTATTTGGCTCGGTTTTTCTATTTCGGGGTGCACATAGCCTTCCATCCTTGTATGCGTACTTCTTCTTCGTTGTCCAAAGGCAGATCTGCTAGAAAGTCTGCTAATACCTGCGACTTCTGGGAGTGTTGGAGCTCATAGTGGATATTGAATTGGTCGAGGTACGTGCTCCATTTTGCTATTCGTCCTACCTTTCCCGCCCCTTTGAGGATGGTCTCTAAGGGTGCCCGACATGGGATACGTATGTCATGCGTTAAGAAGTACGTCCTCAGCTTTAAAGTAGACCATACGACGGCTAGGATTAGTCTGTTCAATTCTCGTGTAGTTTCGTTCTCATGGAATTCGTGGTCTTTCCGACATAGTAGATAGGTTGCTCCTCCTTCGTATGGGTTCTCGACGAGTACTCGCGCTTACCGCGGCGTCTCGTTGCTGCAATGTAGAGTGCCAAAACCTCCTCGTGGTCCTAGGTTTCAAGGATGGGGATTTCTCGCTAGGTATTGTTTAATGCCCAAAAAGCTTCTTCGCATTCTCGTCGTCCATTCAAATTTAGTCCCTTTTTTCAAGATGTCAAGAAGAGTTTGCACCTATCCGAGGATCGTGATATGAATCTTCCCGTGAGCTGCTAGGGATCCATTGAGCTTTTGTACCTCTTTTAGGTTCTTCTGAGATGGCATGTTTGTTATGGCTCGGATTTTTTCTGGGATCTACTTCAATGCCCCTTTTTGTCACTAGGTATCCAAGGAATTTTCCCGAGGTCACCCCGAAAGTGCATTTTTCCGGGTTTACCTTCATGTTATGCTCTCTCATAGCTCCGAAGATGTCCTTCAGTCCCGGTGGTGGTTCTTTCTTGCTTTGCTTTTTATGAGCATATCGTCGACGTAAACCTCTAAAGTCCTGCCGATCCATGGCTTGAAAATCGCATCGACCATCCTTTGGTACGTTGCTCCCGCGTTTCGGAGCCCGAAAGGCATTCTTACGTAACAATAAAGACCATGGGGTGTGTAAAATGCAAGTATGTTGTTTGGTCTTCTTCGCTAAAAATAGTTGGTTGTACCCTAATATCCGTCCATGAATGACAACTCTTCATATCCTTCCACCGCGTCGACTAGCCGGTCAATGCCGGGTAATGGATAACTATCCTTTGGGCACGCTTTGTTCAGGTTGGTGAAGTCGATGCGGTTCGACCCCTCCATTTTTCTTTGGTACTATTACCATGTTGGAGATCCACGTGGGGTATTTGACTTCTTTTATAAAACCGGCCTCTAATAGCTTTCGTAGTTCCGTTTCTACTGCTTTGTGATGCTCTGTGGCCACCTTTCGTATCTTTTGTCGTACCGGGGATGTGCTGGTTTAATGCGCACTCATGTTTACTGCCTTTGGGTCTATTCCGGCATATCGGATAGTTTCCATGCGAAGATGTCCGCGTATTCCTTTAGCAAGTGTTATCGTGAAGCTTCGCGTTCTTCGTCCATTAGAGTTCCTATTTTGATCTTTCTTGGATTCTCGCTCCGTCCCTATGTTGATCTCTTTCACCGCCTCCAAGGATGTGAAAGTGGGCTTTGGTTCCCTGTGGGGAACTTTCTTTAATTGCTATTTAGTAGCCTCAGATTTTTCGCCCTGATTAACCTTTGATGTGGAGGCCTCCGTGCTTCCCACAGAGTTCCCTTTAGACAAACTTTTTCCCGAGATTTCCTCGAGATATTCGTCGATGGCTTTATCTTTGGATACCGCCTTGCTACGAGCTTTACGGGTTTTCCTTTTCTCATCTTCTTCGTTGTTGAGTTGTATTTGCATCGCGTGGCACTCTTTTACGGAAGCTTGATCACCCTTTATCTCCATTACTCCTAGGGGAGTGGGAAATCTAAGGTATTGATGGTAGGTGGCTGCGACTCCCTTGAGCTTGTGGACCCATCTTCGTCCAATAATGGCATTGTAGGGTGAAGGCGTGTTTACCACGCTAAAGCGAGTGTCGACTTTCATGGGGCCTGCATCCACTTGTAAGACAATATCCCCAGGGGGCTTCGTAGCCGTGCCATTGAACCCGTAGATGGTGTAGTGTGAAGTCGAGTTGCTCATCGTTAAGCTCCATGCGTTTGAATGTATCGTAAAACAATACATTTACTGAGCTTCCTCCATCGATGAGGATTTTCCTTATGTTGCATCCTGCGATTGGCAATGTGAGGATTAATGGGTCATTGTGATCTTCCGTATCGTCCTCAATATCATCGGCTTCAAAAATCAGAGGCGCGTTCATCCAACCTTCGTACTCTTCTACTTCCTTCCCGTTTATACTGTAAAGCTCACAGTAATCTTCAAATTGTTTTCTCGCTCGTTTTCCTATCTCGTGCCGTTAGGGTTGGCTCTTTGCTTTCTCGAGCGGGATATAGAGTTCAATGTGCGGTTACCCTCGGGTAGTTGGACCTCGTTTGCCGCGTTTGGCTCTATCTTCCATTCCAGCCTTTTCCACATATTTTTGAGATCCCCCGCATCTATCACCTTTTGTACTTTTGCTATCTTGAGATTTTTGCATTTCTCTCGTCGTGTGTCCGTAGAAGCAAAGTGGAAATCGCAGATTTCTTTGGATTCTCAGAGGCTGGTGGTTGTTTCCCTTTAGACCAGGGCCAATCTAGGTCTTCGCGATCCTTGATCTCCTTCAATATGCGTGGATAGCTGGTGTTGAGTTTCGTATAGACCCGGTCTTCAAACTTTCTGCCACTCCTTTTGTGATCGTCTTTTCGATCCTTATGGTGTGGGCACCTCTACTAGTTCCGCGGAATTTGTCCGTGGGGTTCGTTGTGCCTGCGCTCGGGGGTTATCTTTTTGAATTTCTTCCAACCTCGCATGTTTTTCAATGATTATCCTCAAATCTCCCTCAGTGGTTGGGGAGGTACTGTGGATTTCGACAAACAGCGGGCTCATCCTATCAAGCCCCCATTTGTAACAGTTAATACTCACCACGGGATCCACATGTCCAATGGCCTGACATACTTTGTGCCATCTATCAAAGTGTATTCTCGAACGGACTCCCGTACTTAATTGCAAGTGAGAAGAGCTTGTCCATCCCCGTGTTCACAACTTTGTTGTACATGTAGGTGGCCAGAACTTTTCGGTGAGTTGATCGTATGAATCAATGCACCTCGCTTGAGGTTATCAAACCAAGATAACGCGGACCCTTTCGGGCTTGAAGGGAAATATCTCGCATAGTATAGCCTCATCGTAATCCCACCTGCCATTACCCCGTTGTAATATCGTAGATGAGCCGAGGGATCCGCGACCCCGTCGTAGCACTCAAAGGTCGGGACCTGGGACATTTTTGCGGAATGGTAGCCGTAGCCAACCGACGTGCAAGGGGGTAGTGTTGGCTTCCTTCATAATCTGTTCTAGTCTTCCGCCTCCTTGCCTGGTCTTGAGTTGATTGATCTCTGCTAGCATTTCCGCACGGAGGTTTTCCATTGCCAAACAGTGTTCGTCTTGAATGGAAGAGCGTGCCTTTCCCGTGGGTTGCGACGCCGTGGCCTCCTCCGTGTCATAGTAATCTGGAATTTCTGGTTGGTAGTCTGGGTCAGACCTTCTACTATTCCGCGCATTTCTTTGGGGTATCCTTCTTCGGTTAGTTGTTGCAGGGATGTTTTCGAAGATCGTCCCTCGTTCCTGTTACACCGCTGAGTTGGCTTCGTCATGCTGATTCGCTAGTTCGGAGCTTCGGAGGATCTTCTCTCTTAGTTGCTGGTTTTCTTGAGCTAACAGGGCCACCGCATCCGCATACGTTAGTTGATTCCGCTGTAGCTCCTCCAATTGTGCCAATATTTGCGTTGTTTGGTTCGATGCTTGATTGGGGATTCCTTCCTGTAGTTGAGCTTGTCCCTCGGGGATCGTAGTATTGATTTCGTCTATCAATGGCACGTCTGGCTCGATTATTCCGTTGGATCCTGCCGGTAGTTGTTCGTCTTGTTCATTGTCCGGCGGCATTCCGTAGGGATGGTTCTGGATCACTGATTCGGCTATAGCCTCCCGAGGCTCGGCTGGCTTTGGTTGCACTGTTACTTTGGAAGCAATCACTTGAGAAATCCCTTGCTTGGTGCAGCAGCTCTTGCGGCCGCAGCCTTCTTTGCCTCCATTGCGATGTTTCCCCGCATCTAAGAGCCACGTGCTTTCCGCCCTGATGCATGTTATCCGCGGCTATGCGTCCTTCGCCCTTTGTCACTCCTTGTTATTGTCTTTGGTGTGGTCCTTGGAGTATCTCTTGGAGTTACCCTTGTCTTCCCAGTATCTTTGTTACTTTCCATTGTAATAATCTGCACAAGGGACATGAGAGGTAATCCGAGACCCAAAAGTCCGTGGGTTAGCCGTTAGTCTAACTTTGACTTCATAAACTAGATTTCTAGCGGTAATGGGTGTATCCGAGTTGTTAGTTTAGTGAATCAGCACAAAAGACATAGACGGATACGGATTTGCCCGAGATAAAATCCATGGTTCGTTATTTGCAAAAAAGCCCAAATCTTTTGGTGGAAACTTTGTTTAATATTCTAGTTAAAACCTAGATGTATTGGTAGACAACACAATAGTCTAAGGACAGGTCTGTTAGCTAAAACCCAGATCTGTTTGTTTAAAACTCATGTAATGCTCAGATCTGTTGGTAGAAAATACAATAGACATAGATGTGTGCGAAAAACGGATCCATGAATAGATCTGTTTGCGTTTTTGAATAAAAACTTTTGAGGTTGAGGCTGTGAAGTCACAGGAAAAGATAAATCTTTTTACCGGGACAAAGTCCCTGTTTCTAGCGCCAAATTGTGAACACGAGAATCGGGTTTTGTTTCCACGTGATCACAAACAATCTTTATAAAAGTTGGATACGTGCACTGAGGTATGAGAAGTAGTGAACATGCACAGGTAGATGATAATTCATAGATTCCAAACCCCTCTAGTTTGTCATGATCTCATTATCATCTCCCGGGGATCCAAATAGATCTGGAATACGAGTATGTAAATGAAACTATAGGTGCAAAAGGTAAAAGAGACAACGATATACGTGGTTCAGCACTAAGGCTTACGTCCACGGGTCAGAGGAGAATCACTATAAAATAAATGATTACAAAGATGATCACAAGATCTTGTGATCATCGAACACATGAGCTAAAACTCACTTACTTCTCCCTATTCTCTCTCCTCCCTATTCTCTTTTTTCGATCCCCTCCTCAGTGAGGGGGGGGTACATATTTATAGCTAAATTTGGTGGGTCCTACTGACAACGAGTTGTTGAGATCTTATCTTCTTGTGTTCTGTGCATAACACGCGGACTCGGCTATTACCCTGCGGGCGTAGTCCGCGGACTTCTATGTCATCCCGCGGCTTCGACTATATCTCGATTCATCACGCTGACCAACCCTTGTTTCCATCGTTGATCGTCCGACACGTATTCTCTGAGTTACATTAAATGCGGGTGGTTGGAGCGTCCCAGTCCACGCCGGGTGGTGTCAGTCCTCTTGTCATGTCCATGTCAGTTGGACTACCTCTGACCGTTGATCATGTCTTACCTCGTGATGGGTTAAGGCCATCCTTGGGTGCTACGCGGGACTTATCTATCTTGGGTACCCCTTTATTTCTGACCGTTGGTCTTGACAGATGGCTCGTTGTCTGAGTGCCACGGATGCCCTTATGTGTCATCCTGTGAGTGATGTCCTCCACGTGGACCCCGTTAGCGCACGTGGCAATGGAGATAAATAAGTGTACTTACAACCTCAGTGCACGTATCCAACTTTTATAAAGATTGTTTGTGATCACGTGGAAACAAAACCCGATTCTCGTGTTCACAATAGCGAAGTATCTAGACAAGTGCATGTAGAGAAAAAGTAGTATAGAATCTGCTAGAGCAAGTCAAGTCGATATACTATATATGCTCGTTCATCTCCGCAGAGTTGTACTAAAGTATGAGAGCTTCTTTCAAATATAATATCTCAACAGTAGAATGATACAGCTCGAATAACCTTAAGAATTCAAATTGCCCTTAAGCTATATAAATACCTCTGGAGCCACATAATTTGGCGTCCCGCACATTGTGTGAAGTAATCCATCTTCCCGAAACGAAAAAAAAAAACTAAAGTAACTTATTTGCAAGGGTTTACATTTTCATGTCTATTCATGACGCTAAACTTTGAAAGTGATCAAACAACTATTTATGCAGCAAAAAAAACTACAGTCCATAGCATTATAACATTCAAAGTATGGTAATTATCGGAATTGATAAGAGAGTAATTGTGTTGGAGACTCACTCGAAGTTGCTGAGGCAGAGCACTTAATCCAAAATCCGAGACTTTAAGATCCCCATTAGCATCCAACAAATAGATTCTCAAGCTATATATATGGTACACAAAATCAAAACAGTTGTCCTGCAGATTAAGCAGTGAAGATTCAAAGTAATAATAAAACCAAAAATAAGTGCAGTCTAGACCTCTATGAAAAACTCCTCTACTGTGGCAGTAATCCACAGCATGTATAAAGTATTTCCTTGCTTCATCTTCCTTCAATCTACCTTTTTTAGCCTACATAATATAGTAGGAGTTGGAAGAACATTTAACAAACACAAAGTGCATAATCTGCATGCATAAATATAATTAACATACAAAATAAAACTTCAAATGCCGGTATCAGTGTAGTACATTTATTGGGTGATGGTCTTGAGAGTAATATCTATTGAAAGCTGGTATTCTTATTGAAGAAAGCAGAACAGATGTGGCTATATATAGCCTTACAAGTACTAGGAAATAGGATCATAACAAACACGTAACAAACATGACTCAAAGAGTGATACTACTGGTAACCTAGTTAGCGTACTTATTCAATAACTAAACCCTTAACAATAGGGCTACAAACTCGACAAACATACCTTGACCGACGAGCACGCAACTAACAACTTTAACATTTCCTCCCTTAAACCGAAATCAAATTCAGGTTTAGCACGATTCTCGAGCACATTCCCATCAGTCCTCTAAGCCTTACAAAAGCATTCATCTTCAATGGTTTGGTCATTATATCCGCAACTTGATCTTGACTTGGACAGTGAACTTCCATCTGATTCAAAAACTCTGCACTTCTTCGTAGCCAGATCAATTTGTGTTGCGGCTGCGACAAACTCGCTTCAGTTGTTGACAAATGTTACTATAGCCTCGCTTTTGATAACCAAGATACAACACCAGAACTCATTAAGAAGGCATACCCTGATGTGCTTTTCCGATCATCTACATCACTTGCATAATCACTGTCTGTGTAGCTTTCTAGCTTCTCATTCCCTCCTTTCCTGTAGAGAATACCATAGTCGAGTGTCCCCTTCAGATAACGCAGACCCTCTTAGCTGCATTATAGTGAAGTTCAAAAGGGCAATCCATGAATCTACTCAGTCGACTTACCACAAACATGATGTCAGGCCGTGTTGCTGTTAAATACATGAGACTCCCGATCAGTTGCTTGTACTGACAGCTATCAACCCTTATTCCATTCTCATCCTTGTTAAGTTGAGAACCTGGAACAATTGGGTTATACACTGAATTGCATCCAGCCATACCAAACTTCTCTAGTATCTCTTCTGTGTATTTCTTTTGACAGATAAAATAACCATCAGTCTTCTGCATCACTTCTATACCAAGAAAATAGCATACCTTGCCAAGATCACTCATGTCGAACTCTTGCATCATAGAGTTCTTAAACTCAGAAAACAATCTTTCATCATTGCCAGTAAATATAAGATCATCAACATAAACACACATAATCAAAATTTTACCTGCCTCTCCCACTTTTATGAAAAGTGTGTGTTCGTATGGGCACTTTACAAACCCTTCTCTGGCAAAATAGGACTCAATGCGACTGTACCAAGCTCGTGGGGCTTGTTTGAGTCCATACAGGGCCTTTTTTAACTTGTAAACCTTCTCCTCTGCACCTTTTATCTGATAGCCAGGAGGTTGAGCAACAAACACCTCTTCACTGAGTTCACCGTGCAAGAAAGCCGACTTCACATCGAGTAGATATATGCTCCATTCTTTCTGAGCAGCAAGGGAAATGACCAAACGCACCGTCTCCAAACGAGCTACTGGTGCAAAGACTTCAGTGTAGTCCACACCAAACTCTTGAGTGTAGCCCTTTGCCACTAGTCGCGCTTTGAGTTTTTCTACAGCACCATGTTCATTGAGTTTTGTCTTATAAACCCATTTCACCCCTACCTTCTTTGCACCAGCAGGCAAATTGACCAATTCCCAAGTGTGGTTCTTTTCTATGGCTGCAATTTCAGCATCCATCGCTGCCCTCCAGGAAGCACTTCTTGCAGCATCCTCAAAGAAAACTGGATCTGATGATGTAGCCATCATCGCAAAGAATGACGCATCTTCTTCTTCCTCTGAGAGTCCTTCTCCACTTGTATAATCTCTCATCCAAGCTGGTTGTCGTCGTCCTCTGCCTTGTGCAACTAGTGACGGTGAAGTTTCTGAGCTAGAAACAACACTACTTGTGGTTGGAATGTCTTGAGGTGTATCAAAGAATCGGTTGTTCTTCTACAATAATTGGTGAAGTTTCTCCTTCAATTTCCACACCTTCATCACCGCAACAACCGTGTCTTCATCTTCCCATTCTAAGTCAACAAGAACAGCTTGCTCATGTTCTTTATCCCATTGTAAACTGTTATCTTCCTCAAACACCACATCTCGACTTACTATAATTCTTTGAGAGACTGGCTCATACAGGCGATAAGCTTTTGATTCTTCACTGACTCCAAGAAGTACACACTTCAAGCTTTTGTTGTCGAGTTTGGTACGTCTACTATCAGATACATGAGCATGGGAGATACATCCAAAAACTCGAAAGTGGTGAACTGATGGTTTAATGCCACTCCAAGCTTCTTCTGGAGTTTTGTTTCGCACAGCAAATGTGGGACTTCGATTCAACACATGTATTGCCTAGTTCACGCCTCTTCGCCCAAAAGGTTTTGGGAATTTGCTTCTCAACAAGCAAGCTACGAACCATATTCATAATAGTCCGGTTCTTTCTCTCTGCGACACCGTTTTGTTGTGGAGTGTATGCAGCTGTCAGCTGTCTTTGGATGCCATTGTCGCTGCAAAATTTGTTAAACTCACTTAGGGTAAATTCCCCTCCACGGTCAGTGCGAAGTACCTTAATAAACATGCCTTTTTCTTTCTCAACACGACTCTTAAACAACTTAAAAATTTCAAATGCCTCTGACTTTTGCACAAGAAAATACAACCATGTCTTACGGCTAAAATCATCAATGAAAGTGATGATGTACCTCTTTCCACCGTTGGATATGGGTTTGATAGGGCCGCATATATCTGCATGTATCGATTTGCGAGCTTGAGTTGCTCTCCATGTGGTTGCTTTTGGGAAAGGTAGTCTATGTTGTTTTCCGAGTGTATGCACTTCACACACCTTTGTCATGACTCCCAATGAAGGCAGACCATTCACCATCCCCTTCGTTGAAGTGTATGCGCCCTTTACGACTCAAATGACCATATCGTCGATGCCATAGCCGCGCAATATCTTCGATGATCGAGAAACACATCTCGCTCCCGTATGCTTGATATTTGCAAATAGTTTGAACATGCGATTAGAAGACATTGTAATCTTAGTTATCATTCCCTATGAGGATGATGTATCTCACACCTTCCTTGTTCAATAACAATTATAAGCAAGCCTTTTCAAGAAGTCGTCCAATGCTCAGCCAGATTATTAGTTAAATCGGGACATAAAACACACTAGTGATAACCTGAGTTATGCCATTTACCATCATTACAACATTGCCTTTTCCCATCACTTTCATCTTCGAGTTGTCTCCCAGCTTTACCGTTTCTCTGAAATTCGCATCCATGGTTGAGAACAGCTCTCTCCTTCCACACATGTGATTGCTACATCCGGAGTCGAGATACCACATGCATAGCTCATGATGACCCTTCACCGCTGCTTCATCTGTATATGACATCAACAACATCTCTTCACCCGTCTCCACATAGTGTGCTTTCTCTTCACTCTTGTTTGGACATTCATACTGAAAATGTCCAAGTTGGTGACACTCATAACATTCAATTGAAGACTTATCAAAGTTATACCGTCCACTTCCTCCGCCTCGCTCGCCACTAATCCACCACGACCTCTCGCCTCTTGAAGACTCACCATATGTAACTTTCGTGGCTTGTTCTTCCTCAACATGTGCAAATCATGCGTTGCTCATGAACCAGCAAGTTACTTTGAAGTTCATCGATGGAAAGGGTACCGAGATCCTTTGACTCCTCAATTGAGCAAACTACATACGCAAAGTTAGGGGTCATTGATCTCAAAATTTTTTCAACAACATCTTCTTCACTTACCTTTCCTTTATGCTGCCGCATCTTGTTGACAATGGTTAATGTTCGAGAGAAATAACCATTCACAGATTCTCCTCCCTTCATGTGAAGCACCTCAAAATCTTTCTTGAGGGCCTGTAGTTGTGCACGTTGGATGCGATCACCCCGATACTTTTTCTTCATCGAATCCCAAATGCTTTTGGCTGATCCTGTCCGATTAGTCCGCAAGACAAGCCATCGATGGCTTGAAACAGTAGTTCTTCGCCTTTAAATCTTTGAGTTTTGCATCATTTGTTTCCTTCAATTGTGCTTTGATGCCGTCGCTCCTGTTGCTACAGTTTGGAATACCTTCTTCTACAATACCTCAAAGATTCTTTGATCTCGGAAAATTCTCCATCAACATGGCCCAATGATCATAAAACCCATCAAACTTTGGAATTGATGGTTGAACAAAGTTGCTTTCTTGCCATTCCTAATTTTCGTTATCAAAATCACTCTAGGAAAACGCTCTTGCTTCTTCCTCTCACACTTAACACTCTAGAAAACTTTCACATTCAAGAGAAAAGACTGCTGTTTTTCTCGGAAAAACCGGCTGCTTTGGGCTCGATACCAAATCTTGAGAGTAGTATCTATTGAAAGTCGGTATTCTTATTGAAGAAAGCGGAATGTATGTGGCTATATATAGCCTTACAAGTACTAGAAATAGGATCATAACAAACACGTAACAAACATGACTCGGTAGTGATACTACCGGTAACCTAGTTGGCAGACTTATTCAATAACTAAACCCTTAACAATAGGGCTACAAACTCGACAAACATACCTTGACTGACAGACGCAACTAACAACTTTAACAGATGGTACTATGTTAGCAATATTTTTTTTTTACCGATCTGAAAAAAATATTTATCAATTAAAATGAGATATTGAAACTAAAATCCCTAATTGCGCATTTTTTCTACCATATGTGAGTATTATAATTAAAAAAAATAAATAAATAGTTGTAATGAAATAAGATGAATCAAACTTAGAAAATACCTGACCAATCATGTCATGTTCAACAAGTTTTTGTTTGTCAAGAATCTTAATAGCAGCATTTTCCCCAGTTTCAACATTTTTAGCACACTTGACTTTGGCAAATGTTCCTTTTCCTACTGTTCTTCCTAATTCATAGTTCCCTACTCTTATACCGTCACTGCTGCTACTACTACTCGTTCTCCCCCAATTACTGTGATTCATTTCATTTTACAAATGAAATCAAAACTGACATTAAGCAAGATCTAGAATTCAAGTGTATTACTTAAAGAGTAAAATCATTACTTGTAATTATTATTTTAAACTAAAGAATTAGTACTTTTTTTTTTTTTTTTCTGCTTAAGATTTTTGATGTAGATGATTGTTTTTGGGCTATCATCATAGAAATCCTATCGTTTCCTCTTTTCCAACGATCCGGACAACTTTTAATTCAAACCAAATTGAAGGACAACTGAGTTCGTCCGTCTGTGATTGTTAAGTTTCGTTTTTTTTATTTCAGTTTTACCCCTCCACCATAGTTACTTCTTAAACCGTAGTTAGGCTTTATATGGGTTTGAAAAATGGGTTGGTTTGAGAACCGTACTTATTCCCATTTCTGATGGTGTATCTCTCCATTTCTGATTATTTTTTTCTATTTATCTTGCAAGGATTTCAAGCTTATCAGATACTATCATTCAATATTGCATTTAAACTTTGTTTACAGCCGAATTCACTGTAAAAGCAGATACTTAGTGATGGTGTCTGCTGGTAAATGCCAAGCAGTTGATTATCAAAGTAAATTAGGCATTAAGCATAAATTACATTTGAGTCTTCACATCAAAAACTTATAATGTTTTCAACAAGACAACTGCAAACTCGTTTTTCCATTAATCCAAATTACATCTTCACCCGAAGTATCCAGAGTCATATCAGGTTGCACATTGCTTCACTTCAGAGTTCAGTCTCAAACTGCACCACAAGCCCCCAAATACAAATCCTCATGTGTTTTTCTTTATGTACTATAGTGTCTCCTTATCAAGGGGATCCCATAAATATCCTTAGTCCGCAAGGTACGTCATATAACTGTGGAAATAATTTAGGGTCACTTTAGGGTCAACTTTAAACTTCAAACCCCATCGTCTCTTTTGATACAGTTTAATAACAGTGAGTGATGATCGCTTCTGATTTCTAGTTTGTGTAAATTAGAAAAGGTGGACAGTAATGAGAGATAATTTTTTGTAGTTTGTACTTCCTATAGAAATTATGAAATGTATGCATATTCAAAAGATCTAAGTGGCGAGTGTTATCATACTTCTTTTCCAGTTCTGACACTCCATGCATATACACTGTCGTGCCCTGAACCTACATAAGAGAGAAATAATTAAAGGAAAAGTTTAGAGCAAAAACTAATGTAGTAGGTACCATGGTGAAAACTCCGAAGAACATATTACGCAAAAAAGAAGGCATTATATATATGAAGTAATATTTAGTAAGTGACAAACTATTACAAAAGCTAAACCACCAATCTTTACCATCTCAGATATTGATATATAATCTGGTATGTAAAATATATGCCAAAATGGTTTGTACAAAGGAAATTTGTAGATGCGTGTCTTATGACATTGTCAAACAAATTATGCATCCTGCATATAATTGCTAAGAATATTGAAAAGGTTCCTCTGGTAAACTTGACCAAATAATTATGTCGAACAGAATTTAACTTAAGGGATTCAACCAATATGTCGAACAATTCAAGTTAAATTTGTAAAGTAAAAACAAAAACTAAGAAAATTACTTGATACAATGAACGCTCCATCAGGACTGAAAGATGCTTCTAAAGTGGAATTGCTTGAAACTGGCTTGACATTGTACGTGGATAGCTGCATCAGTAAAAGTCATTAGAAACAAACTAGGGAGGTCAGTTAACCCGGACTCAACTTCATTCCACAACCCGGGCAATTACTTGTTTCATAGAGTAGGGATTGTCATTCAAAAAGGGGTTGGAGCCCAGCTCGTCGCCAGGTTACCAACTAACTCTTTGCAATTTGCTTCCGATTAACAAAAATATATTACTTAAAGAAGAAGAAAAAAACTATTGGAATGTTAAGTGGAAAAAAAAATTCACAAGTGTGCCATGAAATGAGTCAAGTACATGAATATGCTCGCATGTTGTAGTCAGAAGCATACGTGTTCCATCGTTACTAAATTTTACAACGTTGGCATCAGATACATCGCTCCCAACCGAAAAAATGTCAAAAGGACCCTAAAGAGAGTGAAGTTTCACAATTTAATTTCAAATAGAAAGTTAAAATATAACAAGGTAGATGCACATGTAACCACTTACATGAAAGAAAACAAAGTTTTACAGATACAAGTTAATATTAGTATTGTAACCATCCACATACCTTGTCATACATGCGCGCATCAAACATTCTTATGTATCCCCCGAAGGCAACGGAAAAGACGATGCCTTGATCATCACAAGCAACAGCAGGCCTTCCTTGCACATGTAAAAGGGCCGTCTATTGGAAAAAAAAACAAATTGTTAAGGTCTCTATTTGAAAAGATCCCACTGAAAAAATATACAAAATCACTCTATCCCAAATGGATATCATATTTCTAAAAAGTCAAGGTCAGCACCTGGCACTTCTGGGCCCGTTGATCCCAAAGTATGACAGTTCTATCAAGAGAACCAGAAATAAATAATTCCTTCCGCGAGCAAAAGTTAAGTGACACAACCCTGGCACATGAACCAAACGAGTCTCAACCTGTTCAGAAACAACTATAGCAGCAAAATTGAAGTTATGACAGAACGAAAAAGAACCCAAAACCAATGAGTCCACAGTACCTGTCATGATGGCCTTTGAAGTATCGCAAGTATTTGTTATCATTCAAGTTAAGAAGTCGTAAGGATTCTGAAACAAACAAGTACCATACAATAATGCATGCTTCAACATACATATTTAGGACGAGAACTTACCATGTGTTTGGGCAGGAGGCCCATCATTGTACTCATTGTTATAACCACCAAATTCAGGTTGCATATCTCCGCCACTATAACCTCTTCCACGTCCTCCGAAACCACGGACTCTTCCGCGGCCTCTTCCTCTGCCGCCAAAGCCACGTCCACCTTCATAATTTCCTCCATCTCCATTGAATTCACCACCTCCATTAAAGTTCCCTGCACCCAAGATAAAAAAAATCATATTGGGAAAAGCAATTTCTAACCCTCCTTTAGGATAAGCACTTATTATGGTTGCATAAGAACTGATAAAATCATACCTAACAATAGAAATGCATCATAGTGTTGATGGGTGAAAA
Source organism: Papaver armeniacum (assembly GCA_023531295.1). Classification (NCBI taxonomy): domain Eukaryota; kingdom Viridiplantae; phylum Streptophyta; class Magnoliopsida; order Ranunculales; family Papaveraceae; genus Papaver; species Papaver armeniacum. The sequence goes on along the minus strand of JAJJWW010001870.1, from coordinate 52,616 downwards.
CTACTCCTGCTGAATTTGGTAATTTAGGGTGTGATGAGGAATGAATTTAAACCTACAACAAATGCACTGCGCGGTGAGTGCTTGTAGATTCGAGAGATCAATCTATGCAAGTCCGGCCTAAACCAAGAAATGGCCGTTCCAGGACTTGTTTCGGTCACAAAGTGAAGGAGATGGGATTGATCTTAGGGAGGGAAGCGAAGAAGGTGTTGAGATTGTGAAGATGTTGGCTTGCTTATAACTTGTAACAGAAATATGAGCAAGCTTACGGTTGATGCAAGCAAGCTCTGGGTGTTTGAATACGATGTTGTATTAACACTTGGTTTAATCGACCGAACTTGTGTTGTTCTCCGTTGTCTTGTCTTGTTTTTGAAAAATAGGGCGGAGAACCTATTTATACAAGTCATTGAGCCTTATTCACGTTTCTCGTGGGAAGTGGAGGAAGTGGAGTGATGGAGTAGTGGAGTTGTATGTCGGTAGCATACGACCAGTCTTGCCCACTTTTCCTGTTCATCTCTAACCGTCCATGACTTCCTAACACGTTCTTGTGATGGCGCGTTGCACGCCGCATCTCGTAAACCGCCAGACCAATACCCCGATATGTATCCCCAGTTTGTGACATGATTGATGTCCGGAATGTGGATCGTGGATCCACGGAAGATAGCATGTAATCTTTGAATTGAATAATTGCGTTATTCGGAAAGTCGATACTTGTGGAGTATCGTGTGTATTTTATGCAGTGCTTTGCATTACGGTGTGGTAAAGTGATGGGTAATGACTCCTCACTAACCAAATAACTCTGACCGGGTTGTATAACCAAGTCTGGTGAAGTCGGACGGATGAGATGATGTTTGAGACACTCATCTGCGACCGATTGATGAAATTAGGGTTTTTAAAGAGGTGCGCAAGCATCACTCTTCAGACTTGGTCGAAACCAAGCATGGGAAGGATTTTGTAGAGGACCGGCCATACGTGCGTGTTGACGGCATGATGGTGTACACGTCCATGTCTCACCGTCTCATAAAGATGCAATCTAGGCCACTCAATTTGACCGCCAAAGAGGAGCGGTTGAGATCGGTTTGCGGCGAAAATCCCTTGCCGCAAAGGAGTTGGAAACCGCATGACATCCTAAGTTTGGGCGTGCGTTCCAAGACGACCCATCTTGGTCGGTCTTGGTCGATCATACTACCGTGTAGGTGGTAGGTTGGTGTTCACACCTATGCACGATTATCCCATGAAAATGTGATCTAAGCCACTCAAATCATCCGGTGAAGTTGAGCGGTCGAGATCGATTTTAGGATTTGGGAGTGTAACCGCACGAGTTTGGGCGTGCGTTTTGGGTTGGCCGGGCATGGTATGCCTTGGCCGACCGCAAGAGGAGGTAGATGGGCCCACGGTGGTCATGCTGGTATGACCGGCCTTGGTTAATCCAATCTGTGACCCTCCATTCGTATGCGGAGAAGATGGACGCGCGTGATGACTTGAAACCCTAATTTTGGCTTTCAAAGCCGCGCGACCATGCTCTTTTTGGGCGGACGGTTTTGTTGTAACCAACCACGGTTGGCTTTGACCGATTGGCCAAGTGTGTAGGCGGTCACATGGTGATTGTGTCGACATGCTCCGGGCCCTTTGAGTCTACATCTACACCCTCCATCTATACCTGCGAAGATGGATGGTTGAGACCGTTTTGCGGCACATGTAATATGCCGCAAACCCTAATTTAAGGTTTTCCGTCCATAATGCTTGGTATGGACGGTTTCTTGGCAAGCGAAGGCCAATGGTCGACCATGCGGGTCGGCCGTGTGTATTCCATACCTGCTCTGGGGTGATGAAATTGATCTGTGGTCATCCAATCATGCTTGCGGAGTTGGATGACTGCGATCGAGATCATATTTGGCAAGCTAAGGCCGTGTGTATTCCATACCTCGCTTGGGGGTGATGGAATTGATCTGTGGTCATCCAATCATGCTTGCGGAGTTGGATGACTAGCGATCAAATCATATTTGGCAAGCTACGGCCGTGTGTATTCCATACCTGCTTGGGGGTGATGGAATTGATCTGTGGTCATCCAATCATGCTTGCGGAGTTGGATGACTGCGATCAGATCATATCCGGAGACTCTGATCAAGTCCGGATGCTCAATCGGGCTAGTATAACACACCGAGAGGCTCAATCGGGCTAGTATAACACACCTTTAGAGGGCTCGGGCTAGTATAACACACCGAGAATCGGCACATGCACGGGTATTTCGTACATGGATTCATTATAGTGCTTGGAGGTTCGTGTTACTCTGTAAGAGTAACACTCGGTCGTCATGCCACACTGATAATGGGTACAGGAAATACAAGGCTGATATGAAATTCACAGGAAGGGATTGTTGCTGCATGCTCTAACCTGGAGGAATTTCATGTATTCACAGAATGGGATTGTTGCTACATGCTCTAACCTGGAGGAATTTCATGTATTCACAGAATGGGATTGTTGCTACATGCTCCATTCTTGGTGAATTAAGTGAGGAGCACCCGTCACTTATAAACGGCTTTATCTTTTACAAGATGTCGGCGCATGATTTTTACGGTTACTTACAAATTTAACCTTAAACGAAAATCCACCATCAACATTAAGTCCCCCGCCTAGCACATAATGGTTACACTATTGTGTGGTAGGCATGAGATGGTGACATACGAAATGACCAAGCTAGAGTGAATACATATTTACTCTGGATAGTTTCACACTGTCGGGCGTTTTCCTGAACTGGTCGGTCTTGATTAAGGATGCGAAGGAAGCGGGACTTGATCCGGTGAGTCGCTTTGGTTCCTCTTGTACATGTATGAGCTTGCCGCTCCTTCGGTGTGTACTTCCTTAGTTATACACGGCCTTCCTCGGGTAAATTTGATAAGCCTTGTTGATTGTTATCCCAATTAGCAGCCTTCATAGGTGGTAAGTAAAGACTTCTTTTCCTTTTCGGGATTACTCATCGACTTGTGAGATTATAAAGAATCATCTCACGTGGTCGTTTATTCCATATCTCGTAATCTTTGCTCTGATTTTCTGATTAACTGATCGATAGTTTTGATGATCCTCTCTTTTTTTTTTTTTTGTGCTCATAACCTCTTCTTCTCTGCAGATTATCATGGAAGCGGTAGACGCTCATTCTGTTGCTTCCCCAGAAAGAAGTTTTGAAGTTGACAAGCCTGAAAACCATGCACATGGAGAAGTAATGGCTAAGATCGATCTTCCTCTTCGCGAAGTCGGCCGTGCTATCCAGGGGATGTCTATCCCACACCTTCGTATTGCCAGAGGACGTATCTGTGCACTTTCGGCTGCGATTGACATGGAGGAGCGGCGGAGGCGCGAGGAAACGCTGCAGACACTAGTAAGCGCGAGGGCAGAGAGATTCGCAGCGCGGTTGAAGAGGCGGAGAGTTGAGCATGAACGACCTCCGAATGAAGGCAAGTGTGATTACCCGGTTCAGGACGGCGTGATAATCCTTGATTCTGATACAGAGGAGTCTGAACATGCGAAAACAATTTGCGCGGCCCCTGGTGTTGCTATGCCCTTTGATGCTCCTGCTGATGATGTTGGGATAGAGTGCGTTGCTGCTGCTGCGGGGATGTCCGATGCAGAAGTTGAGGGAGATCCGGAGGGAGGTGCATCGACAGGTGATGGAGAAGAAACCAACGGTGGTGTTGGAGAGGCCGGCTCTCTTGATGATTAAAACCTCTTTTATTTTGTTTTTCTTTCCAAGTATATTCTGCATGCTCGAACATCTTCCTTGTACTCGGTGGCCGAGTTCAAGGTTTTTTCTTCCCTTTGATTATTTGAATAAAGTTTTCCTTTACAATCCTTTGCCAAGACTGCAACCGAACCTTCTCAGGCGCAAGGAGCGCCTTCACATGTAATCCTTAGTAATAAAAGAAGTTATACTATAATGGAATATCCACGGACCTGTGATGCAATACATTCCTGGCTTTGCTAGGCAGATGGCTCAAATCATTTTCCGCACACGTTCTGTTTCCTTCTTCCCGTGAGATGTTTGCTTAGGGTTTCCTTTCTTACTCCAGTGGACTGATTTAAGCTGACTCAGGAATTTGTGTTTTTAGGAGTAAAAAGGTTCTCAGATGAAAATAATGCTTCAATTGAAAATTGGAAATTGGAAATTGAAACCCTAACTATGAATGCAAGTATTGCAATCATTTTCTGGAGGAATTACAAATATGATATGGAATTGTAAAAGGAAATACGCTGGAAAAAATAGCACAGCGTTTTAAGGTGTACGGGATGCTGTGAAGTGGCAGCACAGCATCTTAAGTTCGGTGGGGTTTGAGCCATCGTGAGTGAATTGTTATGCCCTCTAGGTTATCAGCGTTGATGAGCTTGCAGTAGCCGCCTAGGATAACGTCTGCTACCAGGTATGGTTCATCTTCTCTTTCGGTGGATGAATCCGGTGGAGTGGTCATCTTCACCGTTACACTTCCAACATTGAACGTAGTCATCTTTGTCACCAAGTCTCCAATCCCAAATGGGTTTGGCCGTGCAGATACTTGGATTTTAGCTTTGTCGTCTTTGACCAAAACAGCTTCCACGCTCTTGATAAAATGTTTGAAAGGGCCGGCTTCCCATTCACATCTCCTAGCCGGGGTTGGTTTGTCGGTTGGAGCCAGTCCCCAGGACTTGTCAAAATGAGGGGCGGTAGTTTGCAAAGAGGGTTGCGTGATGAGACTTACTTGATACCGGGACCTTTCAGTGTATGCCGACAAGCTCTCTCCGGGAAGTTGCGTCACACTGGCAAGTTGCTGGTGCGGCAGCGGACAGTCATCAGGTAGTCCAGCGGGCGTGTTGGAGACTCTTTCAGGTATCGAAACCGGTAGAGGATAGACTTCCAGTATGGCTTTGTTGTCATGCATCCAAGAGCGCCCTAGGATCATGTCGTAGTTGGGATGATCTTTGACTACATAGAACTTTGCTCGTGTTGAGGCATCTCCCAATTTGACTTCAAGGTCGATGTATCCATATGAATCTCTAAGTTCTCCTCCTGAATCCCTGACCACAGTTGGATGACGAGTAGCTTCTTGCTTTGAGATCTTTGCCGCTCTCAAGGTCTTGACAGTAATGATGTTAAATTCAAGCCGTATCGATCAACGCGTTATCAAACTCAACGTTTCTCAAACGAGTGACGGTTAAGAGTCCCCGATTTCCGTTGCTCATGTCTTTCGGGAAGACCGGGGTTCTGGACTGCTACTGGATGCAAACGCCTCCCTGACACAACGTGGTTGAGGGCCGTAAATATGTCTTGACGCTGTCCTTTGGAGAAATATAAGATTTCACACATGTGCTCCATCATAGATTGCACGGTCTTGCGAACAGAGTCCCCAGAAATCATGCAGTTCCTGATAGGTAGAGGATCTCTATGAACACCTTCATTTCCAAGCTGGAGCTCCCCTGTCTCAACTTTTTCCATGAATATCTGTTTCAACCTGTTGCAATCTTTGGTTGGATGATGGACGAACTGTGGTAGCAAGCGATGATCCGGGATCTTCCATCTCTTCCTCGGTCGGAGGACGCCCGATAGGGGCAGCTTTACGGCGTCGTCTTGGATCCACGCTTCCAGGAGCTCTATCACTTCATTCATGGGAAAAGGAAAACCTGTGTCTTTGGCGTTTTGTGCAGGATTCTTGTCTGTTCCTTTTCGAGACGGAGTCTTGTGTGCTGAGGATGTTCGCTTGGTTTGTTGTTCCGTCATCGAAGCTTTCCTCTTTTCTCCTCCGCTTACCACACTCACAGAAGGGCCAGTGTTGTATTGTTTGTTTGTGAGACGCCTGCTTCCTCGACTTTCACGCAAATCTTCGCTTCGAACAACTCTGGTTCTTTCTAGTAGTGCCGGTGCAGTTGTTGCTGAACGCTTTGCAGCTTCGTGGAGTTCAGAGAATGTTTGAAATCCCAGATTCTCCAACAGGGCGCGGTATATGGGTATCATCCCATTGATGCATGATTCCACCAATTGTCGTTCGGTGACATTCGGGTCGTGACAATCCAGGGCTTGGGTTCCGAATCTTTTAACGAAGTCGTTGGGATGTTCATTATTCCGTTGGATAATTCTTCCCAGTGTCCGAAAACGTGATTTGTTCGGACACGAAGAAATACTTTCGTAGAAAGCACCGACCATCTCGCTCCAATTGGATATGCCTGTTAGGCGCAATGTTGTTGTACCAGGTGTACGCCCTCCCCGTAAGTGATTTTGAGAATTCTTTTAGGCGTAAAACATGATTATATTCATGTTCCCCCAAGGCTTCTAAGAATCGAGAAATGTGTTCACGAGCATTACCAGTACCGTCGTAGAGGGAGAACTGGGGAGAGGTGTAACCTCTTGGTAGAGGAATCCGTTGCACATCTTGAGGGTACGGCGGCTGATGTTGGTGTACGTCCGTTCGGTCCCCTTTTCCTCGATTTTGGAGAAATCGCTCTAGATCTTCACGCGTAATGAAGTTGGAAGGCTGGTCTCTCTCCCTTTGGCGCTCAGGAACAACACGAGTTTCTTCATTCATGTGAGTCCGAGTGGAAACGCCTGCTCCGGGTGTATTGAATGCATCTCTTGCCGACTCCAAGGGTTGCCGTGAATCTTGCGGCAATCGTTCAGTCAAAGTTTTAAGGAAAGTGAGTACCTCTTTCTGAGTTGCGGCCATATCTGTTTGAGTTTTGGCAAGAATTTCCTGTTTCTCCATCAAGTCTCGCAATGGTACCGATTTGTGGTCTTCCTCTTGTGTCTCCTGGCTCCTCGTCCCGATGGAGGAGTGAAAGTTGTTGCTCTGGTAACCACTGGAGGCGTTACGCTCGAAGAGATGCCAGGACTTGCGGCTGCTCTGGCTCTGGTGATGGGAGGTGTTACACCTACCGGGATGTCTCCTGCTCCGCTAGTGTTGATAACAGAGGTAACGGCTCCTCGGGATGTGTTGGTTACGGTAGCTCCACTGACAGGCACGTCAACACCGGGAGTGTTATCCACGCTAGCTCCGTCCGAATTGATTGCTGATCCAGACCTGAGTTCCACCATCTTGAAATGAATTGCTGATTGAATTGGTTCTAAGATCTACCCTTTTTGAAATCGATGAAATTGAATCGGATTTCAAAGAAATTGATTTTACGACCGAGAGATTAACCTCCCACTGTGGTCGCCAATTGTTGATGGGTGAAAACTACTCCTGCTGAATTTGGTAATTTAGGGTGTGATGAGGAATGAATTTAAACCTACAACAAATGCACTTTGCGCGGTGAGTGCTTGTAGATTCGAGAGATCAATCTGTGCAAGTCCGGCCTAAACCAAGAAATGGCCGTTCCAGACTTGTTTCGGTCACAAAGTGAAGGAGATGGGATTGATCTTAGGGAGGGAAGCGAAGAAGGTGTTGAGATTGTGAAGATGTTGGCTTGCTTATGACTTGTAACAGAAATATGAGCAAGCTTACGGTTGATGCAAGCAAGCTCTGGGTGTTTGAATACGATGTTGTATTAACACTTGGTTTCTGTCGACTGAACTTGTGTTGTTCTGTTGTCTTGTCTTGTTTTTGAAAATAGGGCGGAGAACCTATTTATACAAGTCATTGAGCCTTATTCACGTTTCTCGTGGGAAGTGGAGGAAGTGGAGTGATGGAGTAGTGGAGTTGTGTGTCGGTAGCATACGACCGGTCTTGCCCACTTTTCCTGTTCATCTCTAACCGTCCATGACTTCCTAACACGTTCTTGTGATGGCGCGTTGCACGCCGCATGCCGTAAAACCGCCGACCAATACCCCATATGTATCCCCCGGTTTGTGACATGATTGATGTCTGGAATGTGGATCGTGGATCCACGGAAGATAGCATGTAATGCAATTGAATAATCGTTATTCGAAAGTCGATACTTGTGGAGTATCGTGTGTATTTTATGCAGGTATCGCATTACGGTGTGGTAAAGTGATGGGTAATGACTCCTCACTAACCAAATAACTCCCGACTGGGTTGTATAACCAAGTGGTGAAGTCGGACGGATGAGATGATGTTTGAGACACTCATCTCGCGGCCGTTGATGAAATTAGGGTTTTTAAAGAGGTGCGCAAGCATCACTCTTCACTTGGTCGAAACCAAGCATGGGAAGGATTTTGTAGAGGACCGACCATACGTGCGTGTTGACGCATGATGGTGTACACGTCCATGTCTCACCGTCTCATAAAGATGCAATCTAGGCCACTCAATTTGACCGTCAAAGAGGAGCGGTTGAGATCGGTTTGCGGCAGAAATCCCTTGCCGCAAAGGAGTTGGAAACCGCATGACATCCTAAGTTTGGGCGTGCGTTCCAAGACGACCCATCTTGGTCGGTCTTGGTCGATCATACTACCGTGTAGGTGGTAGGTTGGTGTTCACACCTATACCTGATTATCCCATGAAAATGTGATCTAAGCCACTCAAATCATCCGGTGAAGTTGAGCGGTCGAGATCAGTTTAGGATTTGGGAGTGTAACCGCACGAGTTTGGGCGTGCGTTTTTGGGTTGGCCGGGCATGGTATGCCTTGGCCGACCGCAAGAGGAGGTAGATGGGCCCACGGTGGTCATGCTGGTATGACCGGCCTTGGTTAATCCAATCTGTGACCCTCCATTCGTACCGGAGAAGATGGACGCGCGTGATGACTTGAAACCCTAATTTTGTCTTTCAAAGCCGCGCGACCATGCTCTTTTGGGCGGACGGTTTTGTTGTAACCAACCACGGTTGGCTTTGACCGATTGGCCAAGTGTGTAGGCGGTCACATGGTGATTGTGTCGACATGCTCCGGGCCCTTTGAGTCTACATCTACACCCTCCATCTATACCTGCGAAGATGGATGGTTGAGACCGCTTTTGCGGCACATGTAATATGCCGCAAACCCTAATTTAGGGTTTTCCGTCCATAATGCTTGGTATGGACGGTTTCTTGGCAAGCGAAGGCCAATGGTCGACCATGCGGGTCGGCCGTGTGTATTCCATACCTGCTCTGGGGTGATGAAATTGATCTGTGGTCATCCAATCATGCTTGCGGAGTTGGATGACTGCGATCAGATCATATTTGGCAAGCTAAGGCCGTGTGTATTCCATACCGCCTGGGGTGATGGAATTGATCTGTGGTCATCCAATCATGCTTGTGGAGTTGGATGACTGCGATCGATCATATTTGGCAAGCTACGGCCGTGTGTATTCCATACCGCTTGGGGGTGATGGAGTTGATCTCGTGGTCATCCAATCATGCTTGCGGAGTTGGATGATCTGCGATCGTATCATATCCGGACCGATACAGTCAAGTCCGGATGCTCAATCGGGCTAGTATAACACACCGAGAGGGGCTCAATCGGGCTAGTATAACACACCGAGAGGGCTCGGGCTAGTATAAAACACCGAGAATCAGCACATGCGGGTATTTCGTACATGGATTCATTATAGTGCTTGGAGGTTCGTGTTACTCGAAGAGTAACACTCGTCGTCATGCCACACCGATAATGGGTACGAAATACAAGGCGATATGAAATTCACAGAAGGGATTGTTGCCGCATGCTCTAACCTGGAGGAATTTCATGTATTCACAGAATGGGATTGTTTCTACATGCTCTAACCTGGAGGAATTTCATGTATTCACAGAATGGGATTGTTGCTACATGCTCCATTCTTGGTGAATTAAGTGAGGAGCACCCGTCACTTATAAACGGCTTTATCTTTTACAAGATGTCAGCGCATGATTTTCTGGTTACTTACAAATTTAACCTTAAACGAAAATCCACCATCAACACATAGAAATACAAGAAACTTAAAATTCACAAAAATTAAAGAAATTCTGAACAACATTATTCTACCACAGAACAATATATTATTCTTTCAACAAAATGTTGCCCTAGTTGCGTGACCAATAATTACAATTCTTCACATTCAAAGATGTCATAGAACACTATCAGCAATTGCTAGAGATAAACTAAGTGAAAGGAAAACTTGCTCACATTGAATCAAAAAGGTATACTTTTTCAGTCATTTTTTATTCAATCGCAAACTCTCACAAATATGCATCCCCTTTAACAAGCCTGATTCCAAAGACGTTGGATCATGCTACTTCTGGCGGGAGAAATTCTTTCAATACCGTGTATATTTTCCTTTCTGAAAGTTTTGTGACTTCCTGAGCAACAAGTGGTACAATTAATTTGTGGGTAAAGAGTATATGCACATGTAGTATGAATTTAGATTTACACAGTGGACCTTGGGTTGTTTCCAGTGAAGAACACATTACTGTTGAAGGGTGTTTTTCTTGTAGTGGGAACACCAGTAGCAAGAGAAAGCAGTCTCGCTTTGCCATAATATTTCCCAGAAAGCTTACATCTCTGTAAGCAGAGTAGTGCTAGTCTAACAAACTGTTGTATAAAATAAATTGGGTACCTCTCTAAAACGGATCTATAAATAAAATTAGGTACCTAATTTTTCATGGTACTATAAAATATAGTGGGTAACTAATTTTGGAAGTCATATAATTTAAAATAGGTACCAGAGATAGACGGTAGTAAGAAAAGAAAGGTAAAGTATAATACTGTTTGGGTATATATGTACTGTAGGAGCCGATTAAAAGCTAGGATTGTGCTTTTTCTCAACGTTATTCATTCTGTAACACTTCTGACATGAAGAAGAAGATCACATTAGATTCGGACCATAAACACATTTAAAATCAGAAAAGAACTAGAGATTAAATTGTGAATATATTTCATTAGATAATTCAAAACTTAACATAAATCTCATTAAAAACAAAAATTAAGTTTCAATCACAAAATACGCAGCTTGATCAACAATAAATCGTATACACGCTTAATAGCAACATAATCACAATTGGATGTGGAATATTGATTTTAGGTCACCTGGATTCGGATTCCTGTTCATCGCACTCGATACTTTCTGCTAGTTTTTCACCCACTGGAGAAAAAGAAGATAACCGAGGTGAACATGGTAGATGACTGAGGGAGAACATGGTATAGAACAAAGGGAGATCGAAGAACGAGGAGGAAGAAAAAAATTGTATTAGGGTTCTGATTAACGGGTATGAAAATTTTCTATCCTTTTACTTTACCCATATAGCTACGGTTAGGTTAACCACATAAAAGGGGTTTAAGTCATTTTAACACAACTTACTTCCGATTAGGTTTGACCGATTTGACTCTGTCCGTCAATTTTTGTTGACTGAAACCTTGTCTGGATATATAGTTTGACTCAAATGTTAGGATTTCCATGATGATAGCCCATTGTTTTTGATCAAACAAATTATGAGGAAAGAGCCGGGAGGATAGTTTCATATGTAGGGTCTTGTTAACTTGTATACCCGTACACATGTTAAGGTTCATTAAAACAACAATTTTTTGCATTGGAAACAAGAATTGTTTGTTTTATTGCATTGAAAATAGTAATTCTTTGCATTGGGAACAAAAATTGTTATTTTTAGTGTAAGAAAAACCAATTTCTAGTAGAATAAGACAAAAACACACAATTTTTAAATAATAAAATAATTCTTTATTAAACCTTAACATATATACGGGTATACAAGTTAACAAAAGCCAGACGTTTGTATACTGATATTGGTTGGAGTCAGACGTTCGTATTCACCTACTGTTTCTTTTGATGAAAACGATGATGGCCGAATTAAATTAATTAACTTCTCTCTCTTTTGGAATTGGATGGCAGTGGCCCCCTACTATTTTTTATTTTTTATTTTGGTTTTTAGGCATCTCTACAAGATATTTAATAATGGTCTCGGCAGCCCTATTAATGGGAGTTTCTGCTATTGGGATGGGTAACATGACAGTGAATCCCAGCCCTTTCCTTACCCGTGATTGGCCTCAAAAAATTCTCGTCCAATATAGTATATTCTTACTTTTTATTAAGAATGATTAATTGGGGGATAGAAAAACTAATTGGGGGATATGTACCGGCATAGTTTTCAATGAAAACCGGCATGATCGATGGACTACCGGCATTGAAAAACCATGCCGACAGCTACAGTAAAATATCCCCCAATTAGTTTTTCTATCCCCCAATTAATCATTCTTTATTAATAAGAAAAGATAAGAATGATATTAAATTGGGTTTGACTAGGATACCTATGAGTCTATGACATAATATTCTCTTTATCATTCCCAATATAAAAGCGGAGATTCCTTTAACTTTGATGCTGTTATTTGATGGGATTGAACGAATAATCGATTGCTTCAAAAAAAAAAAAAAAAACAAAAAAAAAGAATAATCGAGGGAGTTCTAACTTTTTTGCTATCTACCTGATCTGTCTTTGAATGTTGAATTTACAAGTTTAATACTATTTTTTCTACCATTAGTGTGTTTTCTGCTCATAACTATTTCATGTTTTTTACAATCTTTTTATCTTTTTCTTTTGAATTAATCTACATGGAAAACTAATCTGTGTGATTTGTAGTGCTTTGGTTGATCTCAGTAGGGTACCAGTTGTGGTTATTAAGGGAGCAGTGGTGCAGTTTGGTTTCTCTATCACTCATTAAAACAGTAGTGTTCTCCATATCCAAGATATGGACATGTTCAACTCCAGCAAGGCTATTATTTCACTCCTCATAGTGATATCCTCCATTATGATATGTCACCGTATGAACCTTGAAACGGTATGTTTCACTACCATTGATTTCTTCAACCAATCTTCATTTCTCCATCGCCATCAAATTCAAGAAATTCCATTGTTCAACCTCCATAGATTCAAGGACATTTTTAGTAAAGGTAGAGACTCAAAGGCGCAATTAAAGGAAATTCAAAATACAGGTTTCAACCTATCTAAATCAAAGGCGCAAAAACAGCTAATTTAAAAATTCAACTTTCACCTTCCTAAGTGAAAGGCTTATTCTACTACGGATTCTAATAAACAAAATTATATGAATATCTCAACAAATAATCCTTATCTTGGTAAATATCTCTATATTTTAGGAAACTATCAACTAAACCCTAAAATTATGAGAAGGTATATATATATTGAGTTGTTTAGAGATGAAGTCTACATTCACAAAACGAGAGTATCACTTTCCAGAAAAATATTGTATTAATCTCCTCATCACAATGTCTCAAGGTTCTCGTCTCCAAGTTGCTGCTCTAACGAAGAGATTGCAAGATTCAAATCTGAGCCAAGGCCAACTTAACCGTGCAAGAGAGTGTCGATCTCTCGAAGCGGATATTGATGTTGCTGCCAACCAATGGAAAAACAGTTTAATCGGCAAGATCATCTCAAAAGGATGATATTGATTTTGGTAAGGTGCAAAAGGACGTAAATATTATTTGGAGAAGACATAGAAGGGTTGAAATCAACACTATGGGTAGGAATCTATTTGTCTTCATATTCAAGTCAGCTGAAGATGTTAATGAGGTTTTAAAAAGGGTTCCCTAGATTATTTATGAACATTTGGTGGTGTTGAAGACTTATGATAACTCGGTACCGTTTGAGGAATATGAATTTAATCATCAAGTATTCTCAGTGATGTTCAAAGGTCTCGCTCTTGAACATGTGAATGATGGCATTCTTGACAAACTATGTCAAGATATTGGAAAGAAAGTATCTGAAGAAGGAAGCACGGGTTTTACCAAAAGAGGAAGAGTAGTTTCTGCAAAAATTGAAGTCGACCTTAGTCAACCATTGAAGAGAGGAAACTGGCTATTAAATGCAGCGAAACAAAAGGTGTGGATTCGATATCATTTTGAGAAGCAGCCCAGGAAAATATGTACTGATTGCTTTACTATTGATCACAATCAAGAGATGTGTGAAGAACGTGCTTGGCATATATTTATTTTTGGTATGACTGAACCTGCATTCGAAGAATACTATGCAAAGCACGCTCATTTGGTTGAAGTTATGCAAAACAACTCGAGTGGTGTTGAAGGTGGAAATGGGCCTGATAATGCAAATCAAAATGGGCCGGAGGATCCAAATGATGAAGAGTTTGACCCTAGGAAGCATAAAAGAAGTAGGGATTTAGGTATCGAAGATAACTATGTTCTGCTAGAAATGAATGACCAAATCCCTAACCCCAATCCCAGAGAGATGTCTCAAATGAATATCAATGGTAGAGGTGTTCAATCAGAGATCGGAGCTTCAAGCCATGGAGATTATGATCTCGAACATGGAAGATGTTAAGAATGGAGTCAGAGAACCAAACCCTTTGGTGTACCATCTCCCTACAGCTGTATCAACCATAAGTAGTTCAAATCAGGTTCCTTCGATAACCCATTTGATTTTAAGTCTCTTGCGCTTTTTGACTTGTTTATCTCCTCCAATCGTCTATTCATTTTTTACTTTCTCTGTGTAGTATATTTGAACCTAGGGTTTTGGTTTCTGATACCCAAACTGTTAGCTTTCCCTTTATCTTGAACGTTCAGAATAAGAATCACAATTGTCTTCATTTCAATTGTCTCTGTTTGATTGGGGTCTCTCAATTGCATTGTATCAAGTTTGAGTCACTTACTGCTCTAGTTTCTAACATTAGCATTCAGAACTCTGCTTTTTGTATTGAAGTAGTCAATACAATCAAGTACCCTGTGATACATTTTTCAAACAACATTACTTCGGGTCTTAAGTCTAGGCTCGGTTTAGCTTACTCTCATATCCTAACCATGAGAATTTTGTCGTGGAATTGCCAGGGTTTCAGCAACCCTAATACCAAAAATGCTTTATGGAACCTAATAAGATCCCAAAACCCATATGTTATTTTTCTCTGTGAGACTAAAAATTGTGAGTCTAAAATGTACAATTATCTTAGGAGATTCAATTACCCAAACTCTTGGTGTCACTCTTCCGCTGGCCTCTCTGGGGGTATATCACTTCTATGGAAGAGTGGCTTCCAATGTGACTTGGTACAATCAAATAGTAAAATGATAAATGTCTTAATCTCCTATGATGCTAGTAGGCTTTAATTCCTAGTAACTTTCCTCTATGGTGCTATATACTATAATGAGAGAAAGGACCAGTGGAATTATATTAAAAATATTGGTGATAGGGTCAACCAACCTTGGATCCTCATGGGTGACTTGAATATAACAATGCACACTCTTGAGAGATCCACCAATACTAGGCCTAGTACTGTTGAGTTTCCTTTTATTCAAGATTGTATATCTAGCTCTGATTTAAATGATTTGGGTTTCTCTGGTACACCGTACACATGGTCTAACAGACAATCTGATGATAATATCATTAAAGCTAGACTTGACAGGGTCATGGGTAATAGTCTGTGGATTAATCACTATGAAAATTCTAAAGTATTTCATATTGATTCAATCGGTTCAGACCACATTCCAATTATTTTGGTGACTAATCCACAGTCCCAAAATAGTTTCAAACCCTACAGATATTTTAAGTGCTGGGGTAAAGACCCAACCTGTAAGGACTTGATTAAGCATGCCTATAGTACAAATGTTAGAGGCTCTAATGCTTACCAGATGACTAATAAGTTAAGAAATGTGAAACATGATCTTAAATTGTGGAACATCTCTCATTTTGGTAACACAGATCATAAAGTTCGACTATTAAATGAACAGCTCCATACTCTGAATAATCAACCACAACTTACTCAGAATATGGATGCAATCAAACAAGTTGAAATTGATCTTGAGCACTGGCAGAAAGTACAAGAGGAATTCTATGCGCAAAAGTCTAGAACTGATTACATAAAATGCTATGATAGGAACACTAGTTTTTATCATACATCTATGAGCAGGAAAAGACATTTCAATCACATAGAATCCTTGCAACTGAGTAATGGCCAATGGTCTAATGACATACAACAGCTTGAGGACCTATTGGTTAACCATTTCAGTAATATTGGCACTACTACCAATCCCATGCAAAATAGGGAATTCCTTAACTGCATAACACCTTGCATTACTGATGAGGATAACGATATGCTATTAAGGCCTGTCACTCTAGATGAAATTAGAGAGACAATAAAACAAATGAAATCCTGGATCGCTCCAGTCCGGATGGTTTTGCTCCGGGGTTTTATAAGGAAAATATTGAGTTGTTAGAACAAGATATTTGGAATACCACCAAAGATTTTTTTGAAACCAAACATATTTTAAAAGAAATGAATGACACATTCTTGTCTCTAATCCCAAAGAAAAAGAACTCGTCTTCCCCTGTGGACTTTAGACCTATCTCTTTGTGTAATACAAACTATAAAATCATTTCAAAACTAATTGTCAACAGGATGAAACCACTTCTTAGCAAAATCATTTCCCCTTTTCAGGCAGCCTATGTGCCAAATAGGAACATTCATGACAATATTATAATTGCTCATGAAATTGTTCATACTATGAAAAGAACAAAAGCTAAAAGTGGAATCATGGGTCTTAAACTAGACATGTCTAAGGCATTTGATAGGGTGGAGTGGTCCTTTCTGATTGATGTTTTAAAAGGTCTTGGATTTTCAAATCATTGGTGTGAGTTGATTCTTCAATGTGTCGCAGTACCACTAGCATCTCAGTTCTTTTGAATGGATCCCCTTGCAATGTGTATAGACCAACTAGGGGTCTGAGACAAGGTGATCCCTTGTCTTCATACCTATTTATTTTATGTATGGAGCCTTTCTCCAGATATTTGATGTATTGCGAGGATAGACACTGGATCCATGGTGCTAAAGTTACCCCTGAGGCACCTAGTCTGTCTCACCTTTTATTCGTTGATGACTGTTTGTTGTTTACCAAGGAAACTCACTATGAGGCTCAGAATTTAGTTGAGGCCATCAATGTTTTTAGCTCTATCTGCGGACGGATGATAAACTTTGAAAAATCTGGTTGTTTCTTTAGTAAGAAAGTTCACCCAGATAAATGTGTCTCACTCATAAGAACTCTTAATGTCAAGAAAATTGACCTAAATGACAAATATTTAGGTATCCCTCTTTTCATTAACAAAAATAAATCTGAATCTTTTGCCTTTCTTGCTGACCACTTCGACAATAGTGTTGCTAAGTGGAAAGGCAAATATTTTAATCAGGCTGGTAGGTCAGTCATGGTCCAAAATGTATTAAAGTCTTCTTCTGTTTATCATATGAACTCATTTTTGATCCCTGATAGTGTCATTTATCAAATGGAAAAGTCTCAAAGAGACTTCTGGTGGGGTAAACGGAATCAGGGAGGTATTTACATAAAACAATGGAAAGGTGTCTGCACTCATAAGCATGTTGGAGGTCTAGGTTTTCGTGATTTAAAGAAGTTCAATTTAGCTTTGTTATCTAAAATTGCATGGAGATTGATACATGGGTCTGATGAACTTTGGTTTAGAATCCTTAAATGTAAGTATTTTCGCAATAATCATCCTTTACACTATAAGTAAAACCAAGATTCGTCTTGGGTCTGGAAAGGCATCTGTAGAGGGTTAGATATTGTTAAAAAAGAACTCTTTTTGGGAGGTTAAGAATGGGAGATGTATTAAAGCCTTTGAGGATAGCTGGATACCTGATGCTACTAATCCCCTCTGTATTCAATATCCTAACCCAAATCTTGTGGTTGCTAATTTCATAGAGGATAATTCTAAGACCTGGAATGAACCTTTACTGGAATCTTTTTTCACTAGAGAGAATGTCAATAGAATTAAGAAGATTCGTATGGTGAAGATAGACTAATTTGGTTCAACTCTCAAAATGGCACTTTTTCGGTTAAATCTTCATATAGGGCTTTGGCTTCTATTAGTGTTAATGGTACTATGAATCCTACCCCTGAACCTATTTTTAAAGCTTTATGGAAATCTCATCTACTTCCTAAAGTGCAGCTATTTCTCTGGAAATGTATATCTGATGTCCTGCCTACGAAAGTTAGATTGTCGCACTACAGGTCTAATAGTTCTACTTTATGCATTATGTGTAATCGTGGTGTTACTGAGACCACTGAACATTTACTCTTGCACTATCCTTTGCTAAATCTGTTTGGTCTGCAACCTCAAATGGATATATCACCTTACAGGATGCAGGTACAACTCCTTCAATTAATAGTTGGATCGGAAAATGGTTGGAGAAAGGTAGCGATGAAAAGACTCAGATTGAAATCCTCACTACTGCTTGGAGCATCTGGAGAGATAGATGCTTTAAAGTCTTTCAGCAGAAACTCACTCAGCCATCTGCCACTGCCAGACTGGCCATAAGGCTTTCTACTAATACCATTGAAATGTTAAGCTCTGTGGCTGGCCAGATAGCTAATAATCCTAGTAGAGACACGAATAATCAATCTGTTACTGTCTCTAATACAGTGTCTTATCATAATCTCCCTGATGATTGCATCTTAATTTACTGTGATGCTAGTTTTGATAAGGATACTAATATCACTGGCATTGGTATTTACATGACTACAGGTGCAGGTGACCATAAGGGATGCAAAACAATCAAATGTCTAGCAAGGAATCCAGAGGAGGCAGAATGTCTAGCGGTGCTAGAAGTTATCAAATGGGCGCGCTGCAAGAACCTGTCTTCCATCAGTATCTATAGTGATGCTAAAAAAGTAATAGATTACTTGATGAATAAAAGCAATAGTCTCTGTTGGTTTAGTTGTACCATCATGGATGACTGTAATTTGCTATTGAACTCATTTTCTTTCATTAAAACTAGTCACCTTAGGAGAACCTTTAATTCTGTAGCAGATAAAGCTGCTAAGAATTGTATACGATTTAACATTTGTAATGAGTGGTGGGAAATCATCCCTGATTTCCTATCACAACACTTGTAAGATTTTGAAGTAATGTAATGCAATTCTTTCTTAGCAAAAAAAAAAAAAAAAAAGCGGAGATTCCTTTAAAAATAAAAAATACTCTATATATATATATATATATAAACCTGGAGAGATTGGGGTATACCCAGATAATTGGGGTATACCCATTTTATTCCCATCCAAGGTAGTTAAGGGGTGTCTAAAAGATGCTTAAAGACCAAATTGTCCTAACTATTTTCAACCAAATTCAAACCCTGCCGACTGAAACCTAAAACCTACCAAAAAAAGTTTCAAAATCTCTTTAAGATTGGGTATGATTTCAAAATATCTACATGATGAAATGAAAAAAAAATGAAAAAAAAAAAAAAAAAAAACATACGGGTTTTGAGATTGGGTATGATTTTGTACCCAATCTCAAACGGAGTACGTAACATACTCAGTTTGAGATTGGGTACAAAATCATACCAAATCTCAAAACCCTTATGATTCAACATTTTTGCTAAACGTCGGTAGGGTATTTTTTGTCGACCTTGCCGACTAATGCTGGTTGGCAGCTTCCTAGGTTGAATATCGTGCCAACTTTTCATCTCTGAAATTAGCATTTTACTGGGTCGTCACGGTATTCATCCTTGTACCTTTAGTCGGCAGGTTATGAAATTAATACCTTGCCGACTAATCATGCATTTGTAACACCTTTCTCTGTATGTCAAACAATCCTATAGTCGGCATGGTATTTTTTTGTCGACCTTGCCGACTATAAGGTAGCCGGCAAGGTAAAAAATCAATAAGATGCCGACTAGTGAAACATTTACAACAATCTCTTGTGTGTCAAAAATAATAAAATCGGCATCTTCTTCATTCACCGACCTTGCCGACCGGATATAGTCGGCATGTTATTCATCCGTAGACCTTGCCGGCCAGATATAGTCGGCATGTTCTTCATTCGTCGACCCTGCCGACTTTTCATAGTTTCAAAACTGGAAGTGTTGATTTCTTCTTTAATTTTGAGTATGATTCCATACATTAGCTTTCCAATCCCCTTTTTAGAAGTGTTTGGGTAGTATGTTTTCATTTCCGTTGCAAAAAAAATTCTCAAAACAAAAAAATTTCATCAAAAATCTTCCCACATGAGTTCAATCAAAAACAAAATTTCATAACTTAAATTCATAAGTTTTAATCTACTTCATTAATTCATCTAAACTCAATTAATTAACCTAATCAGAATTTTTAGTGTTAATTAAATAAGGGTATATTAGCCATTTAAAAAATACAAGGTTAAGGAGTGGCCTGTTTTACTTCAAAATGACCGGGCTTTTATCTCATTAGGTATACCCCAATTAATTTGGGTATACCCCATTCAAGCCAGGATATAAAAGCGGAGAAATAAGTTTCTCTCAGATTAATAATCTTTTTTTTTTATATAAATTTTTTATTTTTAAATATTGATTGCAGTATTTAAAAAAAAAATTAACTAATTTACTTTTATCTTATCCGGCTATAAGAATGTTCACAAAATTTACCCAATAACGATAATTTCTGGGTGAAAAAGACATGTAATATTTGATACTATTTATATGGACGAGAATGTAAAAACAACCAGGATGTAAACAATTTCATCATATCTATTTTCAAATACTTTTCTTATTTTTAATTTACATCAGAATGCATCCAATTCACCCTCGCTATTTTTAAGTTTAAGCCATGATGAATCCAAATTCATTCTTGCTATTTTTTTAGTGTCCATTTCACCCATACTAAATTTTACTCGTCCATTAGAACCATATTTTAAAAATATTTGGACAATTGACCCAATTTCTCGTAAGTTAATATAAAACAATTTGAACTACCAAAATGGAACCAGGGGCCAAAGTCATGTATTCGGCAGATAAGAGTGGGTATATAGATATCTCATTGCATGAGGACAAAACACGAATTGTATGAGGACAAAACACGAATAAAACGTTGAACTAATGGTGATTACATGAAAAACATATACCTATCTCGTAAGTTTGACAATTGCATTGGTTTGCTTCAGTTCAATCCAATCAAAGATAATAGCAAAGGAATAAAAATGGACATGTTTTTTTTTTTTTTTTTTTTTTTAAAGAGACGGGGATGATACCACTGCAACTAATTAGCCATTTCCTTTTTTTTTTTTTTTTTTGTCACACATCAGCCAATAGGAATATTTTGTTACGTGCACACTCCTTTAAAGAGTGTGCACAAATTTGGACTCTATAAACACTAACCAATTTTTTTGATTTTGTTATCTTGTGCATCCATGTATAAGATAACGCCCAATCATTACATTGGGAATGAGCAAAAACAATTAAAAAAATAAGAGAGATGTTTTGGAATTGGCTTTTTGTCTATTTAATGGGATTAGAGAATCTAACTTCTCCGCCTTTATTTTAGAACATACAAAGTAGGGTTTTGAGTTTGTGCGGAAGCTGTGAAGGATCTGTTTTTAGATAGAAATCTAAAAACTCTGTAACTGATACCAACTAGTGTAGCACAGATAAACAGTTAACAAACTAGTTGCTAGGGTTGTGAAGATAGTTGAAGTTCCGTCAAGAACTTAGTTAAAATCTGATTTTAGGATCTAGATTCTAAGATAAAATTATTGATAATCAAACTTGATAATAAGATGTGTTCTCAAACCAAGAAGGCATAGCCTTTAAACAGGTTCTCAATAACCGACTAAACTGAAAAGAAAAGGAAAGCTAAACAAACTAGGAAAGAAAATACTTGCAAGGAAAGAAAACTGAAACAGACGGACGGGATCAACTGTTATAGTTGATACAAGTACGAGGTATCAACTGTCACAGTTGATACACGCTTCAGAGGTCAACTGTAATAGTTGATACGTAAAAAGATGTACTACATCGGTATTAGGGTAGGTGTTATTTTTGTTGTACGTGAAGATTGTTTGGCTAATTAAGGGATTGTTGGACCCACTAAAGGTCTTGTTTGTGACTGACCGACTCATGCTTTTAGAGGTATAAGGGTCTTGTTTGTGACTGACCGACCCATGCTTTAAGGGATATTCCGGAAGAAATTAACAGGCGTACATCTTTTCTCTTTAAATCAATTTTCATTAGGTAAAAGTCACATGCTTTTGTAAGTATTTCAAACTTGTTTTTTGCTAGTTTTTAATGTTAGAGTATCGCTCAGTCAAACTCACAAGTTTTGCTATGTCAAGCTTATTCTCAAGTTTAGTGGATCAAAACTACATCTTAATTCAGAGTCTACTAATTAAGGTCGGTCTCAGACTTTGAATATAGCATGATAGTTGAATATCAAAATTCATCAATCGACCTTGAAGTCTGGAGAACAACGCAGATATCTACAACAACAAAGGTATAGGTATTGAAGACTAACTATCATATTTACTCAATTTTTTACTATTTTATCTAGTGAGACATGTCGCATGCCTCTAGTATTATGATGAACATTGCAAAGAAGAATTCAAGCAATATTGAACTTATCGCATAATAGGTTGAGAGCAATTTTATTGTTCAAACAATCGCAATTGCTTATTGAGTTCATAAGGAGTCGTCCAGTTAGTTTTTCACAAACTGTTTTGCTTTGTACACGGACTTAAACATTATATCTACATGATTTGCGTCGTTTTCTCCACAAAATTCAAATGACAACGATTTTTTTTTTTTTTTTTTGATAAGAGGAATTTTTATTGAATTAAATATGTTCAAGGTCGTCCATAAGACGGCTTTGAACATCAGGATCAAAATCAACATAGTTCTCAAAATGAGTAGAAGATAATCTAGATGTTACGGCAAGTAAATCGCCACCCGGGTTATCTTCACGAGGTATAGAAATAAAAACACAAGAATAAAACTTTGAGATCAAATATTGTATCTCTTTTATTAAGTTCTTGTTTTCCCATTGTGTGTTTGAACTGGAGCCATTGATGGGTTCGATAACTAAACTTGCATCAGCTTCTATCTGGATCTTTGAATAGTTTTTCCTTAACGCCCAGAATAAGGCATCTCGCACTACCATGCACTCAACAGCCTCTGCATTCAATGCTCCATTTCCACTGCTCCCTTTGGTTCCAAGACAAGTACCTAGATGATCACGAATAACAACACCAATTCCATATTTATTAGTTTCATAATCAAAGGAACCATAAAAATTAAATTTAACAGTGCCTAGTGGCGGTGCTTTCCAGTTAGAGTTCAAACTCTTGGTGCATAAAGTGGAATTATTCAAGCTAGTGATGTGGTATGAATGCATATGAGAAGCTAGATGATATGTGATTTTATGCACAGAGGATATTGGGTTTAGTGTAACTCCCTGAAAAAAAACATCACATCTATCTTTCCAGAGGATCCAAATTGTGATCTTATATAGGTACATCGTCTGTTCATCTGTGCCAGGAGCCGTAGCAGAAAACCAACTTATGACCCATCAAGAGACAGTGTTAAAGGTTCCAGGAATCATGTTTATATTGACTTCAAGTCTCTTCCAAACTTCTTTAGCATGCCTGCAGTGGAATATAATATGTTCTATATCTTCTTCAGTGTGACTACAGATATCACAATGGGTGTCTAAAGAAGTATTGAATTGGGCCATTTTAGTCTTAGTGTTGTTAATACCCCTAATACACTTCCAAGAGAAAAATTTGATCCTTTGAGCAGCAGCACATTTCCACAGTTTCCTCCAAACTACAGTGTCAATATGAGCACCATTAATCTGAGTAGCACCACTAACCTTAGTTAAGAGATTGTAAGTACTCTTGACTGTAAACTTCCCATCTTTAGAAGGTGGCCACAACATTGTGTCTTCCTGACTTGTATCAATAAAAAGAGTTTGAATCTTGGTTGAAGTATCAGCATCAAACAACTTGTTGAGAAGCTCAACATTCCAAGCATTAGTGTCAGGCTGATAAAGCTCATACACTTCTTCATAGAATCTGAATAGATCACTATTTGGAATAGGTGGATGAGATAATCCAGGGATCCATCTATCCTTCCAAATTTTGGTTTTCTTCCCATTGTTTATTTCCATGAAAAAGTTATCCTTAACAATCTGTAAACCTTTGGTTATACCATTCCAGGTGTAAGAGCAGTTAGAAGTAGAGATCTGTTGATGAAGAAGATCACCACTTTTGAAATATTTTCCTCCAAGAACCTGTGCCATAAGACTATTGGAATCTGAACATATTCTCCAAGCTAGCTTAGTGAGAAGAGCCAAGTTTAATTTTTCCAGATCTCTAAAGCCAAGGCCACCAAAATCTTTAGACTTGCAAATACTGATCCAGGCAACTGGGTTGGAACCTCTATTGTTGTTGTACCCCCAAAAAAATTTCCTTTCCAGAGTGGTTAGTTGTTGTAACAGATAATTAGGCAACTTAAAAGTTCCCATTTGGTAAACTGGTACTGAGTTTAAGACGTGTTTTACCATGGTGCCTCTGCCTGCTTGAGAGAGAGTGGAGCTTGACCAAGAGGAGAATCTGTGTTCAAAAATTTCCTTGATTGATTTGAAAGCCTCTTGCTTATAATGACCTAGAAGTAATGGAGATCCTAAGTATCTCTATTTAGAGTTCATTATCTTGACTCCCAATAATTGTCTTAGGACTTCAGCAACTTTTGAATTTGTTTTTTTACTGAAATGCACAGCTGACTTATCAAAATTTATAACTTGTCCAGACTGTGTGCTGAAACTGTGAAGTAGCTTCAAAAGATTGTTAGCAGAAGTATGATTTGCTTGAGTAAAGATCAAGCAATCATCTGCAAAAAGCAGATGATTAATGGCTGGTGAAATGTTAGCCACTTTAATACCAATAATTGACTTGGTTTGCATTGCATGAGAAAGTTGTCTTGATAAGTATTCCATTGCAAGGATGAAAAGATAAGGTGACAAAGGGTCACCTTGTCTTATACCTCTTGTTGGCTGGAATTCTTCACAAGGTGAACCATTCAGTAATACTGATAAGGAAGTAGTACTGATGCATTGAAAAATGAAATCACAAAAATCATCTGAAAAGCCAAAAGAGTGAAGAATTTTAAGCAAGAATAACCACTCCAATCTGTCAAAAGCATTTGACATATCTAGTTTCAAAGCCATCCAACCTGTTTCTCCTCTTTTCTTCTTCATGGAATGTATAATTTTCTGAGCAATCACAGTGTTATCACTTATTAATCTGCCTGACACATAAGCAGCTTGAAATGGGGAGATAATCTTTTCCATTAAGGGTTTTATTCTATTAACAATGACTTTAAAAATTATCTTGTAAGAAGTATTGCACAAGCCAATGGGTCTGAAGTCAGCTGCACTTGTTGCCTTTTTCTTCTTAGAAATTAGAGAAATATAGGTCTTGTTAATTAATTTGCTTGAGTAAATACTTACTTTCAAAAAATCTTCTTACCATTAGGCAGACATCTTCACCCACTATATCCCATCGGCTTTTATAGAATCCATCTTGGAAACCCTCTGGACCAGGTGCACTCCGAGTTTTCCATGCTTTTTAGAGTATTGTGAATCTCTTCATTAGAAGGAATTCTGGTAAGAGACAAGTTATCTTCATCAGAAATAATGGAAGGAAGAACATTGTATAAAGTGTCTTCTATAATGGGATGGATAGAAGTACTTATACTCTTAAAGTGCATGGTAAGGTGACTTGAAATCTCTTTCTGCTCTGAAGCCAATTATTCTCATAATCTTGTATAGAATTAATATTATTTCTGCTCTTTCTGCTATTGACTCTAGTATGGAAATACTTGCTGTTGTTGTCCATTTCTTTTATGAAATTGTCTCTTGACTTTTGATGATAAAATTCACATTTGATCTTGTGCCACTTGCTTAGGTCATGGTTTAACTTACTTATTTCTTCCTTGTTGCCTTGAATAGAAGGATTCTCCTGAAGTACTTTTAATTCTTCTTGTAACTTGTCAACATTCTGATTAATGTTGCCAAACTATTCTTTGTTCCAGAGAGAAAGTTTCTTTCTAGTGATATGCTGTTTACTAACCAATTGATAAGAAGGTGAACCACTAACATAGGAATTCCAAGAATTAGCAATAATAGTTTTACAAGAAAAATCATTAAGCCAAGTTAGAAAGAATTTGAAAGGTTTCCAATAACTAGGCATTGTGGCATCAGCAACAAACATGATTGGACTATGGTCACTTCCAACTTGATTAAGATGGTAGAGTTTACTATTAGGAAAATTAAGATTCCAATCTACATTTCCTAAAGCCAAGTCTATTCTAGAGTGTTTAGTTCCAACCCCCATGTTGCTATTAGTCCAAGTGTAATTTTTACCAACATATCCTAAATCTTGTAAACCACAAGTAGCTATGATGTTATTAACTAAACCATCAGCAGAAGTAGAGGGGATAGTATCACAGTCAAGTATTTGAAAGTTCAAATCTCCCATTAAGACCCATGGCTTATTAATGTCATTACTGATAGCATGGATGTGATTCCATTGATTTTTCTTCCTTGTATAATTAGAGTAACCATACATACAAGTGAGCATGAATTGTGTTTACTTAGATTAGCTTGAACGAGACATTGAACATATTATGAGAAGTATCAACAATGTTAAAAGTGAAACCATCTTTCCAGAGCAGAACTAAACCTCCGGAGAGACCATGTGGCTCTATATAAGCACTATTGGGATAATGATACTGTTTTAGGAGAGGAAAGCATTTGGAACTGTTCAGTTTGGTCTCACAAAGAAATATTATATCAGGGTTTTGAGCACGAATAATGTCACTCAAGTGGTTTCTAGTATCCGAGCTCTTAAAACCTTGAACATTCTAGCAGACTATTTTCATATTATCTATCAAAGAAGTGAAAAAACAAAGCAAAATTGATTTAATACGAGCAACACTTAATTGTAAACCAGCATTGCATGGAAAATTAAATGCATGAGACGTGAATGCATGAGAATGATCAAAGTAATGATTGAAAGTCAAAATGCAGGTGTGAATATTAAATGAGTATGAGTAGTACAGATATTTAGAAAAATTAAAAGATTTGGACAAAATTATATGCAAAGATGGAATTACTTTAATTTTAGTTTTATAACTAGAGTTTTTGAGATAAAGAGATACATGATCCCTCTTTTGAGTCTGCATTATAAGATTATCTCCATTTGTGAACTAGTGAGTATTCATGGAGGTTTGAACTGGATTCAGCATAGTACTTTGAGTAGCATTTTCACTGGCTGGAGGAATCTTAGTAGTGATTTCACCCACCCTATGACGTTTTCCTAGTCTACTATCATCACCAGAGGAAGTTGCTTCAGCATTAATGAGAGTACTAAAATTGAAAACATCACCATCCTTTGGAGGAATAAAGCTGGTGGACTTGACAAACTTCTTTGGGTTCTTCTTGACTACTGGAGCTTTAGATGAAGATAACTCAGGACTCTGAACTTCAGAATTAATAATTTTCCTAATACTATTCATCTTGCCAACAAAGTAGGGTTTATCGTGCGCCTTTTTCAGAAAGTTAGCAGCAGCATTGCAAGCATCCTTGGAGTGATTAATAATGTAGCATTCAATGCAAATTCCTTTTGGTTGACGTTCAAAGAAATATTGTTGCCATTTGGTGACACCAGCATTGGTTGAGCATTTCACACCTCTTCTCATGGGCATGGACAGATCAACATTGACACAAACTTTGACAGGGTAACCTCCTATGGGAATAGCATCTTTAGGTTCAATTGATATAACCTCACCCGCTACCTGAGCAATTTTTATAACAGAGGTAACATTTATATGTTCTGGCAGTAAAAACTTGAGTTGAAGCCAGAAGAGTTGGAAACCCCAATGCTTTTCAGTGTAGCTCACTCCTGGAATATAATCGTGCACCACAAGAAGATGTTTATTTAAGCCCCATGGTCTTTCATCAATAACTTTATTCAGGAGCTCCCATTGATTGAATTTAAAAATAAATGTATTTGGCTCAACCTCAATAATCTTTAGATTTTCCAAAGTTAGAAAAGGCCAAGTAAAAATAATCCCTTTCTCCACAGCATCATAACCCATTCTGCCTTCAATAATCACTTTACCAATAGCACTAGCTTCCCATTTGTCCTCAATTTCATCTTCTTTATTGCTTCCCTCGATAACTTCAATTTCTTTGACATCACCTAAGTCTAGAGCTGCCTTCTCAAACTTACTGACTAAATCAGAAACCTGACTTGAGCTTCCTTTCTCCATCTCAGAGTAAAACTGCTTATTGTAAACCAAGGAAATATGGAAAACTTGTGTAGAATAATTTGGATTTTTGTAACTGGTATGAGATATGATAATGGTTTTGATATGACCACTATTAGGTTTTACGGAAGGAAGATAAGCTCAATTATAGCTATGAAATAACTGAGAATAATCTTTATACCTATAAGAAAGGTAACAGACTTGCTTAAGACTCTCTCTAATTTGAGAAACATCATAGCTGTCAGTATATTGATAATAGAGTAAGATAAGGAAAGTTATTAACTGCGACATATTGACTAGACTGTTTTTGAATTTGAATTTGGTAGAATTGCTTGAATGGCGGAATGACCAGCTAGTTGAGTTAACTGAGTTGAAACCGAGTTGAAAATTCTCCATGAAAGTACTATTAGCAAAAGCTCTGAATCCAGTCCTTTGTAAACCTGTAAGCAAAAGCTTGCATATATACTCAGCAAAAGCTATGATCACAAAAGCAAAAGCAGCAAAAGCCATTAGATAATAATCAAGAAGCAGCCACCAAAACATGAATCATGAAAAGATTAAGCTTCCATAAAGATGAAGGAAAATCCAAAGCTAATGTAAGAAATATCTTTAAAAAGATTAGAAAACAATGCAGAAAATAATGAGATTTAAGTTTACAACATCTAGAAAGAAAATTATGAATCAAAAATCATTGGGAAACAACTAATTTGTATAATTATCTCATATCATATCTAGTAAAACACAACTAATTTGCATTGAAAAGACCTATTCTTTCGAAACAGAGGGAATATATAATTTAAAAGTAAACATGATCTACTATGATTTGTACATATTAGTTGATTCTTGTTGTTTGTTAGAAAATAAGAAAAGAAGGAAGAATAATAATAATCAAAAGAAAGAAGAAAAAAAAGTGATGGAGTTCTGCTTTTGGCTATAGGGGATAAGGAGGAAATAAATGGTAGAAGTTCGAAATGACAACGAATTTAAATCTAATATTTTGATGATACGTTCCCCTTACATGACTCCACATTCCTACCAAATAAGCTTGATCCAAGATACCGAATCTCACTATTTACCGATCATGCTCATATTTTTGGTAGAAATGTGGATCATGCTCATTTTCAACCGTTAATTTTTGACGGCTGATTTACAAAGGAGTAAATGGTGGTATTATACATCTTGGATCATGCTCATATTTTTGGTATAAATGTGGAGTCTTATAAGAAAATATTAGACTTAAATTCATTGTAATTTGAATTTTGTGGAGAAAATGGAGCAAATCATGTATGATACTGTGCATATAATAGTGTCCACGGATCATCCTTCTATAAATAATAAGACATGATGTGTTCGCGAACTGGTTGATTTTGAGACTTCTTTGGATACTTTTTATATCGCTAGTACATAAACAGATTTGGACAGTTCGCAAACTTATAAAAATAAAATTTTATGAGTTTTGAGACGACAAAATATTTACGAACTGTTTTTGTCTTGTGAATTACTACACTTTTTCTTGGGTTAACCACTTGGTGCACTACGTACATTTCCACTAATATACGGTTGTAAATTTCTTCTTAGTGATTAAAGGAAAACTTCTCACATGCTTACATGATCAATCTATATGGAAAAGTTAAGCTTCCTTGTTACATAACAAAGTAATTCTTAAACATGGGAACAAGTTCACGAACCCAGATTTGTTCGTAAGATTCATCAATATGAATAGATGTTCGTAAGATTCATCAATATGAATAGAGGACTCAATGCATACTAGAATCTCAATCCTACACTTCTATGTCCTAGTTGCGGCTTGAGTCATCCTATAAAAAGCTAGGTCTCCTCTAGAAAAACTGTATAAAGTTATATGATTGGTCAATTTTAGGTAATTGAAATCTGAAGTTTGCAAAATTTGGAAGATCTTTTAATTTTTCTCTTTCATTTCATATTTAATATGATTGGTCAATTTTAGGTAATTTCTTTGCAGTAATATTTTTATAAAAATAAAAATGGTAAATCAATAAGGGAAGTCTAAGAATCCTACTATCCACTTAATATTTTGACTTTGAAACAGAGGGAGTAATTATTACTAATCATCTGACTTAGAATTTATGAAAAACTTAGTAGAGCTTTAGTTTTCAGTTGCCCGACTGGGGATGCCAATTTATTTAATCGAGGGATTTGAATAAAATAAAATATACTTACTGCGAAGTAAAATAAATAAATCCTTATCCATACATTTTTGCTACCCTTATGTATTTAATTTCTTTTAAAACAACTAATTTTTTAAATCTATTTAAAATGTTTTGTTCTTATATATGTCAGAGTCGGTATGATGAAATGAAGAATAACATGTTGAATTTAGTCCATTTCAACAAAAAAGATAATAAATCAGACTATTTCGACCAAATCCAAAATTTTGGTGTTGCAGTGACTATGGTCGATTTTTTTTCCAATGCTGATGATATTTGCAAATAAATATATATTCTTAAAAATTTTGGAGGCTATTACCGTCGGCATTGTTTATTTGATGAATGCTATGCCGACTGTTGATTATGCTCTGCAAGGACTTCACAACTTATACAGTCGGTATGACAATCCAGTGGCGGAGCCAAAAGAATTAGGATGTGGGGACAAATTTATATGGTAAAAAATGTTATCATATAACAAAAATACGGCCGAATTCCGTCCGAAATTTTTAGACTTTTTTATTATTGATATTATGATATTTCTAGTATATGGCCCCAAAATTTCATACTTACAATTAACTTTTAATGCTAATCACACCTATTACTAATATTTTTAAGACATTTTGTAAGATTTATGCATGATCTAAGCTTATATTAGTGTTTATTTTTAAATCTTGGGAGGACAAATCTGTATAATTCCTAAAAAAGCTAAGGCTTAAGTTGTAATTTGAGGATCTTAGGGAAGACAACTGTCCAACTGTCCTTCCTAGTCCCAACATGGCTCTGCCACTCATGCCGACTGTTGATGGTGTAAAGAGAAGAAAAAAATTATAAATGGTGCCATAAAAAAGAAATAGAATTAGGTTCCCAAATGCAGGCTAAAGAACTACTCCCTCCGTCCCATATATATAGGCGGAATTTTGGTTTTTGTTTGTCCCACTAAATAGACGGACTTTGCTTTCCAAGATGAATTTTTCCATATATACCCATATTTATTGTACATAGGTAATTGTGTTGGAGATAAGACGAAGGGTAAAACAAGAAAAAACATATAAAATTATGAATCCCATGTAATTTTCTTAATCTAAGAGAATTGTCTCTCTCCGCCTATATATGTGGGACGGAGGGAGTAGAAATTTTAGAAATATCACAAAAAGATCAAAAATAGATTAATTAAAAATTCGTGCACACCTTAACTCTAACTAACGGATAAATAAATGAGACCGTGAATCTGGCACAAAAGATATACACCGATGAGTTTTTAGCAGCATCAAAGAATTATGAGAACCAAGCATTCACCATTTCAATAAGTTGCTTCAAAAAAAAAAAATATTCAATTTAATGTAAATTATTTTACTGCTTTGTAATGGAAAAATGGGAAAAATCTTGAGTCAAAGAAAAACAAATCGGTTTAGTCGTGTAAGGATACCAGTGTGTCTGCTTTCTTCGCTTCCTCTTCAGATTTCCACACAATGTCATCCAAACCAGTTGATATGTTCTTGTAAAACTGCATTCGTTTTACAGCAATTTGTCAAACGAATATCAGACAGTAAAATATAAAATTCTCCATAAAGTATTTCTTCATCAATGTTTGCGTACAACTAATATACCTTGTGAAATTCAAGTGTATCTCCACCAGCTTTACGTAGCTCGACCATGTATAATGAAGGAGCCACCTCAAAAACCTGAAGGAAACAAATATGCATGCCAATGATTGATAACAACAAGCGCTAAAAAGCCCCGGTAAAGAGCACAAAGACGTTAATTAAGTACCTCGGTTGCAATAGACAAAGGTCCTTTGTGGCGACTCTTACCTCCATGAAGCTTCATCTGAGACAAAGTTATGAAAAGTATTTCATCAGAAATACAATGCTACAAAGTAGAAGCGTTTGGAGGGTCGTGATCCCGTACCTTGTACCGATTCTTTTTCACATCAAACCCCAAAGGAGTGGCAGCTTCTTCGATTTTAGCAAGTATCTCGTTAGGCGGATGTTTGGAGGTAAATCTAGTTTCCCTTTTAACAAGTCCCTAATGAGAGTAGAAGATTAAATACAGTACTATTGAGCATTCACAACTAAGCATAGACAATAAACGGCACTTATCCAATTACAACCTAAGTACCAAGTTGAAAGAATTCAATCAACATAAAGTGAATGAAGCTAGCATACCATCTGCTTATCAAATAGATTGCCAAGATTGAGACCCTGAGAATGAGAGATGAGTTGGAAGGCATTCATGCTAACTGGTCTTACATCCTCTTTTTCTTTCTTTTCTACTACAAGATTTCTGGTTTCCTGTTTCAAGAAACAAAATTACCAGTAACTAAAACTCTACTACAGCCTTCTCTGACAGTTACTAACTAAACGCATACAGATTGCTCTGCTTATACAGTTTTATATCTTTATTACAAGAAAAGTTACCGCAGATTCATTAAAAATAGCATCGACATCATCAAGATTAATCTCTTCTTGTTCAAAGACTGGTGGCTTGTATCCTTTCTTAAACCATTCGTCCTTTAATAACTCGGCGAAAGTAATTCTCTGTTGAAGTATTATATATAAGTTTAGGACATACGCGACATCCACCAGCACTACATGAATCTTGAATCAATATGCTTCACAAATGCACTTTATTTCACTTTATTAATTAAGTGATGAAGGGAGTTACTGTTGAAGGATTGGGATCAAGGATCCTCTTAATTAATTTCTTTGCACCCGAAGAAAACCATGGAGCAATCGTAAATTCAGCCTTAAAGATCTGCAGTCAGAAAACAAACGAATCATAGATTTCTAGCAACAAAGTAACATAGTATTGCATATGATGGTCATTGCCAACAATCTTACCTTATTGTATAAATCCATGAGGTTTGATTCTTCGAAAGGAAAATAGCCTGCCATGAGGACAAAAAGGATTACACCACACGACCAGAAATCTGCCTTAGCTCCATCGTAACCTTTATCGTTGATCACCTAGCAAAGAAGTAGAAGGATATAGCTCAAACAACACAAAGAGAGGAGGGATATGAAAAGCCTTAACAATGGGGATTTCGAATTGTCCTACATTCCTATAAGCTATAAATACCTCTGGAGCAACATATTGTGGTGTCCCACAAACAGTGTGAAGTAACCCATCTTCCTGAAATGAAAAAGAAAAACAACTAATCAAGCAACAAGTATTGTTAGCGTGCAACAAACATGGTTAATTAACGTGAAAGATCCAATTTCCAGGGTATGAGCAACTTAAGATCCTGCAGTTAATAAGCCTTGGACAATCCTATCCTTGTAAGCGAGTGTCCAAGTTTGTTTAGGCTCATGGACTTCAATAAATACAGGAAATGTTTTTGACACTTACTCGAAGTTGCTGAGGTAGAGCACTTAATCCAAAATCCGAGACTTTAAGATCCCCATTAGCGTCCAACAGCAAATTCTCAGGCTACATATTGTTAGAGTACACAAAAGCAGTTGTTCTCTATTGATTAAAGTGATCAAGATTCAAAAATTACCAAAACCAAAAATAAATAATTGTAAAAGTTTTGGGTTTGTTGTTTATTACCTTCAAATCTCTATGAAAAACTCCTCTACTATGGCAGTAATCCACAGCATGTATTAGCTGCTGAAAGTATTTCCTTGCTTCATCTTCCTTCAATCTACCTTTTTTCGCCTAAGTAATGAATATAGGAGGTGGAGGAGGAACCGCATTCAGAAAACGCTAAGTATACGAAAAAGTTACATATCAATCGAGTCGAAATGATGAGAATATCGATCTTACGATTTTGTCGTAAAGTTCACCACCAGTGACAAATTCCAAAACAATGTATACCATTGTCTTACTAGCCATAACCTACATGAACCAATTGTAATCCCCATTTTTGAAGTAGTCATTACAAAAATCATGAACAAATTAAACTTCACATGCAATTCACAAACAACTTATATAATATAACATTTACCTCGATCAAACGAACCACATTCGGGTGTCTAACCAATTTCATGGCTGATATTTCGCGCTTAATCTGCATTCGTCATTAACATAAAAATGAATATCATTTTAAACCCTTAAACAAACGGAGTTAATTAATGCTATTTGAAAATCCTATAAAAGTTGTGCAAATTTCATCATTTGTGTAATATTTGAATCAGATTTAGAAATTACAAATGAAACATATATATACCTGACCAATTATGTTATGTTTAATAACTTTTTCTTTATCAATAATCTTGATAGCAACATTTTCTCCAGTTTCGACATTTTTAGCGAACTTGACTTTTGCAGATGTTCCTTCTCCTATTGTTCTTCCTAACTCATATTTCCCTACTCTTGTTCTCCCTTTACTACTACTACAGCCGCTTCTCATTCTCTTCTTCACTTACTGTGATTTCATTTTAGAAATCAAATCTGTCGATAATAAGATCTTCAGTTTAAGTGTTATCAGATTTAAAATCATTACTCTTATTGTTTTTGTTTTCTTTAGTACTTCATACGAAGAAGATTTAATACTTTTTTTCTTCTTTTCTTAAATCTTTTCTTTTTAAGATTTTGACGTGGATCCTTCCTTGGCTCATTTAATTTTTCTCAACGCTGGTTAATACATTATTGGTTGATGATTCTCAACGCTGGTTAATATATAATAAGATACGCGTTTCATACGCGGAACAGAACCCACATGACATGATTCTATTGCTCAAAATTTCGGGCATGCTCCATGCCACCCAACTCCACAAGTATGTTCTTTTTTAAAATTAAAATTCTGCACATTCAAAAACAACAACGATGACGTGAAGATCTTTGATGACTGTTTGTACCGTGAGTAAAAATGTCATATAATGGGCCAAATTGCTACTTGAATCACCTTTTGGTCCTCATCCAAACCTGCCATCCAGCCAACCGACGTAGCTACCAGCTAGTCCAAGCGTTTCGTAAAGTCAACGACCGGTCAGTGGACAAAGTCAACATCCGGTCAATGGTAAAAGTCAACCGTCGGTCAACTATCGAAGCCAAATTTCCAGTCGCGCTTCTAGCCAGTTTTCGTCCATGTTGTCAGCGATGCTGCCAACCAGTTCCCCGCCATGTCCCCAGGGCATGTCCCCCGGCGATGCTCTCCGGCCATTTCCCCCGGCCATTTCTCCCGGCCAAGTCCGACAGCCATCACTACACCATATTCAGCGATTAGTAACTAAAATTCGTTACCAACATGTAGACGTCACGAATTTGTGACCAAAAATTTCAGTTACGAAAATTTAGTGACACAACGTGTTCGGTTACGAATTTTTACTAGTTTAGTGACGGCCCCCTCTCGTGTCACGATTAGTGACTGCTGGAAAAAAAAAACTTGTGAAAGAACCGTGTGTAGAGTAACACTCGGTAACACCCTCCTGAGCAGCGTGTGAATGAACCGTGTACATTCTATCAACTTTACCCTATCGTGTGAATGAACCGCAGAAACTTATCCCATTCTTCTCTCTTCAGTCGTCTTCTGCTCTGGGTATGTTCAGGCGATAAAATTAGGGTTTAGATAACTTTCAATCATCGATCGATTTAGCCGAGAAACATCACAGAAATCTCTTTAATCTTCTCCATACCTTTGAATCATCGATCTGTGTAAGTGTTAATCCATGAATCTAAAACGATCTGTTTCATTTTATTTTCAATCGATCTGTTTTATTTCATTTTTATTTTTTCCATTCTCTAATCTGTGAATCTAAAACGATTTGTTTGATATGAGTTATGTTTTGTTAATCTTCTTCATATAAATCAAATTGAATTTTTTTTTTCTTCTAATTTCTTGTTAGGGTTTGAAGAATTTTGAAGACTTGAAGATTGAAGAATTTTGAAGGTATAAATCTTCTTCATATGAACTGATTTTAGGGTTTTATGTTAATTTCGAAAATTTCTATTTTTTTAGGTGATTTTAGGGTTTTATGTCTCAGTTCTGTATCTTTTTGATGATTGAAGTGTGTTTATAATAGCAACACCATGTTTGTAAATATCATACTTGCTTATAATGTCTTATGGTGAATATCATGACAGAATTGTATTTGTTGAGGGATACCATGTTTTTAAATATCATACTTGTATGTTCAAGTTTTTGATCCACTAGTCCTCCTGTGTAAAGATGCATATTGTTGTTATACATGGTGTAGTTTTTTAGGCCTTAGAAGCATAGTAAGTTGACTAGGCAGAGTGCTACCTGATAAAGGTATACTGATGAATGTGCCCATTGAATTGTAATATTCCTTGCTAAAGTCTTATATATTCTTGGAATGTTTGATGAGAGCTAGAGCACTCTCTTTCCTCGAACCACTTTGATAATGCACATGGTCCCGCGTATTCACCTACTCAGACTGCTTCAGCTGGTCAGAATAGTTCACCTGCTGCGCTTCCACATGAAGCTGAGATATCACCAGCTCGATCAGCAGTGAGCTGCTCGTAATAGTTCACCTTCGGATGGAGCCAAATGTTCATTGTTGAACTTGGATGATGAGGTCATTCTTGTTGGTCGAGTTTGTACTGCAGGTGAATTTGGACACCTTTGTCACGGCTCACCAGTAGTGAAAATCATGTTAAAGTGTTGTTGGACCTCATACTTTTGCCACTTGCACCACCATAAGAGCTAACCGGTTTGTGAATACCTTTCAAGAAGTTGGAGTTGGAGGCTATGTGGTTCATCCAAAAGTCTGCATCCGATATGATTAGAAGGGTCTATCTGTCTTTTTGGAAATGATGTGGATAACTCAGCCAGCAGCCTATGCTTTTTTGCTATTTTGTCAGCCATCTTTTTTGTTATTATTCGCACTTTTATATGTAAGCTGAACAACCTGATATGTTCTCGTAGGTAAACTCTTAGTAAATTCTGATGCAGTTGTGCTTAAGGGAGATTCTTATGCAAATGTGCATAAGAAAGTACTAATTTTAAATGACTTTGAATGTTAATATATCTTTTTTGTGAATTTTACTTTGTGTATGAGTGTAGTTTTTGTTTCTATATGTATTTTTGGTTGTGTAGATGACTGCAGTTAAGGTTTGCTGAAGCAATAGGAGCCAGCTGGGGAATATCAATCCCTGGTAATTACTTGACCTGTTTCTGCTTGTACATTGAAGTTGCAATTTATGGATATAGTTTTAACCTTAAGTTTTACACTTTCTTGCGAGGTATAATGTTTAATGATCAAACTGCTGTTGGATTATGTTGTTCGTGACCTTCATCTCTGGTAAGTCTATTTTGTGATCTTCTTGACATGAGGCACAACCATTTCTTTTTTCTTTTATGTTATCTACGCTTCTGAGATCTAAGAAATTCTTGTATTTACTTTTCGGCGGTAGCAATGGCGAAAGGAGACGATGCAGTTCGTAAGAAGAAGAACAAAGTCTTAAGAAAACGACTTAATGTTGACCCTTCTACTCTGTCTACACGTATTGCTGGTATTATTTCTGCTAAACAGAGACGAAAACAAGGAAAATGTCGCCAGTGTGAGGTACTTGTTACAAATTTTTCATTCATTTATATCCAAAATTAGGGATTAGTACAACATGGGTTTGGTGTTTATTGCTAGGATATTTCTTTTGTATGTGTGTGTGCAATCTGTAAAGTCAGGGTTTATTGAACAATAGAATCTAGAGTGGTGAAAAACTGAGTAGAGATAAGGAAACTTGGTTTTGGTTGGTTTATAATCGGGTTGCTAGAGTAGAAAAGTTGTTGATATCACTAGAGATAGAGCTGAACAGCGTTGTAAAGTTCATAGTATTTACCCCATCAATTTATGTTATATCATAATAACAGTATGCAGAAAACCAGAGAAAAAACTTATTGAAGAACTTAGAAACTGCAAATCTTAATTCCGGTGGAAATACAGAATGGAGAAGGCTTTGACAGAACGCCAAAACACCCATTAATGAAGCTAGAGTTGTCCATATCTCCTTCATTTTTTTTTCTTTCTCTGCAAATGAAGAACCAATAAGCAATTAGTGATGAATATATAATGGGTTTGGTTTGTCAAAGGGATTCAGATGAGAAAAGGGTTTTCTAATCTTTGACTGAATTGGAGTCTTTTTTTCACAACTATATATAAAGTCTTATAACGAAGGAAAGAAAATAATATCCATTTATTTTGGTTATATTTTTCTGGGTCTTTGAAGTTTATATGACGTTAGAAAGGGTGAAAAGGAAAGACCTAGGGAAGTTTCTTTTGCGGACTTCGTTTTTCCCCTGTAATGATTCAAATTCTCCCTGTAACACCTATAGTAACTTTCTTGTTTGGCATTGATGGAACAAGTGTGGATGCTTAAGATGTTGGACTTTGGATTACCGTAAGTTCAGTTTCCGTAGATAGAAATTAGTTGTTCATCTTTTGTTGTATGGTATAGATATTTTCTGATTGTTGTGCTGCTAGCTAGTATTTTCTTAGAACAAATTTGTAATGTGTGATTGCTTACAAGTCCGAGAGCTTTATTTCTTAGTAGTATTCTTTGTATGTTTTATCTTGCGTCGATATGGTATGCGAGAGTTTGTGTAACTCTATTTCTAAAAGCATTGTTTTCTTGCTTGCAGGTGAAGCAGTTATAAAGAATGTCGAGGACAAGCGGATATTGAATAAAGAAACAAGTGGATCCAGGTAAACTTATTGGTATGCTGGAACTCTTATATTTTTGGAGTGATAAAAGAGTTATCTGCCTATACTTAGCATTTATGGATCATCTGACAGTTGAACTCAACATGAACGCAAGTATCATATAGCAATTATTTTTGCTTCTTATATTTTTGGATGATAAGTCATCTGCCTATACTTAGCAGTTATGGAACTTCTATACTTAGCAGTTATGGCTCATGAACACAACAGAAATCGGATTGAATGACTTCTTTTGAATGTTGGAATATTAAATTGGATTGATG
Source organism: Papaver armeniacum (assembly GCA_023531295.1). Lineage (NCBI taxonomy): Eukaryota > Viridiplantae > Streptophyta > Magnoliopsida > Ranunculales > Papaveraceae > Papaver > Papaver armeniacum. Next base: position 13,639 of record JAJJWW010001870.1, on the reverse strand, counting down.
ACTTCTTTTGAATGTTGGAATGTTAAATTGGATTGAATGACTTCTTTTGAATGTTGAAATATTTGAATTGGATTGTATTGTAACAATTCCTGGGGATAGGGTACCTGCCGGGTAAAATGAAAGGGAGGGAACATTAACATTGACCAGGTCAATAAAGACTGATTTTTTTTTTGTAACAAAAGGATTCGTAACGGCAAAGAAGTGTCACTAATTTTTACCAGGATAGTAGGAATCAGTCAACGTTGACCTGGTCAAACAATTAGTAACCCTAGTAAAAATTTAGTAACGGAAAATTCTTGGTTACTAAATTTGTACCAGAACACTGAAGTCGGTCAACATAGAGTTAGTCAATGTATTTGTAACCAAAAAAAAATATTTGGAAACGGTCATACGTCGGTTACGATCTTTGTGCGTCACAACTCCATTTCGTGACTCAAATAGTGTGTCACAAAATGCAAAATATGGTGTAGTGCATGTTGCCGAGCCTTGTGCACAGGCGAAGTCCTCCATCCAGATTGCCAGCAGTGCAGTCAGCCAGTCTCCATCTATGTCGCCAACCATCCAGTCTCCAACCATGTCTACAGTCAAGCCAGTCTGCCAGCGGGTCATACCATTCAAAGCTTGACAGTCGCAGTCAAACAACAGAAAGGAGGCATACAGAATTAATACAGGGAGGCATGCAAGGAAGATTAATGTCAAGAGCCATGCAGGGCAAGTCAATAGGCATGCAAGTCATATTAATACAATTAATGTCAAGAGGCATGTAAGGCAAGTAAAGACGGTTCATGCCTACCTTGAAATTAGAGGAATAGCCTAATTTGCAACGGTATAAATAAGGAGAATTATAACCCTAAAGGGGGGGCTAGCTGATACAGAAAAAATCCATCGTATATCCATTGTAATTTTGATGTCAATAAAACATCACTCTCCAAGGGGATTCATCCGTGGACGTAGGCACATCTTTCTGAACCACGTTAAATCTGTGTCTCTTTTTTTTTGTTCTTCAATTCGTTTCCTAACCCTAATTACACATCAAATCATCGATTCAATCGTGTTTCGTGCCCAAAAATAATTTGGGATACAAACACTGACATTGAAAACGTTAATGTGGTGTACCGGTATGGCGATGATAACTTGAGTTTACGTCGTAGAATGAAATGTTTCCATAGTAAAATTTGATATAGGGAAACTTCAGACAGGTCATTACGCCAAAGACAATGGGTAGCTTTGAAGGGTGCTAGGGGGATGTTTGAAAGGGAATAGGGGGATGTTCAAATTGGGTGCTAGCTGATACAAAAAAAATCCATCGTAAATCCATTGTAATTCTGATATCAATAAAACATCACTCTCCAAGGAGATTCATTTGTGGATGTAGGCACATCTTGCCGAACCACGTTAAATCTGTGTCTCTTTTATTTGTTCTTCAATTCGTTTCCTAACCCTAGCTACACATCAAATCAGCGATTCAATCGTGTTTCGTGCCCAAAAGTAATTTGGGATACAAACACTGACATTGAAAACGTTAATGTGGTGTACCGGTATGGCGATGATAACTTGAGTTTACGTCGTAGAATGAAATGTTTCCATAATAAAATTTGCTATAGGGCAACTTCAGACAGGTCATTACGCCAAAGACAATGGGCAGCTTTGAAGGGTGCTAGGGGGATGTTTGAAAGGGAATAGGGGATGTTTGAAGTCAAATTGGATAGCATTGGTTTTAGGGTATGCTTCCCCTAGTCCAAAGAATATGTGGGCTTTTTGACTTAGCCCCGAGTCCAAATGACAATCGAGAGTTGTCCATACTCCGTCCCTCAGAGCCGTCACCTAGTATTGGCGAGCTAGGCGAACGATGGCCTAAGTCCCCCAAATCTTATTTTTGCTATCAGCTTCTTGACTTCTTCTTCTAGTACACTGGCAAATTGCAGAACAAGTAACCTGGGTTTATGTTTTAGAAAGGTCAGTTTTACGCAAGTTTCTATTTTCCATATTTTATTTCATAAATATTCCTAGGCCCAACTAGCGGCAAAATTAGAATGTTCCAAGAATATGTGATGAGATTAGAGCATCTCCAACAAAATGTGCAAATAATCCTATGTGGATTTTTTATTTAGTCCTTTAATTTATGGGGTCTACACATAGAGTAAATATAGGATTTCATATCTAAAAAATCATCTCCAACAGTAGAGAATTCTTTTGAAAAATAGTGAAAAATATGACATGGAGGTGGAGGCGAAGGTGTAGATAATACTTTCTTGAACACCTTCATATTTAGTAATTGGTCCCTCCTAGTTTGTAGGACCCTACTATTGGAGATGGATTTATGCCAAAATGGGGTCTAAAATCCTATGTATCACTTAAAAAAAAAATCACCCTCTGTTGGAGATGCTCTTAGAAGCCGATGTAAATGTCAAGATCATGGAAAATCTGCCAAAATGTACTATTAGTTATTTTGGAACGCGCAATTGGGGGATATATAAACTAATTGGGGGATATAGGAAAATGACAAAATCTGGATCCAAATATAAAATCATGGTCACCCCTTATCTAAGTATTTTAAGTAATTCCTAATCTACCCCTCACTAATTAGGATTAGTGATTAATAATAATTAGTAAAATCTTAAGATTATTTGATAAATGATTAGTGTGGATTATTATTTGTGTTTGGGTGAGTGAGTGAGGTGAGAGTAGAAGGAGAGAAAAAAAATTTGGGAGGGAACTTTTTTGGTGAAAATGGAGGATATTATGAAGAGAGAATTGCTGCTGCTGAATCTTTAGCTCAACTACAACAAGGAGCATATCTTCAATCTTCATCCAATGCAACAACTCACAATTGCAAGTTTTTGTGGAACCAACACCTTTGGATCATGAATTTTATGAGCATGAAGTGTTTCGTGAAGAACCAACCCAAGAGAGTAAACTAGTTCAACATATAAGCACTCCCAATACTCAGGTAAAGCTGCTAAGAGGTTGAAATTTTGATTTTTTTTTTCTTTGAACCCACCATTTTTTCAGCTAAAAAAGCTCGGTGCAGGCATAGTAGTGGTATGAATACTATGCCGGAAGCCGCTATACCGGCAAAGTATTCATACTACGGCCATGCCGGCACCGAATATCCCCCATTTTGAAATTAAATCCGGCATAGTATTTTACCAAAAACACTATGCCGGTACAAAAGTTACTTTTTACCTACCACATAATATTTTACGGAATATGGTACCGGCATAGTTATTTTCTGCGGTTACCATGCCGGTACTGCATGAAAAACATACAACAAGCTCTACCTTCCAACACTAAATACCGACATAGACTAATTAACTAACCACCACGCCGGAACTCCCTACCGGCATGGATCCGTAAATATCATCCATGCCGGCACGGACACCGGAATTGTTAATTATAACGTTACTATGCTGGTACCTACAAAAAAACATCCCGAAAGGAGTGTTTTTCAAAGCTAAATACCGACATGGTAAATTAATTATGGAGTACGCTGGAACCCAGTACCGGCTTGAAACCATACATTACGAGTATGTCGGCACCTGTGCTTCCGGCGTTGATTTGTACTGAAATTTGTATGCCGGAAAAGGTTTCTGGTCTTCAGTTTTGGTTCAGTTCGACCATGCCGGGACATTGGTCGAGCAAACCGGAACTCATTTCCGGCATTCTTTTTTAATCTCTTTTGGAACTAATTTTCGTTCGATCTTTAGGTGGTGACATATATTGATCAAACAAATGCAAAACCGCTTGGTCGGGATACGTCGGAATACTATAAAATGCCTCTGGTATGTTACCAAAGAATTCTTTTCACCTAGTATCTTGAATATTACTAATGGATTGCTAGTAATGAACTTTCTAATCACCTATTGCTGTCCTTATGTAGGGAATAAAAGATCAAAAGTAAGCAATTGCTTGGGCTAAAGAGACGTCTCTTAAGAACATGTATGTGTTGGTGAGGAAACCCGTTTTGAGACGGTTTGCGAGAGAAGTGGGGAATACAAGGAGAAGAATAACCAAAAGAGAAAGGACTATGTATATCCAAAGAAGACTAATAGGGTATACAAGACTCGTACGAGGAAGGATAATTGCCCGTTTAAGCTTGCATTCCGTTTAAATGACAAGAATAATGAATGGGATTGTGCGGTTTGGTTTGGACGTCATAACCACCGGGATCCGAAATATTTTGTTGGTCACTCCCTAGTTGCGAAGCTAAAACCTCATGAATTCGTGGATGTAAAGAGATTGACCAAATCACTTATCAAACTGATACAAATTCTCTGAGGCTTCAAGGAAAAGGATGAGACTAACGTGTCTTCTCTACGTACAATTTATAGCGCACAAGCAACTATTAGAAGGGTGGAATGGGAAGGGAGGACCGTTATGCAAGAATTTTAGAAGATAGTTTGGGATCACAACTACACGCATATCATTAAAAGAGGGCCGGACAACAAGCCCCTTCAAATATTCATTTCGCATCCTTTGCTTTCACAATTGGCGAATACATGTTGTGGTATTCTTTTGATAGATTGCACCTACAAGACAAATAAATACAATGTAAAGACCCTCAAGCTCGGCAACGCTATTAGACCGGTCAAGTGATGATTTAGCCGATAATAACTCGATTAGTTTAACACGAACATTAATTAATAGAAATTAATCTAACAACGATCTAAATACGAAATTAGTATCGCTCGATAGATCTCGAAAAGTTAGGTGAAATGGACTATTCGAACGTGTCCCTTGGATACCAGACGAAGAAGATACAATCAGATACTTTTGAAGGGAAAATGGTATTTTTGCTTTAAACCGACCCGGCTGCCCATATCTTTTAGGTGGGTGCCTTTATCATTTGTCGTCGGCCTTATCCCTACTCGATCGAGAAGATAAGCTCATTCAGTCTTCTTTTTTCTCTTTCTTCTTCTTCTTCTTCTTCTTCTTCTTTATTCTTTTGCTTCTCCTCTGTTCTTCATTTTCTTTTCTCTGAAGCTTGATTTATGAATCGAGTATGTTAATCATGAAGAGATTAGTAATCTTAGTGAAGCTAGGCAGGTGTTGATTCAAGAAGTTCTCTGAATTAAGGAAGTAGAGAAAAAGATAATTTTGATAAGCGGATTTAGGGTTTTGAATTTGATCTTTGAATTCGTGTGGAATTAATATGTTATCCGAGTTGTTGGTAGATGAAGATTAATAGGGTTGTTATTTAATTAACGATGTTGTGTTGTGTTGATGAAGATCGAGGAAGTTAGGGTTTCTCAGAGAATTGAATTGGAGTTCGATTTGGATAGTGATTAAGAAGAATTAGACATAGTATTAGCTGGGTGTGGTGTTTTAAGAAGTGAATCGAAGTGTAGAACTAATATTGGAGAAGAGGATATTTGAGAATTGATTTTTGGGTTCTTCTGAGAATAAATGATAGAACTGAAGATTGAGAGATAAAGGCTAGGGTTCGATTCTATTGGAGTTATTGTTGGTATTGAATCAAAGGCTAAAGAGAAAATGGTAAGTTGAGTTAGAATTTCTGAAGTTAACTTTGAATTGTTGAGAAATTGCTTAGATTCAGTTAATTGTTGATGAGCTTGTGTTTATATGGAGATAGAAATAATGATATAGAGTTTTGTTATATCTTCTTTGTGAAGTTGAGTGGAACAGTGATTGGAGTATGGAGTCAGAGGTGAACCGGTGGAGGTTTATGAACTAAGGGAATTGGTAGAGATGCTTGTATGGATGATCTGTGCAGTGAGATAGAAAAACCTTGTGGTGTATACACTGTGTTGGTAGTGGTTGTGTAAGTTACAGGATATTGATGGTGATGTTTTGCTAGGTTGAATCAAGTAAATAAGAGAACGATTTCAATTACTTGAGAAGCTGATATCAGGTAATTGTTATTTTAGAATAATTTGATACAAGTTGTGTATTTTGTTTGAAATTGAAGTTTATACGTGTCGGGTTTGGAATTCACTACACCAAAACCAGGATTTTGTAACAAAGGCAACTTTGTCATAAAGTTTATTTTTCAATCACGATATACACTGTGATAAGTCCCGCAATGATTATAATCAAGTTACTAAATTTTGTATTAGTGATAATAATTAGGAATATTAAATTCTTTTATTAGTCACAATAATATTTGTTGACAATTTTACAGACAATCACAATTATAATTCAATGTGATGATTCCACCCAAATATTTCACAATATTTAAAACAACCCCAAAATTATAACACTTTGAATTTTACTTGTCACTAATTTTCCCACATTTATACAAACTAAGGCTAAGTCCTATGGGCTAGATATCTAGCTGCTAGATTGGCCATCCACGTCAGCCTGGGCAATCTCCTAACCCCTATGGGATGACCAATCTAGCAGGGAAACGCTGAACTAATCAGCGTCCAACGCCGCTCCATTCAACGTCCAAAATTTTTTTTTGTCTCCTGCTATCATTTCTTCTCTGCCTTTTTAACCTTCCATCTAATATGGTCTACGTTTTTAATGGAACTAGGGGTACAGCTATGGTACTTCTCTGCATAGCTGATGACATTAAGTAAAGTTACATCACGTCTATCACTATTAATTGCTAGGAGTGGATAAGCTTGATGATTTTCTTAAAACTGTTGGAAAAGCATGCCCTATTTTTTGTAATGGGTTTTTTATTCTTATTTTTCTATGACATTAAGTAAAGACCTCGAATGTTTCCATATGATCACAACATACTACACGTCTCTGCATCTTTAATTCCCCATACTCAACGTCGCTCCATTCGGCGTTATTTGTACAACGCCGAACCATTCAGTGTTTGCATCACTTTTTGAGCGCTGCACCATTCAGCGTTTCAATCTCGCCGATAGTGCGACTGCGAGCAACTGCTAGGAGAGAGAAGTAGCCAGATTGAGTGTTAACTTTTTCCCCACACTTTTTTCATGATTTGCAACACTTTTTGGCCAATCTAGCAGTCCAATCTAGCCCATTGGACTTAGCCTAACAATTATATATTTCATTTCTATAAAATAAATATATTTTTCTTTGTCTTTTTAATTTTCTTAATATCAGAAAACAGGATCAAGATCAAGTCAACAAGTCATGACTTTATAGAAAATTTGACTTTGACATATCTGCTTCTTCCGAAGACGGTGAAAATTACCAGACACCCTTATCTAATAACTGCAATAAAAATTCTGAAGATTGTGAAAATGACCAGACTACCCTTATCGGAAATAAATAAAGTAAATATTACAAACTGTTAAAATTACCATATTACCCTTAATGGAAAAAATGCAACAAAATATTATGCAGACTGTGAAAATGACCAGATTACCCTTATAAGAAATAATTGAAGTAAATATTACATATTGTGAAAATGACCATATTACCCTTAATGAAATTAGTGCAATAAATATTGTGGAAACTGTGAAAATGACCAGACTACCCTTATCGGAAATAAGTAAAGTAAATATTACAGACTATGAAAATAACCATACAACCCTTAAAAGAAATAAGTAAAGAAAATATTACAGACCGTGAAAATGACCATCTTACCCTTACTAGAAATAATGGAGTCTGTGGAAATGACCAAACTACCCTCATCGGAAATAAGTAAAGGAAATATTACACATTTTGAAAATGACCATATTGCCCTTACTATGAAAATGACCATATTACCCTTACTAAAAATAAGTGCAATAAATATCATGGAGACTATGAAAATGACTATATTACACTTACAAGAAATAAGTGCAATAAATATCATGGAGACTATGAAAATGACCAAACTACCCTTATCATAAATAAGTAACGTAAATATTACATACTATGGAAATGACTATTTTACCCTTACTGGAAATAAGTGTAATAAATATTCTGGAGACTATGAAAATAACCATACTACCCTTATCAGAAATAAGTAAAGTAAAATATTATAGACTGTCAAAATGACCATTTTACCCTTACTGGAAATAAATACAATAAATATCATGGAGACAATGACCAAACTACCCTTATCAAAAATAAGTAAAGTAAATATTACAGACTGAAAATGACCATATTACCCTTACTGGAAATAAGTGCAATAAATATCATGGAGACTATGAAAATTACCAAACTACCCTTATCAAAAATAAGTAAAGTAAATATTACAGACTATGAAAATGACCACTTTACCCTTATTGGAAACATATGCAATAAATATTATAGAGACATGGAAAATGACCAAACTACCCTTATTGGAAATAAATAAAGTAAATATAACAGACTGTGAAAATGACAATATTACCCTTACTGGAAATTAGTGCAATAAATATTATTTAGAATGTGAAAATGACCAGACTACCCTTATTAAAAATAATTAAAGTTAATATTTCATACTGTGAGAATGACCATATTACCCTTACTAGAAATTAAGGCAATAAACATCATGGAGACTATAAAATGACCAAAGTGCCCTTATCAAAAATAAGTCAAGTAAATATTATAGTCCGTGAAAATGACCATTTTACCCTTTACTTTATTTCCGATAAGTGGTAGTATGGTCATTTTCATAGTCTCCATAATATTTATTGCATTTTTTTTCAATAAGGGTAATATGTCATTTTTCACAGTCTTTAACATTACTTTATTTATTTCTGATAAGGGTAGTATGGTCATTTTCACGGTCTCCATAATATTTATTGCACTTTTTTCCAATAAGGGTAATATGGTCATTTTCATTGTCTGTAAGAATTACTTTACTTATTTCCGATAAGGGTACTATGGTCATTTTCACTGTCTCCATAATATTTATTGCATTTTTTTCCAATAAGGGTAATATGGTCATATTCACAGTATGTAAGAATTACTTTACTTATTTCCGATAAGGGTAGTATGGTCATTTTCACAGTCTCCATAATATTTATTGCATTTTATTCCAATAAGGGTAATATGGTCATTTTCACAGTCTGTAACATTTACTTTACTTATTTCCGATAAGGGTAGTATGGTCATTTTCACAGTCTCCATAATATTTATTGCACTTTTTTCCTATAAGGGTAATATGGTCATTTTCACAGTCTATAAGAATTACTTTACTCATTTCCGATAAAGGTAGTATGGTCATTTTCACAGTCTCCATAATATTTATTGCACTTTTTTCCAATAAGGGTAATATGGTCATTTTCACATCATGTAAGAATTACTTTACTTATTTCCGATAAGGGTAGTATGGTTATTTTCACAGTCTCCATAATATTAATTGCACTTTTTTCTAATAAGGGTAATATGGTCATTTTCACAGTCTGTAGAATTACTTTACTCATTTCCGATAAGGATAGTATCGTCATTTTCACAGTCTCCATAATATTTATTGCAATTTTCCAATAAGGGTAATAGGGTCATTTTCACAATCTGTAAGAATTACTTTACTTATTTCCGATAAGGTTAGTATGGTCATTTTCACAGTCTACATATATTTATTGTATTTTTTTCCAATAAGGGTAATATGGTCATTTTCACAGTCTATAAGAATTACTTTACTTATTTCTGATAAGGGTAGTATCGTCATTTTCACATTCTCCATAATATTTATTGCACTTTTTTCCAATAAGGCTAATATGGTCATTTTCACAATCTGCAATATTTACTTTACTTATTTTTGATAAGGGTAGTATGGTCATTTTCACAGTCTCTATAATATTTATTGCATTTTTCCAATAAGGGTAATATGGACATTTTCACAGTCTCTAAGAATAATTTACTTATTTCCGATAAGGGTAGTATGGTCATTTTCACAGTCTCCATAATATTTATTGCACTTTTCCAATAAGGGTAATATGGTCATTTTCACAGTTTATCCGATATATTTGAACATGTGATGTTCAATTCTGATATATTTCGTATCCAGTTCATCCGAAAGAGAAACTCAGCTTTACCTCTAGTAATATTTGAACATGTGATGTTCAATTATGATATATTTCCTCTCCAGTTCACCCGAAAGAGAAACTCTGGTCTAACTTTAGTAATCTTTGAACCTGTGATGTTCAATTATGATATATTTCGTCTCCAGTTCACCCGAACGAGAAACTCAGGTCTAATTTTAGTAATATTTGAACCTGTGATGTTCAATTATGATATATTTCGTCTCCAGTTCATCCGAAAGAGAAACTCAGCTCTACCTCTAGTAATATTTGAACCTGTGATGTCCAATTCAGATATATTTCGTCTCCAGTTCAGCCGAACGAGAAACTCAGGTCTAACTTTAGTAATCCATGAACCCGTGATGTTCAATTATGATATATTTCAATTATGGCATCGCCCCTAGCAGAGTGCGAGACAACGTCTCGAAGAAAAAAAAATTCTACGAGAAATTTGAATTTCATTCTGTTTTGGAGTCGCCCCTAATTCTTTTGGAGTCCCACCTAAAATTGCCAGGGAAAAAAAGCCAAATTTATAAATGATAGTAACACTTTTCTAGAACCGATGGAGTATATGTTATGAGGTTTATATAAGTGTTTTCTCAGATCATTATTTTATACTATAAGAAGAGTATTTTACGGTTACATGTTCCTTGGTTTTTACGTACGGCTAGAGATGAAGCATATTTCTTTGTACTTGGAGATAAGATTTAGTCTTTTATATTGACGGATAGAGATCAGATTTAGTCTTCTACATAGACGGCTAGAGATGAACATCCCACTTCGTTCTTATCAGCTATGTCCTCATCGTTTTTCATTATTCATTCATGTTTCATTTTTCAGAGAACAAACCAAAACCTAGCGTTTTCTCTCACAAGAAATTTTTTCCCACCATGATTCGATCTCAATCTTTGCATCATTTACTTCGATCTGTAACTAATTTCTTCGATCTATAAGTATTTTATTTCTTTAATCTCAACTGTGAGCCATCTTTTTCTTGAATCTTAAACAATACCTTTTTGTATTTCGTCTTGTAATAGTAGAAAAAAGATGGAAACCCATTTTGTTTCCTCATCAGTAAAGAAGAGTAAGACAGAAGTCAAAAGTGAAGAAGTTTTGAATTTCCTTTTATTTCATCATCAGTAGTATTATCAGTGGATTTCTCTGTTGTCAGAAACATGAAGTGAAATCCCTAATTTTCTTAGTTTCAGTTTTTTTTTTTCCTTTAGATCTGAATTTATGAATCGAGGGTTTCAGATTTCAATGATTTTTTGGCACAACTCAGATGATGTTTAGGATTGATGAGTTGATGCTTTGAGATTTGGGTTTATTTTGTTTTTCCTGTTTATTTCTGTTATGTGAAATTTAGGGTTTTCAATTTTCCTTTAGGGTTTATGTTTTCCATCTCCTACATATTCATATAAGTGAATCTAATAACTTAGATTTATGTTTCAATTGCTTTTTAAATTCGATTATGAGTTGTTTTTTGAGATAGTAATTATAATTGTTGTTTTGTTTAATTTCATCAGGTCTTTTGAGAAGAACGGGAAGAGGAGAAACCCTAAATTCATCAGCAAGAACAGAAGAATTCCTTGCTTCTATTTTCAAATAAGAAATGGTTTAATACTTTGTGAAGCTACTTCCTATCCCTTATCTTTCCTCTCTTTGATTCTGTGTTTGTGTTTGTGCTTTTTTTTTTTTTTTTTTTTTTTTGAATTTGGGTCTTTCAGATTTAAGATTTTATATGAATAAAAGATTTGTGGGTTGGGTAATAATGAGGGTTTTATGATTTAGGATTTGGTTTATGAAGATTGTTTTGAAGGCAAATCTTTATTTGGATGGGTTTTTCATGTAAAACAAGATGTGTTTATTTTTGACTGATTCCTGTGCAAGTGTATGATAAGCAGTAGCCTCCCTTAAATGTCATGTTCTTTTGGATGAATAGTAGTTACAATTGTGAAGAACATCATCTTTCTGGACTGAATGGCTTAAAGCCTTGATGACATATTCTGCAATTATGAGGCTTTTTGGTTTTAAGTTCGTTGATTACTTTCTTAATTTTATTGAGAACCAGTAACAAATTTCTTTGTATTCGCTTATTTCGATGGTTTACCTCAAAATTCTGGCTGAATTTTTATCTATTGAATCTGAATTTGTGTTAGATTATGAGTACATGTTTTTGTTTTAGTCTATGATTACCAAATAGCCCTTCTGAGAGTAATCTATGAAGATGAAATGGTAAAAATGGTTGAATTTCTTGATATGAGCCATCATTGGTAAACTAGAATGTGTATGTTAGATATTTTATTCAGTTATGTGAATGAATTAATTATGAATTCGGATGTGATATTCTTACACAGCTTTTATGCCAGTTCTTCTTCAGAAATTTCTTGATAGAGAGGGCTGAAATTTGTTTATCTTTTTATAGATGTGTGTATGGAATATAAAATTAATGATCAGTGTGTTAATTGAGATTCCTATGATGATGTTATCCAATTAGTTGAGATGTAGTGGAACTGAGACACTGTTTACAGGGAGAACCCCTTGGAGAAACTATATTTGCATGACAATAATGGATTTAACTGAGGCACTATGGCATTTTCACCTTGATTTGGCCTGGCCTGTAGTACTTCTTTTTTGCTGAGTTTATGCTAAATCTTGGTAATTGTTTAGTTTGCTCTTGTAGCACGTTTTGAGTTTCAACTTAGTGTCCTACTAAGAGGTTTCCGATTTATGAACCTTATTTTGTGCTTAATGATTTCTTTTGTTCGTTGTTATTTCTTTCTTGTGAGCTGGATGGTTGAAGTTTTTTGTAATGTTTTTCCATTTGGTTGAAGAGCTTGTAACCATCTCCTTGCTTCTGTTATTCTTTTTTTTTTTTTGTAGTAATGTTTCTTCCTCGATTTATAACGTCTTGCATAGATAAGACAAACTTGTGTGCTTGAAATAGGGTATTCGAGTAAGCACATGGACGTCAATTTAGCTGCTGAAAACCCCTGTAACTTTGGAAACATGTATGAGGCACTAACTTTGCAAATAATGCTATCTGAGGTCCGAAGGGTTAGCTTTTAGTTGGGGGGCTGCACCCGGTGATGCAAGCCTGCTTGCTCTTGGCATGTATTGGGAGTCTGCAGGAAGATCCAAGTACGGTTTGATTTTTTTTTTTTTTTTTATATATATCATGTGGGTTTTGACAATATTTCTATGTGAACTGATCTCACCCACCGTTTTTTTGTAGGAATCATGAAGCTATGTGAACTGATCTCTCCTACCGTTTTTTTAGAGGAATCATGATGAGAAGAAATGAAGTCTCAGGAGTATGAAGTTTGTAATCTTGTTGAGCTTGTGTCAAGGTATACTTGCTTAATTTTAATAGTTTCTTATGTTGGGCTAATAATACTATAGTTGCAGGAAATCCTACACTACACCCCTCACTAGAATATACACAATTAAGTCATTTTAAGATGAATGATTATGATTTCTATTGATTGAATACTTGAATCTTTACAATATGAAATAGAAAATGAATAATAGAATTACAATCACTCTAATATTTTATAGCGCCAATATGTAGTTGTAGGAAATCCTACACTACACCCCTCACTAGAATATACACAATTAAGTCATTTTAAGATGAATGATTATGATTTCTATTGATTGAATACTTGAATCTTTACAATATGAAATAGAAAATGAATAATAGAATTACAATCACTCTAATATTTTCTCTCTCTTAAAGACTTGCTTAACAATTCAAAAAGAAC